>VZTM01002902.1:0-19489 GCA_013400555.1 Jacana jacana | reverse complement strand
AGAGCATTGAAAGAACTGTGACAAAGGTATGTTCTGAGTTTTTTCCAAGTGTCTTTCTGGGAAGTTTCCTATTATAATCATTATACAATATAGTAAACTTCTATTTTAATATGTTACAATTGTATAAAAGTTCAGTTCATGCATTATGTACAAAGATCACTTACTTCCTTTTCCTTTTCTTCCTTTTTTTTTTTTTTAATTATTCTTAATTTGAATATGACACATCAAAGAAGTTCAATATGAAAAGCCAGACAGGTAACATTTTCAAGTGTAGAGAGATTTAAGAGAAGTTTTTTTAAAATAAAAGAACTGAATAAATTAAAACCTAGGGCTGCCTCCTCACAGTTTCTAGCTTGATATATGTGTGAGGCTCTGAGACATCTGCCTGCAAAACCCACTGAAGAAGTGTGAGCGTTATGTGAACACTAAAGAGAGTCCTGGTGTCCTCCAAGCTCCCAGCACCCTCCCAGAGTGTTAGAGGTATTTGTAAAGAAGCCATCTCTGCTGAGGGCTTTTAAAGGGCTGTTATAAATGGGAATATTTCTTTTCCCTTTTCCATTGAGCTATAACAATTATCCCTCAAACAATTCCTTCCTGCTCCTCTTTCCAGTGATAATTCTCTGCAAGGACAGCCAAACACCTTGGGAAAATCAAACACTGAAGGATCAGAAACCCATGGGTGCTTTGTAGGGCTTGAAGGGATGCTTAGCTATGAAGGTCAAAGCATGGTGAACACTTCAAAGTAAACTGCAGAGAGTGCCTGGATGGGTTTTGTTCTTTTTTAGTGTCTCTCTGCAGAAGAATATCATGTTGTTAAAGGTTTACAATGAAAAGACTGGCATTTTTATATTACTGTACTTGAAACAGCACTGGCTGTATCATGATGGATCACATGTACTTTTTGGAGTCAATCCATCAGTTATAACTGCTTAATTAAATTTTAAGCATTAATGAATTAGTTTACAGTCTCCCCACTTCTAGCACAACTGAATCTGAGATTGCTGCACTCTGCAGCAGCAAGAGAAAAAAATTGTAAAAAGATCAAGGGTTATTAGAAATGAAAGCACTTGGCTGAAAATTGCAGGGATTACCTTACAGTATGCAGAGCTCAATTACTGCAAGATATGTAATACTCTCTCTTCTGCAGAATAGAAATCTAAAATGAATGAGAGAGATTTGTGGGGCAGGTTCCCACATTGTGCATATGAGAGTAGCAGTGTTTGTGCACTCAGTGGAGGTAATGTCCTGTGGAGGGGAGGAATTGGACAGCTATTAGTGGTATTTATGATGGAATTGCCAGAACAAGTCTTTTCTTTTTTTATTCTTCATTGTTCAATGCTGCTTGTCCATTGCAAGGCTCTAGCTAGACTGTATGTCAGCTTTAGTGTTGATTTAAGACAAACAGGGAGCCTGACGAGAGCAGCAAGAGTAAGCTGAATAAGCTGGGCTCAATCTATAAAAGACTGACATATGCAGTTAATGGTTTGCCAATACATACAATTTGTACTAAAAAAAAAAAAAAAAAAGAGAGTGATTAGCTATTTTCCACAGTCCTTTGGATAGAATAAGAAGTTTTATGGAATATGTGACAATTTGAGTTGAATATTATACAATAACTCTCCTAATATGTATGAAATTCTAGAACAATTTGCCTAGGCAGGCTTGAGGAACTCCTTCACTGGAGGTTTTCAAGGACACCTAATACACAGTGTTGCGTGGACTTTCAGTGCTGTTTCAGTGCAGGTTGTTGAACAAGAAAATGCCTTAAAGGCCAACATTTCTATGATTCTAGATTTATTGTGAGCTACTCAGGACAGTCTGTGTCTTCTAGTATGCTTGTGTGCCTGTGGATAGAAGATGTATTGTTTGGGTAGTTTAAATGTGTAAAAGGACTTTTCTTCCCGATTTTCTTTTATTTCTGTGTTGAGAAACTTCCTGTACTTGATGTTTGCCTTGCTAATGGCTGTAAAAATGGCCTGGAGATTTGGCATGGAGCTTGGCTTTATTTATATGTATATATAAATGATTTACACAACTAAATAACTACAGAAAAATCCCTATAGCAATGGGGGCATTATTGTATCTGGACATTGGCTATTTTTTAGCGTATATTATAACTGCATCAGTTGTTCTTTTATTACCCAAACAAAGGCTGCAGCACTCATTTGGATTCTGCCGTAAAATACTGTATGTTAGTGACTGTGGTCTTTTCTCTCCTCTTTTTCCCCATAGGCACTCTTTTCTACTAGATACGTGTTCTAAGCAAGACAACACTTGTTCTAAGCAAGTAAAAGTCTTCCAGGACTGCTTTCAGTTCCCACTTTAAAAAAAGCAAGGATACTTCTTAGGGTATTATTATTGTTTTTGTTGTCGTTGTTGCTACTGTTGTTTGTTATTATTATCAACTGAAATATTTTGAGGCACTTTTTCTTCTAATAACATGCAAACTTTTAAAATATATGTTAAAGGAGAAAAATCTGTCTTACCAGAGCTGTGACAGTATATAATGAAGCATTAATCTGAAAGTAAAGAACCCTATTGACGCATAGACACTCTCAGTGGCCATGGGGAGATGTGTGCAGCAAGAGTAGCAATATATTTATTCAGGGAAGGGCATAGACTCTCCTGAGGAAAGGAAATTCAGACTATGTCTATGCTTCCAGATAGCTCCAGGCTTGAGCGCACACTCTCACCGAAGCACTTAATTGCCTCTATTGCCTGCAAACAGACAGCTCTGCCCGAAAGGAAGGGAGGCTCACACACAGGTAGCAGGGCTCAAGCCACCTCTCTCTGACTTTCAGCCTGCTATTACAAGCAGTGTGGAAAAATCTTTACACGTAGCAATGAGTTTTGGAGGCAATCTGACTGGAGGTGAGCCACAGCTGGTGGCTTCAGGTCTACAGGGAAGTGAAAAGGCTAATATGGGTAAAATGGAAATGCATATCCAGTGTGCATTTGGGATTCCCCTTCATTAACCTATACCCCCAGCAAATTTAACATCCTTTCTGCATACCTCCTATGCCACAGCAGTGACTGTCACTTCCCACCTGCCATCTCCATTAGGTTTCTGTAACACCATGGTTGGCAGTACACCCTATGCCTTACTCTGCCCTGGTGCTTTCTGAGCAGTATTTTGTCTATATGTTCCTCTGTAGTAAATAACCATTGATGTTCCAGCTGGGCTACGCAGATGTGCATTCAGATCTTGTCCACACTCCAAGATAACAGCCTGCCAGGGCTTAGAGGCAATGTCTGTACTTTGAAGCAAGTCTCCTACACATTTTGAAAAGACTCCAGTCTCACATTTTCCCCACTTAGCCACTTCTGTGGAAGGAAACCCACTCCCTGCCTTCAGTGAAGCGTGTGGGAATAGGGATCTTGGGAAAGAGGCTGCAGAGAGCATCTGAGAGATGAGAAACAGCTTTGCTGCTTGTGAGAGCCCTGTGCTGCTACAGCCATGGGTGACAGCTACTTCCCCAGGAGACTCTGCCAATGCACCTCTTTCATCCGGCTCACACGTTCTTTCAGCGCTTGTGCCTGATTTTAATGAGCAGTCAGGGACTGTGCAGGCTGGTGCCAGGCTGGGCTGGTTTTGTAATGGGGGGAGGACTGAATCTCTTCCCAGAGATGAATGGGATCCCCGGGCTGCAGGGTTGTTGCAGAAGAAAGTTCTGCAATCACATTCCCTACATCCTCCCCTTCCCCTTCATTTGAAGATTTAATTAGAGCTTAGAAGCCAGGGCTTTTTAAATCAAGCCAACTATTTGCTTTTCTTCCTAAGGAAGGAAACTCCTTTGCTTTTTACTTGTTCCAATGCTGCCCCTTCCCAGCTCCTGCAACCGGATTCTTGCTACTTGCAGTCCTATTTGGTGACCACCCCATAGTCTCACACTGCTAACAGAAAATCCCCTGTTGCTAGAGGTTGGTGGGAAGAACATAAAAATCTTTCTCTTCACCAACTCACATTGCTGGATACAGAGAAATATCTTCTCTCAGGAAACATCATCATTTAGATACGGGGCATAGATAGAGGTTGGGCATCCTTGACCACTCTTCTAGTTCACCAAGATGAATTTTCAGAGAAAGAGGTGTTTCCATGATTAATGTGTAAGCATCTGCTATGTCTTAACTACCCTGATCTATACTGTACCACCCCAATGTCGGTGCTGCTCTGCAGAAGCACCACTCAAACCTCATGAAAAGTTGCAAAATAGACAATTTCCCTCCTTCCAACCACAATCCTGAGCACAGAGAGAGTTGCTCTCACCTCACAAAACATCCACCCTGTGAACGGAGGGCTGGCAACCAACTCACATAGATCAATGACCGAGTGTTGATGGGCCCCTGTAATCCCACCTGCCCAAACTGTGCTTATGTTTTGGTCTGAGCCAAATACCTGAGTACAAGGAGTGCCCCTTCGCTCCGGACCTGTGCAATCAAGGAAGCTTGGCTTGAGCCTGAATGAAGTAAATTGGCTTTTGTTGTTCAGATACCACTCTCAGATAGATTTCCAGCCCTTCAAATACATTTGTCTCATCATATCTGTATCAAGAATTAGACTGAGACTTCCCTGCTCCATTTGATTATAGAACATATTGAGCACTCACGTCAGAGGGAATGGTGGATGGTAGGCATTTTAAATGGCTGATCATCCATTGGCAGACTAGAATTAATGACCATTACAGCAAAAAAAAAAAATAAAGATAGGATGTATTTAAATGAAGCTCATACATGCTCAACAATTTGTATGCTTGCAAGAGGAGAGCTTCATAGAAATGATAATTTGGAAATTACATTTGACTGAAAACAAAATATTTAATGGAACACTGTCAGTTTTAATCACTTTTCATGCCAAAAGATCCAAAACAAGATGTTGAAACTTTTTTATTTCATTTTTATAAAATATATTTTAAAGATATATTTTCTTGATGAGATAAAATGCATGTTTTATTTTATTTTTAATTTAATGTTATATTTAATATAACTTTCTATTATTGGTTTGTTTTTATATAGCTAATATTTATATGATATGACAGCATTAGTTTATGGTACTGATTGCTTGAAGTGAAAGGTTTGCACTTATATAATTGAGATTTTTCAGTTTGGTAGAATAAAATCCTTTGCAATAAAATTATTGCAAAGAAATGTTCATATATTTCTGAATATAAACCACTCAGCTTTACTGTTTCAAAAAAAAAAAAATATTGGGGGGCTTTCTATTCCAGTTTAGAATGTTCTTCTATTTGTCTGTCTGTTGATCCAGGAAAGCTAATTTGGAGTAATGCAGTTTTTTGCTTCATGAGGCTTTGAAAGTTTTTATCTGGTTCATGACACCCTGTGGGCTTCTTTAGGGCACTGCTGAAGCAGAGCATCTATGGTACATTCTGGGAGAGGACACTCAGTCCACCTGGGAGATGTCACACCTGGATGTCACAGCTCTCTGTGCCACTGCTTTAACAGGCTGAAACTCTGCTATACACAGTAACTCAATTACAGCACTAAACATGATAGTTAATAATAATGATAACAGAAAAATAATTGTTGTCTATAACTTTTGTACGAATGTGTATATCAGTTTAATACACAGTTAAGGTCTTGCTCAAGGTCCGTTTCTGGGTACACACCTTGTGTAGCCTTTAAGCAGATTTTATGCATACATTGTCCTTTTTCTTCTAAGCCTCATTTTATCTGTACCATCTCTTCTGTTGTTTTTTCTTTGAGCTCCAAACTTTATAAAGTAACGTAATCCATAGCCTCATTTGCATAAAACTTTATAAAGAGTACTTGTGAGATACTGAAAATTCCAGTTAATTAAAAACTGATTACATTTAATCGTAGACAGACTTTCAGCATACTGGGAACTATTTCATTTCACTAGGCTAAACAGCTGTGACTAAAAGGATTACTGACAGAGAAAAACATTCTTCCTAAATTAAAGGTGCACTAGCATGAAAATGTCTATTTGACCATGTGGTTTTTAAGACAATATGTGGATGACTGCACAGTTAGGAGTAGTATAGCATATTGATACCAGACAATGCGAACTAGAAGATTAATAGTTTTGAAAGGTGTAATAAGGTCATTATCTGTTTGTTACAGCAGAACTGCAGTTCTTCATGCCCAGCTATTCATTCATAAGCATCCACGGTCTCTGCTATTTTCATTAAATATATATATCCCAATACAGCAGATATGACCTTTACTATAAATTGGTTTAGTCTTCTGTGAGCAATGACCCTCAATCTGCTATAAAACAGATTTTAGTGCTACAGTTTGTTTGTTTTTCTCCCTTCTCTGCTCTAGCCACAGCTGCCTATTCCAGCACCACATTCCTCCTGATCCCTTATCCCCTTATTCCCCTGAGCCTCCAATAAACTAGCAAGGATTGGTAGAGCTGCACCTCTGCAACCTCAGTGAACACCCTCAAATCCATAAAGTTGCCTGTTTGATGCACTGCAATCTCCCAGCAAGGCTTATTGATTTCCACTGTGTGCTGTGTCTTCCTTTTAACATTAGTGTAATTCATTGAAGAGGCACTGATTGGGAACCTCTGTACTGTACGATTATAGAAGTACTTCATAGAGAAATTTTGTACACGACCCATTAGTAAAATTGCTGCTTTGTAACATGGGGGTTGATAAAAATTTGAAATTCCTTTTTATTCTAAGTCTGAGTCTATAAGGAAATAAAAATATCCTGAAAGCTCTACACTAGAAATCAAATTACTTTTTTTTTCTTTTACATTTTCAAGCTAAAAAAAGGTAAACTGTAACTTCAAGTTGTCATTTCAAAAGTGTAATTATGTTCTGATTTCAAGGAAATTGAATATTGATATATAAAATATTATATATGTGATATGGTTAATGAATTAAAGGAGCATTATTTCACATTTTCAGAACTGTCATTTCTTAGTTAAAAGTAACATTAGTGATAAATTCCTTAATTTCAGTGACTCTATGTTCTGACAAATGTATCTTCCTTATTTTTCAACTAGATATTCCTTTGAACATCTTTTTTAATGATTTTTGAATATTTCAAATTGTTTAGTAAAAAGAAATTATATTGAAAACAAAAGAGGCATTGAACTGTTCTGCAAAAAAAACAAAAGTGCAATGCTGGAAAGTGAAGGTATGAAGATGTATAGGAAGAAAATGTCTATAAAATATAAGCAGCTGACTTAAAGAGCTATTGCTTATTAACTGTTTGGAAATAATTGACCATGTCTGTATCCTTAGATCATTCCAATAAAGTAAACTGATTTTTTTTAACATGGATGCTTTATGTCATCTGCTGGAATTACCGGGGCTCGCAGTGACAACTGTTGAAAGTAATATGCCAAAGAGAGGAAGTTAACACTGTGATTTTCTAATACTTCTGTATATTGTCAGTGAAGTCAGATAAGTTCTTACTCTGTATGCATCAACATAGAATCATCATGGCAGGACTTACAAATCATCATCACAGTCATCAAGCAGTATGTACGTCATGTGATATGGTTTGATTATATATGATATACATAATATGACTTTCGCATTTTTGTATTTTACATGTATGTATTTCTGTTGTATATTCAAGATTGCACTGGTGTATTATTCCACCACAGAAAATTATATAAATGCATTGCAAACAAAACTCCATGTGCAAGTAACAGGGAGACAGAAAATAGTGATGATTGCTTGGTATACATGGAAACCATAATCTAGTTTACATTTGCCTGTTATTAGTATTGGCCTATAATTCCCTGTTTGCCATGACCAATTAATGATAAATTTATTTCTTGATAAAGATGTAATACAGAGTTTTACAGGCAACAAAGATGTTGGGAATGAAATAAGAACACCCTACAGTGCTCCAAAATAACCTTTCATCTACAGCCACCCTTCACCTTGAATCTGCTAATCTTAGATACTACAGCAAAAGATAAAGGTATCTATAAAGGGCATACAAATCCATAAAATCCAAGGTGCTGAAGAAATATTCTGTGACAGTGCAATTAGAGATCCTGAGATGCATGATAACAATGATGATCATTAAAAATGCTTCATTAGTCCAGCTCAACATCAGAAAGCGTGGGTCACTTTGTTTAAGAGATGAAAGCAGTGATCAGAGATGAGAGAGAATTTATTATTCTAGGAAGACATTTTGAGAAAGATGTAGGCCAAACCGTAAGTGGATCTCAGACACCTTGACATGTAGTAGGTGAAAACACCTCTGCCATCCTTGACAAGGCAAAGCTCTGCCCTGGAATAACATTGTTTCTTTCGACAGTGATGACAATGGCAGCTTTATAAGAAGGGGAAAAAACAATTCAGTTCATCTCCAGATTTGTTAAGTAGCACCAAGCTTATCTCATCCAGGCTGCATTTGTCATTTAGCAAAGAGATGCTGCCAACATGATGTGAAGCAGTGGCCATTAAGTGTCTGAGAACTGCTGTTGGGTATATCTTCCCATTTTCAAAACTGCTTCAAAAAGGACGTCTACAAAATATATCAGGTATTCAAGAGCATTGAAGCATTTAAAGATTGTCAAGCACTGCAGCACCTGCTGGCTCAGCCTCCAGAAGTGCACATCAAGGACACTGCAGCAACAGCCAACCCTTTTCAAAAACATTTCAGGAGCCAGGAAGAGGTGGATAAGTGTGCAGGGGTCAGAAGCGTGGCAGAACACCTTAGTTCAATAGAGATTAAGCAGTGCTATTGTTATCATTAATATACCTTACACCACTTAGCAGACTTAACTAAGGCTAAGGCTGCCAGAGAATCTACTTGACACCAGAGTTGATCCCATCACCTTGAAAATTCCAGGCTAAGTAAATTCCAGTCGGTCACACGGGTTGGTCATGACATATGATGCTTGTTGACTTCAGGGTCAAAGAAAAGAGGTTACATGGTAAGACAAGATTTAAAGAATAGTAAGCTGGAAGTAGACTACAATTGTCACCTGAATGGAGGCTTAGAAACTGTTGGAGGATGCACTCCTTCCAGCTAAGCTGCCACTGAAGAACAATTGGTACAATTTCAATGAAATGGAACTGTATCAGAAAATTATATACTGTTAAAGCCAGAATGTTTTTCAGAGGTCAGTTTTGATAAAGTTCCCAGCAAAAGAAAGAAATATGTGCTTGCTGATGTTGGTCTGTATCAGGCATTACCTTAGGAGGTGAGGGATCTCACAGCGCACGTGCTTCCTGCTGTGGCAGGTCTGCTTTCCCCTGTGGCGCGTTGAAGCCACACACTGAGACACATCAGAAAATGGACTTTTCCCAAAGATTAGCTTTAAAAGCCAGAAAAATACGATGTGAAAGATGGAGGATCTTTGCTCATTTTAAGTCACCTACCAAAAGAAGAAAATAAGAGATGGCTTGTCACATGAAATGTTACTTCTCTGTAAAGCAAGTTTTCTACAGTTCAGGAAAATAATCACCTGTGAGAGAAGGCAGAATACGTAAGTTTATTGCCACTGAAAAACATGCACAGGATTTTGTGTTTGGGCCTGACACAACATGGTGGTACATATGTCTTTTAGGAAAAACATTTTCACATGTATTCGTTGGAGCAATTATGTAGATACAATGCTGTTAGTGCAAACTGCCTTCCACTGGTGTAGAATATTCTCTTATGTTAAATAGCTAGACTTTTTTTGCTGTAGATATAACATGTGAGGGGAAAATTAGATCTTCTGTTTCCAAGAGTAGGTCAGTGCCTGGTCCTGTTTACTAGTATTTCCCTCATACACAAATATTCTTGCAATCACCATCAACTTGTGTTAATTTAGTCAACTTTGAAGGTTCAACAAGCACTAGGATTAACTTACTTCCACTGCTACATCCTCGAGGTAATCATCGAGGTAAAATCTGAGCTACATTGCTGGATGCATTTGGGAATGGTGGCTTCATCCATGATTGATCTGTACCTCAAAAAGGACAATCTAATTTTCCTGAACATAGTAAATGCATCAGTAGGAGAGCATGAATTTCCTGACCTAGTTTATTTCCTAAAAATTTTTTTCTTCAAAATTAGTATGTATATATGCATAGCAAGTTTATTTAAAATAAGCCATAATTTGCATGAACTTTCCGTCATTTTTGCAAAACAATGTTAATTACCCTATTTAATGATCCAGAGCATCCCCAATTTTTACCTTTCACAGTTTTCCATCTTTGTAATTGCAGTCCTAATTTCTATTACCATAACTGTATTGCAAAACAGTGACTTCAAAACAACCTCATATTGCAGGAGCTCTCTTAACTGGGAGGCCAGGAGGAATATATAACTAGCATATTATTTTGTCTAGAGGGTCTTTTTTTCTCTAATAACCAAGAATTCTGTCCAATAGGAGACACCTTGGTGAGAGATTCAAGACTCTTGAATGTTGTTTAAAGCCTGTTGAGAGCAGGCCCTTTAAGAGGGAGTTACTGAAAGGGCACATATGCAAAGTAAGTGGAAGTAAGCAAAACGAAGTATAGTGAAGGCGAAACAAAGTGTGGGAAACAGCAAATGACACAAATGTTGTAGCCAATCATGGGGCAACTTTAAGCGTGTGGAAAGTGCGTGGAAAGCTCGTGGACAATACCCCTCTCCCTATCCGAAATGTAGTGCTTAGCGAATGAGGACCTGTAACTGTAGAACGATTGAATGTGCTTCCTGGTGATGTGCTTCCTGGTGTGCTTCCTGATTAGTGTGCTTCCTGATTGAGTGCTTCCTGATTCGATTGAGATGGCTTCCTGTTTGATTGTGTCTGGCTCGACTGCTCCTGGCCGCGGCAAAAGCCCAGTATGTACACACACATTTATATGTATATATGTCATAGCATAAATACTTCTTATATTTATATGAAAGTCACAGTATATATACATATGATACGACACCATACAGCTACTGTTCAAAGCTAAGAAAAAGGTATAAAGGAAAACAGACCATCTCTCTCATTCCTAAATTCCAGCAGAGACTGATTTGCAACCTGCCATTGTTAAGTGAATAACAAGACAAGAATTGGTACAGAATTCATCTCAGAGTATTTCTGATTTACAAATCTGATTTTATAACTATAAATGGGAATATAAATTTCCTATGGCAAAACTAATATAAATTCAGGTAATCCCATCATGTTCCAGGCAGGCTCACTGACTTTACACACTCTTTTTAAATATTTTTTCTGTATTATATGTTGCCTATCTTCATGGTATCCAAGTAAAGTCCAGCAAAATAATAAAAGTTTTTCTCTCGTGCTGCCCTATTCTGGTTACCTTCCAATTTCTTAACAAAAGAAATCCTCACACAGATGTCGTTTATACTTTCTTCATTACTCTTTTTTTAATCTTAGCTTTGTTGGCTTTAATCTTAGCAGAACGGATACGCCTGTGCATATGCTTCTGTGTATGAAGGATCTGTATTTTTCTTAGATAAGAACATCATTTAATCAGGTGATACTTATGACTGTAGCTGAGGGAAGTCATGAATATATTATTTACTTTTTTAAAAGTACTTCTGTTTAACTTAAACCAGAAACTTTTGAAACTAGTTTGCTAGGTGATCTCACGTTCATTATCTGCATTCTCATACAGCTCCTCTGACTCTTATGTATCTACTGATAACTTGCCAAGGGGATGCTGATACAAAGATTTAAAATTGGAATTAGACTGAAATGAAATTACAGTGCTTTTTCTTGTTCTTTTCATAAGCAGATTTTTTTCACTGGTTTGATGACAACTGAATACTAATTTAATTCCAAGATTCAGAATTATTAAACTCAAATTGCAGTAGATTTTTTTTCACGGAGCACTAAAGCCAACTATATTGTAAAATATGCACTAGCATTCTGCAAGAGATAAAGATTGTTTACTGTACATTGCTGAATCCCAAGTAATCCTCCTGAGCTTTTGCTAGTGATAATCCCTCCTATTGCTATTATAAGTACTGGTGATAACTCTTCCTTTAACATACAGTGATAATTCTTCCTCTTTACCGCCATAAAACTCTTCTACCCTCATAAAATTTCAAATAAACCAACCCAAACTTGCACAGCAGGAACAAATAATCCTCACTTGTAACGCAGAGATAACGCAAAGCAGGTCCAAAGGCTGCAATTAATCCTGGGGCAGCAGTATTCAAAAATTCCAGCACCCAGCAAACAAAGGTATCATTACCTGCTCTGTTTTGCCTAAAAAAACATCATGTAAAGGCATATGGATGTCAAAAACTGCTGGTTCACCTTCTATTTCTGGTCTGGCCTGAGAGCTCAGGCAAACTACCTCTCCTCCCATTCCCTCACTGAAAGTTGTCTGCTTCTGCTGGAAGCTCTTTGAACAAGGTATTGTCTCTCCCTTTATCTTTCTGCTGCATTCAACTCCATTTGGCACAAAGAAAGCAAATGCTGAAAGGAGTACAAGGAATTAGGCTGGAGTATGCTGCTTCCCAGCCAGACAAAGCCAGGAGCCCCAGTTCTCAGTAAACAGTTTAGCTGAGATGCACGAGGAAGGGGAGTGCAAAATAGCTAAATATGCTACTGCCTCAACAGCCTCCTACCTAGTTCACTTCTTATGGTGCCTGGCACAACAAGGAGGTGAGTGTCAAGTATCTAGCTATTGGCGAACTAAACAATAAAANCCTCGCCTCGCCTCGCCTCGCCTCGCCTCGCCTCGCCTCGCCTCGCCTCGCCTTCATGTCAGCATCTCACAGACTATTTTTGCTACCAACCATCACAGGAATAGGAACCAAGAAGTTACTACCTTAACAGTGAACTAAGTGCTATTCTGGTTTGCACCCACATAAATTCAGAATAACTTCATTGAAATAAATGAGCCAGAGCTCGAAGTGGTGTAAATGACTTATTCATTGGTCTCGGTGAAATTACACCAATTTTCTTCAAATGTAGATCATGCTCTAAGTAAATCCAATTTATGTTCTCTTACTAGGGCTGTATTTGGCCCAGTCTCAAAGAGAATAATTTGCCCTTTCCTGTAGCATGAAGTATTTATTTTCTTTCAATTTTCCCCTCTGCTTACCTCTCCTGGGGGGAGAGCATGATTTTATAATCTACAATTAACATAATTAGAATTATTTCAAAATTTTACCTAATTATTCCCCATAGTGTGCCCAGGAGGCTGGAAAATATTATCACCCATGTATTATAGCTGGGGAAATTATGTTGAGGAGGTTAAATGACTTGCCAGAGGATGGGTTGCAAGGCAGTGGGATAGCTTGTATTGAATCTCAATAATTCAGGCTTCTCAGAGCCACCCTATAGTCAATGCCCTGACCATATTTTGTGCCTTTGTTTTGCCTGCTATCTCAGCTTGGTCACTCAGCTCCTTGTGCGATAAGGCAGCTGTGTGCATTCTTCACCACGCTGTTAAGAAGTGGCTAAGCAAAGAATTTCACTGCTCATAGTGGATTGAGAGTAAATTTTGTTTATAGAAATAGCTTAAATAGGTGTTATTCTCAACATGAAGTACAGATGAGATGTTCTCTAAGAACCCAAACTCAAAATGAAAACAAAAGTATTGGAATAACACAACACATTACATAGTAATGAGTCATCACTTGCTTCTAAGCTGTCTAGGAGCTCTGAGGGAATAAATAATGAAGCGTCTGAATTGCTGTTTGAAGACATACAACTTATTGTTAAAAATCTGAAGTAAAACCTGCTACCACATCCAACTGAGTTGTAGCCAAGATTGTCTAAATTTTTCATAAAGTGCCAGAGGCAATTGCCTTTTATAGATATGCAGGACATATCTCAGCAGCAGGAAAAAGAGTCAAGAAAATCATGAAGGGTAGAGGTATACATTAAGCTAATGTATACAACATGGTAGGACTAAAGGCTCAGGCTTCTCAAAGCCAAACAGTACCTCTCTAAGCTGCCGACATTCATTCAGAGCTAGCAAAATAATGAATAAGGGAGAAATGGGGGATAAAATTAATTCAGGCTTTCAAAAGACTTTTGATAAAGACTCTTACAAGAAACTGTTAGGGAAACTTGGTAACCATGGAGTGAGAGGTAAAACTTCACATGGATTAAAACCTTGCTGGGAGATAGGGAAAAAGGAGAAGAAATGGTGTTCTATTCTTTCTGTAAAAAGAGGTTAGTGGTGCAGTAGCCTACACACCAGTGTTTTTTGTCTATGCCAAATCACAGAGTCCATACTTGTGAGCAGCTCCATTGAAATCTACTGCTAACTGTGGTGGGAAGTTTGTTGTTACTGTGCTTCAGGAAGTTTAAATAAGGTTTAGAGGACAGGATGGCATATTTATAGGCAGTCTGAAAAGAGAAAAGCTCGGTCAATTAACTGTATTAGTTGGACATGCAAATCTAGTGGGTTTAGTTAAGAGCTGAAACAACTATTAAGGACTCCAAAATCATCTCACGTCATCTTGTAAATGCAGTGCTGTGCAACATACTAGCTCATCCCATCAATGGCATAGCTAAACTCTTTGTCCAGATTTCCTGCCTGCTGACTTCCCTTGGGACAATGGCAGATGTGTTCATGAGATCGCATTTCGCACTGGCTCAATTTTCAGCTGTCTGTTGACCGACATTCCCAGGTCCTTTCCTGCCAGGCAGCTTTCCAGCTACTCTTCCCCAAACCTGTGGGCCTCTCATGGGGTTGTTGTGACCCAAGGGCAGTACCAGGCACTTGGCCTTGTTGAACCTCATCCCACTGGCCTCAGCCCAGCCAGCCAGCCTGTCCAGATGCCCCTGTACAGCCTTCCTACCCTCCAACAGGTCAAAAGTCCCACCAAACTTGATGTTTTCTGCAAACTTACTAAGGGTGCAGTCAATCTTGTCCAGGTCATGGACAAAGATATTAAACAAAACCAGTCCCAGTACTGAATCCTGAGGAACACAACTTGTGTCCAGATGCCAACTGAATCTAACTCCATTCACCAAAAATCTTACGGCCCAGCCATGCAGCAAGTTTTTAGCCCAGGAAAGAATATGCCCGTCCAAGCCACGGGCAGACAGGTTCTCTGTGACAATGCTATTGGAAACTGTGTTAAAGGGTTTACTAAAGTCCAGGTAAGCAAAATTCACAGCCTTTCCTTCATCTACCAAGTGAGTCACCTTATCATAGAAGGAGATCAGGTTTGTCAAACAGTATCTGCCTTTCATAAACCCATGCTGACTGGGCAAGATTACGTGGTTGTCCTGCATGTGCCACATAAGGGAACTCAGGATGAGATCCGTTTCCGTAACCTTCCCTGGCACTGAGGCCAGACTGACAGGCCTGTAGCCCCCTGGATCCTCCTTCTGGCCCTTCTTGTGGATAGGTGTCACATTTACTAGCTTCCAGTCAACTGTGACCTCCCTGGTTAGCCAGGATTGCTGATAATGATGGAAAGTGGCTTGATGAGAAATTCATTCTGTACTTTCCGCTAAAGTCATCTACTCCTGACTCAGGTGGAAGTATCTACCTGACCATTAGGTGTAAGCCAAGCAGCTAGATACATTGCTGATCACATCACTCAGTGTCTGTTATTTGTTACAAAAAACAATGTGCCTTAACCACACTTATCCAATGTGGCAGCTAAGCATACAATGCCACTTCTGTGCTTTCTTAACATAAGATTATATAAGATTGCTAGCTTCCCTCAAGCTGAACATTACTCTGGAGAAAGCTTTGTTGTCACTATGCAATAGACCTATTCCAAATTCCACCTCAAAATGCTATGCATGTTCAAAGAGATGAATTATGCAGTTGCTCTATAAGAAGAATGAATATGAAAAAAAAAGAGAGAAAAAGTAGATTAAAATAGATGGGAAGATGATGGCCTATAGCCAGCTATGTAAAACTAAGTATAAAACTCTGAGAGCATAAAGGACAAATAATTCTAGTTGCAAGGCTGAGACAGACAAGTTTGTCTCCTTTTGCTTAGTATGATGGCCCAGAATCAGCTGCCTCAAAATGCCTGGAAAACGCACTATTCTCAAGGGTGAAAGGAGTGAGGACACAAACTTTTTTGATGGTATGAGCTTGCTTGGGTCAGTGAAAATGAGCGCTGACTGCAAAGATTTGCAAAAAGACTGTGCAAGGCTAAGTGGCTGAGAAATAAAATGAAAAATGAAATTCGGTGTGGATAAATGTAAAAAATGCACATAGGTAAAAGCAATAAAGCTTTAGTTACAACATGTTGGGCTCTGGGATGACTATTATAATTCAAGGGAGAGATAGTTTATAAAATCATCTGCTCAATATTCAGTAGAAGTCAAAAACCAAATTAAATGTTAGGAATTATCTGGAAATGAATAGAGAACCAATAGATATTGTTCTTACGTCAGTGTATAAATCTACAGTATGCTTGCATCTTTAACGACTTGTGCATTTCTGATCTTTCTGTTTCTGACAAAGCAGCACCAGAAAAGGTATGGTCAAGGGCAGCATTGTGGATCAAAGGGGTGTGTGTTATCTGTGCAAGAAAAAATGAAGTGGGGAGCAACTCTTCAGCCTGGGGAAGAAGCGGTAGAGAGCAAAAGTCACAAGGAGGAAGTGAAGATGGACCAAATTCTAGCACGAGCTTAGAGTCATGAGGTGATTCTGTCAGTTCAAAACAAGCGAAATGAAGTAACTCGTTATACACATGTGAAATGTATTGCTGAAGAAAGCTACTGATACTAAAAATTACCACTGTGACCAAGGTGCCTGCATAATCCTAGGAGAAGCTACTGAGGGTAACAAAATACTGAGCTACCACCTGTTTCAGGAAGTCCCTGACCTGTAAAACGTTGGAAGCGAAGGACAAACACTACTTTCTGGCCCGTCTTTATCCCTGTCCATCTGTTCCTGATCTGTCAGAGACAGAGTATCAGGTGAGGTGGAATTTTGCTCTGTACGCCTTACACTGTGCAGGTAAAAATAATTCCTAGAAGCCATAGAGGTGCATACATACATGAAAAATGTATGCTTGGAAGAACAGAGAAGGACAGAGAAGCCACCTGCAGTGCAGGGAGGGAGGGGAACAGAAGGAATATCCAGAAAACATTAGAAAATTTTATGTTATTGTTTTCTGCTCTTGAATTTACAAGTGAACAGTCTTTTACATATCAAAAAGGGCTATTTGCAATCAATGGGAGTTGGTTTAGGTCCTCGGGGCTAAGCTTTCTTTCCCTTTCCTATACATTCCCACTGCAGATATCGTTTCCAGATAGAATTTATCCTGAAGAGCAGAAAAGTCACGCCGTGGTGACTCAGGGTGCATCTATTTGTCATTCCCTCTGTATCTCTCACTATCCTTTTCTTGTGTTTTCTCTGATAAGGGACCTTGGTGACTGAAATATAGATCAAAGCATCAGCCTAAGGCTGGTCAAAAGAAAAGGGAAAAGAAAAAAGGGCATTAAAAAATATATCATTGAGCTTAAAGGATTCTTTCTTTTCTTATTTTCTGCCCTTTCTATTTGAAGATTTTCTGTCTCATCCTGCATTTAGCATATCTTATAGTTACTTTGAAAGAGAAGCAAAAGGAAGAGACTAAACAAAAGATGATTTTCCTTTATTACATTTTAAGTATACTTATTTCTAAACTTGAACTGTTTCATTGTACATTGAGTAAAACGGTGACTTGCTACGCTTGATCTGCCATGTCTGTTCTGCTCATTAACCCTTTTATGATTCCTTACATGAAACCTCACAGCTCCGTAAGTCCAGTGACTTTGATTCTTTGTGTTTGATTACTTTGGGTCTAATTACATTTGTGTTGTTATGTGTTAATTGTGAGGACAGATGTATAATTTATCCTATGTTTTGTCATAGTACCCATATTTGAGATGTAAGGTCTAGACTGATTGAAATGTCATTTTATACTACCGAAGCTTGAATACGTTAGATAAATACTGTCTTGTCTCACAACCTTGAAGAGGGGATGACTCTGAATATGAATATAACTAGAAAGTTAGTTGTGCCCTCTTTTAGCACAAGCTAGTCTAAAAGGTCTCTAAGATTTATCTAAAGAGTTCTGTTCCATTTATTAAATAAATATACTGTATAACTGCAAGATTTTTATTTCATAATTTAAATTCCCATAGCTTCTATACACTTTTTTCTTTAATAATGTCATAAAAGTAATGCCCATGCTTTTTCCTGACCCCAGGAACCCAGTGGTTCTGCTGCAGCACCAGGGCATTTTTAGCAATCACATATTTTCATGGGTTTTATGAAACAGTTACACTGTTTTCACTACCTACAGTATGATTTAACTATATGCAGCTTTATTACATTGCCCAGAAGTGGTTGTTAGGCTATAGCAATAGATCAGCAGAGCTTCACCAAGCTCAGTAAAACTTTACTCCCTTGCATCATTTGATGTGATGCCTTTAGTGGTTATGTGTTGCTGAAAATAGGATCCTTCTTTCATCCAGAACCAGAATAAATTTATGCAAAGTTAGAACTATGGCCAAATTAGAATCAATATTTTCTTTTCAAACTATCATTTCTGCTGGCATGGGAAAAAAATTAAAAATAAAATAAAATAAAAATCTTTGTCAAGATTTTGATTTAATGAGAAAATTTCTCTAATCTTATTATAACAATAGTGCAAAAGGCTATAATCTGAGAATGACTTTTACCCAAAACTTACATCTCTGAAAGTTCTTTGTGCAAAATGATAGCCTCAAAATATAAACCATTTACTGCCAGATGTTTTGCAAGCTGTTCTGTAACGTCACATAAAAACCAATGAAGTAAAGACAGAACCATAGCAATATACATTATAAGAAGCTAAAACTGGGATGGAGATGGGTGTTAGCTTCATGAAATTTACAGTAATGTGAAGAAATCAAGGTGTTCTTGCAAACTGAGTGAGCCAAGTCAGTTTTAGAGGGATTTTTTAAGATGAAGCAGAACATTCAGTTAAGAAGTGATTGAGTAAGAGTACATATTTTGCAGCACACCATGAACACTAGCAAAATTTCTCCCCCTCTGAAGCAAATTAGGAAATAAAGTTCAGGTCTTGAAGATCCCATTTTGATGCAGTGGCTTTCTTGCATCCAAAGACCTTTCTGGAAGAGTCACTGATCCCACAGATAGATCCATGGTAAAGCATCTCACATGAGGTGTGCCAAACAACTAGTCAGTACTGATAATGACCTTCTTAATCTCTTGAGAGGTTTCTGTCATTTTCTTTGTGTCTACCCCTGCATTACTTTTGAGCACTTTCTGCTAGAGGTGATAGAAGGGGCATGTTCATTCAGAACAAGGCTAGTACATTGGTCACGCGCAAATAACAGGCTTTGGTCATGAAGGTGATGAAGAAATGAGACACATTATCACGTTATCCTCTTGAGTTTCAGAGCTCCTTTTCACTTTAGGGCCTAAGAGTTCAGTGTCAATACACTTTGTTGTAGAGCTGAAACTGCTTCAAAATAACGATAATTACTAGCAGCTGCAAACCAGGGAGGCTGATGGTAGAAGCAGTTGATGAAGCAGAGAGGAAGGTGAAAAAAACCTGACCTGTAATTGGAGAGAGTTTGGGCATGCTGATTAGATTTAAAAAACAA
>VZTM01002901.1:1649-11720 GCA_013400555.1 Jacana jacana | reverse complement strand
GCAAGACCAACGTTATAAGCAGACTCAGTCTGAGCGTGCTTCCTACATCCAGATCCACAGCAACAGGTACACCAACACTACAGGCACACTCTGCTTCAGGCCTGTAGCTACAGCGTTAAGCACATACTCCACCATTTCTCAAAAGAGGGCTGCGATTAATATTTATATATTGGCAAGTGATTAATACTTACATATTAACTAACCAGTAACAGATGAAGCTTTCATGAAGTGTGGGTTCTGAGTCAGAGATGTCAAATGACACAATTTTAGTAACCTCTCAGCCACTTTTCCATAGAAAGACTTATGGGAGATCTGGCACACAATGACAGTAGTTGCCAGTAACAGAAACAAATGTCTTTTATTTACTATTCAAAAGTAATTACTGCCTAGATACATTTTAAGTGAACTATAGCATCTGATGTGTTCACAATATACGTGTCCTTTTCTACATGAAAGTCTCCCCCACTGTAGAAAGACAAATATAACATTTCTTCAGATCATTTTGTTTTTAAATATGGCTGTATCCAGATTTTTATTTTCATTAAGTGTATTGCACTAAGATGTTCTTTTCAGACAAGTGTTGTAAAAGTGGTAACATAGATTTATGGAAAGTAAAGACATTCTTGGAGTAGCACAACCACTTTGCATAGGAAGGGAAAGGTTTGCAGCAATTTCAGAAAATTGTATTATGATAATAGAGATAACATAGATGCATGAATTAAAAAGATATTTTGGAGAAAGCATAAAAATATATTGTAATATTAGGATTTCTAAAGGGGAACAATAGCGAGAAGCAGCCATTACTTTGGATTCCAAGACAGGGTCTTATTCAAGTATCCAAAACAACTGAATTAAACACGTCACAGTAAGCTATCAACGACTGACTATAAAGCACTTCCTTCTTTCAGGATCGTGCCAGAAAAATACCAAACGCATTTGACAGAAGACAATTGAATCAACACACTGTTTTCTTCTCTTTTCCATTTAAAATGGCTCGCGGTAACTTGAACACGACAAAAGAGGCAAGAGACTACATTTGCATCAACAGAACATGCAACCGAGTTTTGCAGCAGCAATAAATAAATCTATCATTTCACTACATGCAGAAGAAAACATCTACCTTGGTGAACTCCAGCACGTACTTTTATCTACAACAAGGAGTCCAGCAGAAAATCCTAAAGGTTATTTTAAAGATAAAGAAAATAAAACATCTCATGATAGAGTATGCCTACTCATGAGAGAGATTTCCAGCTTCATTTCTTCCTACCAATGCTGCAGTTCAGTTTCTGCTAAAACTCCTATCAAATGTGAAATTCAATTATGGTAAAACATACAAAAGCTGTACTGTGTTTTACAAACAGGTTACTAACAGTGAGGTCCTGATAAAGTTTTACAGCAGTGACACAAAACCAAAAAAATACAGTAAGAGCCCCAGACTGAAACCCAGCTGTATGAGAGATACTGAAGACCTGAATTCTGTGAGAGGTCACTGGTTCTTCAATAGAAAAAATATCCCTCCTCTGGGACACACGAATGATAAGAATGCCTCAGCAGACAGAAGACAGAAGAATGAAGCTTCAAAAAGACCATGAACAAACACCAGAAATAAGACACTGACATAAGTCTAGAGTAAGAACACTTTTTTTATGATGACTGCTATTCAGATGAGAACTGGAACCATGAACAACAGAAAAAACAGTTTCTCAAACTACATCTACCCTTTTTCATTCTTCCTCTGAACACAATAGGACACTTTGTCAAGTATCTTCTATGTCACACCTATTTATAATGACTTTAAAAAAAAAATTCAAAAGACCACATACCAAAGTATTTTTCATGCAGGTAAATCCAACTAAAAACCAAAACAAACCAAAAGGATGAAAAGGGAAGTAAAGCTTTACAATTACTAAGATGTATGGACTAATGATTTCTGATACCCCTGCAACTGAAAAACACTGCACTTGTTTCTTACTTTAGATCCACACATCACCAGAGTTTTCCCCCTGACCCACGAAAGCAGGACAAAATTCCTTCTGTAAAAATTATCATCACTTTCCTAAACTGCTCTTGGGACTCAAGTAATTTCTTATAAGCCTTCCAGCTTGGGCAAGAGAGAACACATTTACATTTTCAACTAAGAAAACTTACAACTTGTTTAAGTTGCTACAACTATTTAAGATGCACAATCCACAGCCTGCCCTCCCCACCAATAACACTCAGTTGTTTCAGAACAGGTTAAACTGGCTTTAAGAAGGGCCAGCGCATCCTGGCTTGGATCAGAAACAGTGTGGCCAGCAGGACTAGGGAAATGACTGTCCCCCTGTACTCTGCACCGGTGAGGCCCCACCTTGATTACTGTGTGCAGTTTTGAGCCTCTCACTAAAAGACAGACATTAAGGACACCTGGAGTGTCTAGGGTTGTTTAGCCTGGAAAAAAGTAGGTTGAGGGGAGACCTTATTGCTCTCTGCAACTATTGAAAGGAAGTTGAAGTGAGGTGGGGCCTGGTCTCTTCTGCAAAGTATGAAGTGATACGATGAGAGGAAACAACCTCAAGTTGCCCCAAGAGAGGTTCTGACTGGATACCGAAAGGGATGTCAAGCGTTGGAACAGGCTGCCCAGGGAAATGGTTAAGTGACCACCCCTGGAGGTGTTTAAAAGATGTGTAGACATGGCACCTGGGGACATGGTTTGCTGGTGGACTTCACAGCATTTACAGTTGGATTCAATGATCATAAGGGTCTTTGCCAACCTAACTGATTCTATGATTAATAAAAAACATGCATTAAGAATCACATAAGACACTATTATCCAAGTGGGTAACTTACCATCTTTGTTCAACCATTGTTTTCTTTGTCTGTAGAGGAGAAGTTTATTGTGGACATATGGCAAAAGAAACTTGACACACCAGCTCTCCACACCAAGCTTGTTTTCTACCAGGACGATAGGGCTTCGGTTATACCTGGCTTCAGGGCAGGGTATTAATCCAATTTCATCTCTTAAAAAACAGAAAGAAATATAATTAAACTTATTCCCAGTAGATGCCAATTATTTTTCTCAATAGAGCATACCGGCAATGCTTCCTACCCATCATTGTCAGTCCATCATCTTTTTCCCTCTTTTTACTGAAATTGGTATTCTTTACCCTCAATTCACCTTCTTGATTCTTGCTGGACTGCATGTATGATAAAAAGCATTTTCAGAAGGCCATCCTCTCTAAAACTCATGCAGTATATTAATGTGGCAAATAAATGATTCAAGCATGTTTTAAGGCATGAATAAAGATTCAAGTTGAGCAAAAAAAGTACATGCATTTTACTCCTGTATAATTGATTCAGATACAATATAAAAGCCAGCTGTGGTTTTGAGATATGAGTCGCTATAAAAATTTTGTATTAGTTCTTCAGTGCTGTATTTGTAGAAAACCAGAAGTCTTGCTGAAGACTCCAGAAGTCACAGTGTCATGATTAGATGAACTAGCATGAATTCCAAGTCCTTTAAATGTTCTCTAGAAGGATTCACAGAATCAAGAATTGTCAGAGTTGGAAGGGACCGCCAGAGACCTTCTCGTCCAACTCCCCTGCCAAAGCAGGATGGCCTAGAGCACATTACGCAGGACTGCATCCAGGCAGGTCTTAAAAACCTCCAGGGAAGGGGATTCCATGACCTCCCTGGGCAGCCTGTTCCAGTGCTCTGACACCCTCACTGTAAAGGTTTTGCCCATATTTGAATGGGACTTCCTGTGTTCCAGCTTGTGCCCATTGCCCCTCGTCCTGTCACTGGGAACCACTGAAGAGTCCAGCTCCACCCTCCTTCAACCCACCCTTCAGATACTTCTAAGCATTAATAAGGTCTCCCCTCAGCCTTCTCTTCTCCAGGCTAAAGAGTCCCAGCTCTCTCAGCCTTTCCTCATAAAGGAGGTGCTCCAATCCCTTAATCGTCTTTGTTGCTCTACGCTGGACACTCTCTCTAGTAGTTCCCTGTCTCTTGAACTGGGGAGCCCAGAACTGCATGCAGTATTCCAGTTGTGGCCTCACCAGTGCACAGTAGAGGGGGAGAATGACCTCCCTCAGTCTACTGGCCCCACTCTTCCCTGTGCAGCCCAGGATTCCATTGGCCCTCTTGGAGACAAGGGCACGTTGCTGGCTCATGGATAGTTTACTGTCTACCAGGACCCCCAGACCCTTCTCCTAAGAAGTGTTTAGCAGCAGATCCACCCCTAACCTATATCGGTGCCCAGAATTCTTCCTCCTCAGGAAGAACCCTACATTTGCTCTTGTTGAGTCTTATTAGGTTCTTCTCTGCCCAGCTCTCCGACCTGTTCAGGTCATGCTGGATGGCAGCACAGCCCTCTGGAGAGTCAGCCAGACCTCCCAGTTTGGTATCATCAGTGAACGTGCTGAGGATACACCGTCCTCTCATCCAGGTCATTGATGACTATGTTGAACAAGACTGGCCCAAGTATTGACCCTTGGGGGACACCACTGGTTACAGGCCTCCAACTTGACCCTGTGCGATTAATCACAGCCCTCTGAGTCCTACAATTCATTTTGGTGATGCTGGCTCTTCTCACCGGAAGACAATTGGAAGTTTTATCAGATTTTCCCAAAGATCCTAAATGAGGAAGGTCCCTTTTCTGTATTTTTAGTTTACCACCTAAGCAGTTTAGCCAAGCTAAATTAACGCAGGTGCCCCTTGCTGTGTGATGGAGATGCCATGGAGCTGTAACTGCTCCTGCAAGAGAAACAAAACACGCTAACCAGCACAGGCCCTAACTGACCCAAAGCTTCCCAAGTGCCCTGCAGCAGCATGACCAGGTGCTCTGAAGCCAAAAATTGCACAAAAGAAAATCACATAGACAGCAATCTGCGTGTTTCCACGTGTCCTATTTTCCTTCTCCTATGCAAGGCAGCCTGCTGAACAGGGGGAAGATTTGAGACAGAGAGGCCAATCTGATTAAATGGCAGCTTTATATGAGAGGCTTTAATCAAGCCTTTAAAAAAACAGTGATGGCCAAAACAATTCGTATCAGCACACAAAGCAGAAGAGACACAGCTGTTTAGTTTCAAAAGACCAGAATGTATTTTCCTTTTTCTGCAGCTTTCTCTAGCATTAAGGGATGTTGGAAGAGCAGCTTTAATAGCTTCTTAAAAACAAACACCAGTTGTTAAGTATTCATTCATTTGGGCAGCAAGCAACTTTATTTTTTACTTTCCATTATACGTGATTTTGCCACCAATTCGTGTTTAGCTGAAAATTTTATTGCTGAGCAAGATCCTCGGATCTCAGTCAGGAAAAAAAAATATTTCAGCAATGTCAGATAGAAAATTAATGTTCCACCTTCAATTTTCTCAATACAAAGTCTACACTCAAATGACAAGATGCACTCCAAGTGACAACCTCACAATCCCAACTCTATTACTGTAAACTAATTTTGTTAATGGACAACTTGAGCGTACCGATTTAGTTCTGTGTCCTCATTGGATTACTACTAAAGTAATCAAAAAATTACACAATGTGTTTGTTTAAGAATACATTTGCTTATTTAGGAAACAGATTTTATCTTCCATCCATTGTAACATATATCAAAGGCCAAAAAGAGCACAAGTAACTCAAGGTAAAGTACTTGAAAATCCTTTGGCTTTGTCTCCAAATATGCACCTGGGTCCCATACCTGGTCATCTGAGAACAGAGAAGAAAATCAGCATTTTCATACCCTACCAACTGCAAGCCATGGGTACCCAAGCAAGATCCTCATGCCTGTTGCTCCACTCAACAAAGGTTAAACTCTTCAGGAAGGTAGTCAGATGAAACCTAAAATCCAGTCTGCTTCTTTCAACAAGGTACCTTAGAGCCTGAAGTTTACTGCTGGCTTCTTTCTTTTCTGAAAGTTAAACCCAGTCCTTGGCCAAACGTTGCCTGGCCTGGCATACAAGGACATATAGGTCCCCGCTTCCAATGAAGATGCAGTCACCCATGGTTTTATTAATTAACTCTGTGAATTACCACAAGAATTTACCAGCTGTTGCTTACAAACAGTCCACCAACCACAAGCAACAAGGAGAGAAAAAAATAAAAATAAACTCATACCCTCCATACCTTCACTTCTTACCAAATATTAAAGTTCTGACTCAAGTGAGCTAAGTTTCACAACATGACTTGAAACATGCCAAAATGACAGACAAGGAGTGTTTGCACAGAGATGACAAGTCAGCCTGAAACACCTCAATTCCAGAAGACGCTCATCCAGCCGAAGCCCGCAGAGGACTAGACCACTGCATAATGAAATTCACCAAAACACACTGCAAAACCAAAAATGTTTTATCTTGCAACTACTATGCAAAGATGCAAACCAAGGCTCATCATTTGGTAGAAAAGTTGTCTCTAACACCTCACTATTGTTTTTGATGATCCATGTGGTTCAGAAAGCATATGTTGCATTCAGCTCCTGAGAAGGAACAGAATTCATGATGCAAAATACTGGGAGGGCAGACTAATGTAAGGAAGGGGGCCTATCTCACAACCAAAACAATTAATTCAAACCACCATCTATTTCTGCTCCCGAAGGCCCCTCCAGTCCGCAGGAGTAAGTAATAGGGCACGTCTGTCAGCTCAGGAGACACTACTTGAGAATGCCTGCATTTAACCTAATTTATTTCCCAGTATCTCCCAGTTTTCTAGTATTACCTCCTGAATTTTAGAAAGTATTTTGTGCATTTACATCTATTTCCCTCAAAGTAAGCACCACAATCATATTCCACAAACTACATGACTTACCTCTTCAGTTACAGGGTACTACGCTAGTTCACATTCCTGAAGTACACCATGGAAGCAGCTAGAACTTAGTGGAAAAATGTAGGTGGGTTGTCATGAAGCCTAAAGCCATTACAGAGCTTCTTCAACCTGTGCTGACACTGTGCAAGGCAAGACCAGGGAGACTATGGAGCCACACAATCCAGACCTGGACCACAGTGCAAACCTCAGCCATGGCAGAACACTACTGACAAGCCATTACAGGACCCAGCCATTCAATGGCCCTTCGCAAAACAAACGCTAAACAACCTAATTTAAACTTTTAAGACCATGATGATACAAAAATTTCTCCCTTTCACAAAACCACAATACCACAGTACTGCTAGGGAAGAAGCCTTTCTTATGATGCTACCGTGACAGGTCTTCAGCTTTAGTACCCCATGTACTACATACCCAGACCTACCTTCTCCCACTGTTTTCTGGAAGATCATCCTTGAAATAAGCTAACCTCTCCCCACAGAATTAGACAGAAGATATTAAACAATGGCTGGGACATCTGAGTGAAGTACCATCAGTGGATAAGATGCAGCACCAATTCTACGGAAAATAAAGTCTGAACCTAAGGAGTTGAATATTTCTGCAATTATAAAACGATTTTAATACCAAAAGACAATCCAGAGCACAGACACTTGAAAGGTGCATACTTTCACATTAAAGTACTACATGGCTAATGAATTTACAACCCTGGAAAGGCAAAGAAGAGGGGGTCTAAATCTAAGAGTTGGGTTTTTTTTCTTTATTGGACAGTGCATCACATACACATGATTCTCATTTAGAACTTCAAAAAATCATCAGGTTTGTACAGAAATGCTGGGCTACCATCTAAGAGTTCATCTTTCCAATTACACCCATCAAATTCATGTACTTTTTTCAGAAGTGGCTCTATTACTCCTTGACTTAGAATCATAGAATCATTAAGGTTGGAAAAGACCCATCAACCCCACTCTACAAAGTTCCTAAACCGTATACCTCAGCACCACATCTATGGAATCATAGAAGATTCTCATGAAGGTGACTTCTCATGCAAAAGAACAGCAAAGTTCAAGAAGAAAGTACACTCTGATCTGCTCACTGCTGATGATCCATTCAGTTCCAGTGGGATAACTCGTATACACAACCTGTGCTTGAAAGACCGAGTGAAAACATCTTCCAGTAAAGCTCATAGCCTTACAAATTTGAAAACTAGCATGCTCACACTGTTATCAGACTGAAGCAAACAGAGCTACCACCAAGACAAGGCAAAAAGAAGTTTGTGTTGGATATTTAGTAGGAAGTAAGCTGAAGAAGATGCACAGTCTTGCTGCAAATTTAATTTACAGAGGGGAAAAAAAAAAAACACCCCAAACCAACCAACCAAACAAAAAAAACCCCCAACAATCCAATGTTCTACTTAATCTAAAATTGTACTGTTACATGCATTTTAGGGTTGACCAGAGACAACATCCCCTTTAAAATCTACAAAACTGAGAATCTGCCAGAACAAAACACCCATTCTGACAAATGCAAAGGGCGTAAGCAAACAGACAAGGGACAACAGACGCTGAAAGAGAGATGAGTAGGGGTCAAAAGTATAAGATGCAAACAGGAACATCATGCATGTGGCAGATCCCTTATTTTCAGTAGAGCCTGGCAGATGCCAGGCAAAAGAATTCAAATCTGGATCTGTGACACAAACTGGCTGTTCAATTCAAGAGGATAACATCTGTCAGGGACTGTAGCTGGTTATGAGTGTCTTGGCCACCAGCAGGAAGACAAGATGTCTTTGAGGTACATGAAAATATCTGGTTGGCATGGCTGCAACCTGGTGCTCCAGAGGCAGTGAGGCATCACAACAAAGGGCTTGCAGTTTACACTGGCCATGCACAGTTCCATTTCAAGTACAGTGGTTCAGAAATCTAGCAGACAGAATTGCTGCTTTTTCTGCTTTACAGGGCAAAGTTGCAGTAGCTCATGCTTCCTCACCCGAACCATGGCACAGTGCATTAGCCTCAGAGCACACAACTCTTGTAGCCCACTTTCATCTCTGAGATTGCATCTATGAAAAAAAAAAAAAAACAGCAACAGCAGAATATTCTTCAAAAACACAAGCTAAAAGTTTGCTACCAATAAAGAATTCTGGCAAAAGACAGGAACTAAGAAGCATCAGAAACATTCATTCACAAATACCGGCTGTTTACAGCACATTATGCCTCACAACCTAAAAATGAAGCTTCATGGCAAAACGCAGGGTTTTTTTTAAACAGCATCCATATGCTGTATTTTAAAACCTGGCCACCCACCCAAGTTGCTTACTACATTTATGGAAACACGAGGGTACTGATTCTAATCCTCTCCCTTAAGCATAAGCATACATTTAAGTATCCATAAATTTTTTCCACATAGTTGTTTAGCATGCCATTTTCTGGAACAGATTAATAGGCCACCACCTCAGAGACTGCAGCGTTTCCAACTGACACAAATACACTGTACTTACATTATTTAGTTGTTATCCACCATGTGCTACCTCATCTGCCAAAACCAATGCGGGCTTTACATAAATAGATAGAAAACTGCTTTCCTAAACAGCTTGTGACTTAAAACAATGAGGGATGGGGAAGGAAAGAGATATATGTGGGTCTTTGGGCTGGTCAGCAGTGGAACTGAAAATAAAGCACAGGCCATTTGACCCCTAGATTGTCAGATAAACGCCACTCTCACAAGACAGCAGTAACTGTAGTTTGGATTCACGCAGTCATTCTGTTTGTCTCCTTTAAAACAACAACACAGGACAAAAAGGGCCGGCATCTCTTTGAAGGTGGCACTCATCAAACCGCCCTGCCTGTACGAGGCTTCAGCCCCCAGATCTGCTCCCACCGGCGCCGAGGCTCTGCCTCAGCCACAGGCGGGCCCCAGACCCCAGCCAGGCTGAGCAGGGCCGCCTCGGTCACATCTCGGCTACACTGCGAGTTAAACGCTGCCAAACCCCACATTCCGGCAGAGTTCATCTCAGGACTCCCCTGTGAAAAAAACAAAAGACACTCGGTCGCTCCCAGATTTGAGAGCCCTTGCCCGTTTCCATAATGAAGTATTTTTTTTAACTGAGGAGCCTGTTTTTACCGGCAGGCTGAAGGAGCCGGCTCCCATCAGCGACTCCAGCTCCCGGAGCCGGTACGAGGCGTTACCCGTGAGGGGAGGAGGCAGCAGGAGGGCACAAGAGACTGCGGCACCACAGACCTGCCCCGACGAACAGGGGCGCCGCCGACCCGCCAGCCCCGGGGAGG
>VZTM01002900.1:0-23496 GCA_013400555.1 Jacana jacana | reverse complement strand
TAGCCCACAGGATTGCTTTACTTATCAGAGCAAGAAACTTTATTACCAATGGAGTTGGGAGGACATCACCTCAGAAAAAAGGAAAGATACCTGGAAGATGAAACAATGGGGGAAAAAAAGTCCAGTGTGATGTCCAAAACTCTAGTATGTTGTCCAAGTTGCACTATACTATTAACATCATTTGTTACTGTAAAAAGAAAACACTGTCAAAATTAATTTTCTTCGGTGTCTGGTTAGTGCTATGGCTGAAATTATAGACTTAATGGAATTTCTGAGGCGCATTTCATAGCTGTGTACACAACATTTTATCATAGAATTTTTTGTGCAGCACTTTATCTGGAATTCTTATCTGGTACAAAGACTAGCATTTCAGCAGTAGATACGCTCTTTTGGAGGAATATTTCACAGCTTAAACTTGATTTATAGAGATTGTAAGGCACCAGGGAATCAAACGGTAGAGAATATTTTTAACTCTTGAGATGTATTAATTGCAAAAATTTATTAATTTTGCTTTAAGTATTGCACAGAATATAAAATGGTCCGTAAGCAGAGATAGATCTCTGATTTTGGTTATACTTTTTTCTAGATTTTTTTTTTTTACCTGAATCTGAATATGCAGCTGTAATTTCTAATATTCTGGAGTGTGTTCCATGTGAGGAGACACTGAAGATTCTGGCCTCTTTGAGCTGGAAAAGAAAAAGTCTTGTGCAGACCTTTGCCCCAAAACCCATGATAAAGGTGCCAAGAGGATGGATCCTGGCTCTTCACAGCACTGAATGGTGTAAATATGAGAGACGGGGGGCATAAATTGAAACACAGAAGGTTCAGGCAGAACATAAGGAGAAACTTTTTCACCATGTGGACAGAAAATAACAAACAAGTTTTTCACTCTTCTTCCTAAGAAGTTTTTTCACTGGTTAAAGTCCTGAGCAACATGGTCTGACTGCATAGATGACCCTGCCTGGAAAAGGAGGTTGGACTGGAACCCCCCTAAAAAGTATTTTGTTGGTAAATAATGTCACTGAGTACATTTCTGGTCTGAGTGGGCTCATTCTTTTTTTCTTGTGGGAACTTGTATCAGTGAATTTAATATGAATAACATAACTAGGTCTGAAATACCATAATTTCCACAAAAACTTGGGTACTATTCTGGAAATATGAAATGTTTGATGATATATTTTGTCCTCAAGCATGAGAAAGTTCATGAAATGTCATAGCAATGCTCATGAAATATTTCATGAAACACTCATGAGAAATTTCTCTGAAATTGTCATGTAAGATTTATTATATTTTCATGAAATATTAAGAAAAGTATGAAGGAAAAAGCACACTGAGCTAAAACCACAGCGAAATACCTCATGAAACATAACATTCATTCATGGAAAGTTCCAGAAGATCTGTTCACATAATCACAGAATAAGTGAGGTTGGAAGGGACCTCTGAAGGTCATCTGTCCCAACACTTCTGCTCAAGCAGGATCACCTAGAACAGGTAGGTTCAGAAACAAGTTCAGATGATTTTTTAATGTCTCCAAAGATGGAAATTCCACAACATCCCTGGTCAACTTGTGCCAGTGCTCAGTAACCCTTGCAGTGAAAAATTGTTTCCCAGTGTTCAGAGGGAATCTCCTATGTTTCAGTTTGTGCCCGTTGCCTCTAGTCCTGTCATTGAGCACCAGTGAAAAGAGCCTGGCTTCATATCCTTCACATTCTCCCAGAAGGTATTTATGTATGTTGAAAAGGTGTCCCCTGAGCCTTCTCTCTGCCAAGCTAAACAGTCCCTGCCCTCTCAGCCTTTCCTCATAGGAGAAATGTTCCAGACTCTTAATTATCCTTGTTGCCCTTCATTAGACTGTCTCCAGTGTGCCCATGTCTCTCTTGTGCTAGGGGGCCCATAAGAGGGTACTGCATTCCAGGTGTGGCCACACAAGTGCTGAAAGAAGGAGAAGAATCATCTCTCTCTACCTGTTGGCAATGCAGCCCAGCATTGCCTTTGCTGCAAGGGCAAATTGCTGGCTCATGTTCAAATTACTGTTCACCAGTAACCCACATTATTCTAACTTCTCATCTTCCTGGGCTGTCCTTCCAAATAACTTGTATCCTTCCTTTGCAGCACTCCAGTCATGCAAGCCATCCCAGATTTTAAGCATGAAAGCAGCTCGTTGACATAAGACTATTTGCGACATTCCTTACAAATATCTATGAAATTGTTCATGAGCTATCACATGGAATTTATATGAAATATATAATATAATGCAAGGAAACTTCAGAGCCAGTTGAATAAAGTGTAAGTTTAAAATTGTTAAAATAACTCTAGTCCTCAGAATAGGAACACTGGGTGTCTGAGTCAGTGCCTTTGGCATCTGTCATTTGGAGGGAGAGAAGTTCTTTTGACTTCTCACTGCATTTTAAGAACTTCCCCTGCTGCACCTCCCAGGGTTCATGGAGAAGCTCTTTCTCTTTTTCTCTTGGGTATTTTGGAGTATGTAGTGTACAGTCATGGCATGAAGCAAGTTACATTCTGCAGCTTCCCCTTAGTCATTTAGACTTCACAGTCATTTGATGTCAGTTTACGCAAGAGATAAAGAGTTTCTTTCATTAATCCAAGTGGAAATTCATAAAGTTTAACTACAATTAGTACTGCAGAGAGCAATTTGTCCCCCTTGTGTATCTTTTTTTAGCTTTATATCTTTAGGGATGTTATTCTTAATTGGTTATAGAGGAAGGTTAGGTGATTACAGAGCTGAAGTCAGAGTAAATTAGTCATAACCAATGACTAACTAACATCTAATTAAAGGCTTCATAGATCACATAACCAGAGAAAAAACAGGATTTTCCAAAATTACAAGGGAATTTCAACAGCACTAACATTCATAATGTCTGGAAACAAATATACTTTTAAAGTTAAATAAGAGGTGTCAACTGACATGCTGAATCCTTTCATATGAACTTTGAATAGCACTGGTAAAATTGCCTTTTGAATTAAAAGAGGCAGTAGAAATAAACATGTGGTTTCTGTCTGTTGTCCATTGCAACATGAGAATAAAAAATCCATGAAAAGTTATCCACAGCCTCTGAGAAACTTTAAAATCTATACAGACAATCAGGACTAGATAAGATGTAGTTACCTGCTGAGGAGTTTTACTAGTTTAGATCTGATGTTTATAATCATGTTCATTATGGTGAGCGATGACCACATTTTTATAAATAGATAGAGGAAATTTCATGCTGACCTGCAGCTCTGAAACGAGGTCTGCACAGAGCTCAGGAAAAAAAGTATTTGTTTTCTTCATCCATTGCCACAGATCAATCTTTTCCTCCTAGGAATGAGCCCATACAAAGTTTCGAACTGAAGCTACAGTTCTGTTTTCAAATGATTAGAAAAATAGTTGATATCAAATCAATGCTTGTTTGGGTGGAATGTTTTATGCAGCACCAGGAGTGCTAAATCTTCATCTGCTGCTATGGACACACTTCACAAGCTGCTGATCTATATATCACTTCTTATCTTCTTGCTCCTATCAGACAACTATTAGAATTCCCGCCAAAGCTCCTTGTCCAGAGTGACACACACTGACCCACCTTAAGATGGGAAATATTTTGGCACAAGTCTCAGTTTCCCTCCTAGAGGACAAAAATGAGAATATGTATCAGAAAGAACAGAAAAGAATATACAGTGGAGCAGGAAGCAAAGAATAGTCAAAACCTGAGTGTTCAACTTGCCACTGGAGGGCTGTGGTCCATGATACACATAGTGAGAGCTAGAATTAATCTAAGAAATACAGACATTCCCAGTGCAAATGTCAGTATCTGAAGGGTTTATCTATATTCCTTTCAAGGGAAAACACTCAGGATGACTGATTCATCTCACTGTAACTTAGATGTGATTAAAAGGTTCATATGGATTCTGTCCTAAAAGTGACCACTCCTTTCCATTGACCAGGAAGGAAAAAGTGTCTGTCTTGGATGTAGACATCTAGATTACTGATGTTTGAACCTCAATGTGAGGTCCCCAAAATACCTGTATTATGGAGAGAATAACCTTATGCAGAATTAAATTTGCATTGAGCAATCTAGGCAGAGAATCGGTTGTGGAACATTTATTCCATTCTGAGTAGTGTACCACACCTTAGCACAAAATCATCTCTTTGGGTGGGCAAGCCTTAGCTTGAACAAAAAGGAGATACCTTAATAACATTTTCAACCCAGATAGTGACTTTCCTGCACAGATCTCCAACTACTTTGTGAATGGTATTTGTACTTGCAATGCTTTCAAGAGATGAAGAAGAATTATCGCTACTTGAAAAACTGGGGATTAAGGACAGAGCTAGAACACAGGACTCTGCATTACAAATTTTTGTTTTTAATGGTTAGATTGCACTTGTATTTTTGACAACTGGAAAATTACACTGGAAAACCTTCATTTGTGAGGTTAAACCTGTGCATGTGCACTAAACACGTAGCATCAGTTTTCCTGAGTGATACAGAATGCTTCAAATCTTGCAGACAGTACTAGAATAAAATGATACAAAGGGGGTCTCAAGATAGTTACATTCATAAATTTGCACTGAGGAGCTATTAAATAGAGGTAGACCGGGAATCAAGATCTTGATTCAGCTTTATGTCTGTGAAAGGTTGGCTTATTGCTGTAATAACAGGGCCTTAAGTTCCTTTGTAGCAGTTGATAGCCACTGTCCAGAGAATATGGTACAGCTGGGAATAGAGCATACAGTGTTAACCGGAGATAACTTTCCTTTTGTGATGATCTTATGATAAAACCATTCAACTGGAAGGCTTAAGTTTTATTTCTTGCTCTTACAGACACTTCCACTATGACCTTTGGAGACCACTTATTCTGTCTGCACTTCACTCCTTTTTTTGTGAAAGTATGCTCCACAATGTACAGATTTTTATACTGCACTTACATCCAAGTGCCTCTCAGTGCTGGGTTAAGCAATGTGACTAATGCTAGTTCTGTGTTTATCCTTGCCCACCCCTATAAGGAAGAAAATTGTGTATTGCATTATTTCAACTCAGTAGATTAGTCAAACACAACATAGACATTCTCATGAGAAGTACAGACATTCTAAGCATGCTTTGACATGCAGGATCATACATACTAGAGACGACAAACTTTGATGGTGCTTTTGTAAGTTTACAACAGAAAATACGTGTAATTCAGGTCTTCAGGGCAATATTTAGAGGAGGCTTTAACTATGCTGCTGAACAGTAAGGGTCAGGGGCCAATGGGGACCAGCTAGGTTATGCCTACACTGCCCAGAGCTACAGCAAATTTACCTTGTAGAAAGTTAGATTTCATTCTCTAACTCTTGACTCCTTCAAATTACCTTTGTCCAGAAAATTATTACATAGCAAACGAGACCAAAGCCAGGGGGTGACATTAGAAAAGAACAGGTAAAGGGACTGTCTACTGCTCAAATTCATCCGTTAGCCTTTTTTCATTAACACAGAACTCAGATAATTTTGCTTATGGTTGTGGAGTGCTTTCATGATAAAGAAGACATGATGAATATAGAATTACTGTAGGAGGTCATGCCGAAAGATCTTGCATCGTCTTTCTAATATTAACCAAAATGGATATCTGGGAAAGTGTATAGTAATGGTACAAATGCAGTTAAGTTTTCTATGACTCTCAACACATTCTTGCAGTCTTTAGAAACTTGCAGCTCAAGGGATGTCTGAACATAAAATACTGTGTTTGCAGCTAATAACCACTGGTGGAAATTTCTTCCATGAACTTATATAGTCTCCACTCTAGCTTACAAACCCATTCAGCATTTACAATGTCTTGTGGCATGAAGTTCCATGGGTTTTCTTTTTCCACCTTTTATTCTTTTGAATGTCACATCTAGCTTTGATAGCCTGTGGTGCTTTCATTCAAAGAAAGAATAAACAGGCAATCCCCACTTCTATCTTTGCACCACTCATGACTTTATTGACTCCTTTTATACCACTATCATTTTTTCCCATGGTTTATATCCATGCTGAAATTCCTAGCTTGTTTATGAACATGAAACATTTAAAGGTACCAAAGGAACTAAACTTGATTATTAGTTCTACAAGAAAGCACTCCTTACTGCTGGGCAGGAATCATGGGCTGAAGGACTCTACCTCAGCTGCGAATACTGAAGCACTGGAGGTGTCACTGTTTCTTAAATGTCATTGTCACCCTCTGGCTGAACAGTGATAAATAAATGAGATCAGATAATTTTCCATCAAAATAAGTAAGAGCCTTTTGTCAAGTAACAGATAGGAGAGACACTGCCAACCTGAATATAGATGGTAGAAATACCACTGAGCTGATTGGGTTCCATTTCAGTCACAGCTGAATCTTCATCCAACTGATTCATTCAGGAGGTAACCCTGTACTAGCATTCTATTATTACAATTATAGTAATCAGATGTAGTGAAGATTAGTAGCACTGTGTGTCTTCTGCATATAATAGGCATTTTACTTTGTATCAATGGCTGAAATTAGACTGTGCAGCATTTATATTCCATGGGATGATTGTTCTTCAGCTCAAGAAAACAGCTGGAGAGCACTGTGACTTCCACTCTACCCATGCCAGGTTTTCCTTCCAATGGAAACCAGGACATGGGAAAAGATATCACCAGGATGTAAATTTGCAATGTAGGTAATCCCACAATGTAGGAAAAGCAATGGTTACCTGTGTCTGGGGTCTGAAAAGGAGTGGGAAGACAGCTATATTTAAGAATTAATAAATCAGTTGAACGGAGGTTCAATTTCTCATCTATTGGTCTGAAGTAGAAGGAGGTCTCAGAACACTTTCAGATACAAGTTGTTTCTTTTGTTTCTTTATGATGAGACAAGATTTTATTAGTGATGCAGGCTGCAAGTAAGACTGGGAAGACAAAAACCATACATTTGTCTTCTATACAAGGGAGATCCACAATTTGTGATCTTAATTCAGTGTTAGTCCATTTCCTGTCTGAAGTCTAGTTTGTACACTCAAACAAACAAACAAACAAACAATTAGGCTTGTAAACTGCATTTGGACATTTGTTGGGATGGAAGTTGTGTTTGCTGCCAGGATAAATTTTCACAGAATCACAGAATTACATGGGGTTAGAAGGGACCCCTGGAGATCATCTAGTCCAATCCCCCTGCCAAAGCAGGTCCTCCTAGAGCAGTTTGCACAGGAACACATCCAGGTGGGTTTTAAATGGCTCCAGAGACAGAAACTCCACCACCTCTCTGGGCATCCTCTTCCAATACTCTGCCACCCTCAAACTGAAGAAGTTCTTCCCCAGGGTTAGCTGTAACATTTTATTTACAAGTTTGTGGCCATTTCCTCTTGTCCTGTCACTGGGCACCACTGAAAAAAGACTGGCCCCATCCTCTTGACACTCACCCTTTAAGTATTTATAGGTGTTGATCAGAGCCCCCCTCAACCTTCTCCAGATAACATTCCAGGTCCCCTAATCATCTTTGTGGTCTTCTGCTGTACCCTCACTAGCAGTTCTCTGTCCTTATTGAACCGTGGGGCCCAGAACTGGCCACAGTACTCCAGATGGGGCTTCACCAGGGCAGAGTAGAGGGGCAGGATAACCTCCCTCAACCTGCTGGTCCTGCTCTTCTTGATGCACAGCAGAATACCATCGGCCTTCTTGGCTACAAGGGGCACATTGATGGCATTACTGTATTTGCGAAGTATTCAGGTACCACCAATGTGAGTTAATAGAAAATATTGTCAGTAATATATTATTTTATATGATCTTTTTGAAATCAGTACTTCTGAAATGATAATATATACTGATAAATTATGAATACTTCTAATGATAAAATAATTTTAAGTTTAATGGTATCAGAAGAATTAAATATGTGATTATAATGTACTTAAAGGACTCAAGCAGCCTGAATTTATGGCTGTCTAAAGCTTAGTGGAGCCTAATATTATTTCTAAAATATAATCTTGTTGATATTGGCTAACAGTTGTAGAATGGAAACAGATCTCAGTGAATCAACGATGTATTTCCATATTGTCACTTAGACTCAAGCCATAAAAGTAGGGACTAAAATCCATTGTCTTCTGAGATCCTATTGTTTCTCTTTATTGAAGGGGCCACAATACACACACACTTGCTAAGAAAGCCACAGGACCTAAAAGAGCTTGCAAAGTCTGTTTTTACCCAGTACAATAAAATATCTCTCAGACTGGTGAAGAGGTATGTTTGTGGCTTTCTTCATGCTGTATGCTGTTCACATGGGTAATTTCAGTCACAAGGGCTACTAAATTTGAGGTTTTAATTTTAAGAGACCAAATATTTTATCATAGGAAATTGAACCTCAGTATTTTCAGATGGGTTCTTAGTCAGTGTTGTAAAACCAATTTATTTTTTCCCTTCTTGTATATAGTTAAAGGATCTAAGTGAATAAATCTACGTCCCAAAGGGGTTCAAAATATGGTTCAAAAGCATTTGGGGGAATTATGCAAAGTTTTAAAAAAGAGAACCCTCTGAGTATTTGGACATCAGTCTTGAATATCTGAGAGCTGTAATGAGGGTTGATTTCACTCAGTGATTCAGGAAAAGCATAGTATAATATTGGCAAAAACTATTAGTATCAAGAGCTTTTAAAGTTTTTATATGTGGAGTTGCTGCAAAAACTTCTGTATGAATCCTGGGAATAAACTGCAAATGGTCTGAGATTGCCTGGAAAAGACATGAGAATATCCATAATTATGAAGTATTTGAGTATCTGTGCTATCTTCTGCCTTCATAGAAAAGTAATTAAAAGTTCTAAAAGCATAAGAGGAAGTTGAGAAATACTGTATATATTGCAGACTGCAGTTTCAGAATCCTGAGAGGGTGTTATTACCATTTAAGTCTCTAACATGAGAAATTCAGTAATAACTGTAAATGGTGGCATGTTTCTCAAATGCAGAAAAAAAAAGTATGATGGTCTTATCTCAGTGCAGTGTGCGTCACCTTTTTCAAGCTTTTCAATGCAATGTGCAGCACTGTGAAATTCAGTTTAAATGTTAGTAATGCTATGATGATAGTGGGATTTATATACTGACAGTAAATCAAGTACTAATAAACAATGAAGCACTGTATTGCGGCTGTAATGTTAGCAATAATGAATGCATAGGCAAGAACAGAATGAGCCTGCTTTTTGAGCCGTTCTTAGTTACCTTTCTTTTTCTCTTTGAAAATCACTTCACCACATGCAAAATCCTTTTACCAAAATTATTTCACCAAAATTATTTCAAAAATTCTGGTGAGTGAAATATTTGACCTGTTACCAGGTTTCTTGAGACACCAAATTCAACACCTTATTGCAATTTACTTTTCCCCAGGAGCTATATTGTATGCATTGGTTTTGTCCAAAAGAAAATAAATAAAAGGTTCTGCCTTTTATTGTTTCAATACACAACTCACAATGCACATACAGTGTATCGAGAGAGAGAAAAAAAGACATTATATCATCAAAACAAACTAACAATGTGTTAGTTTATGTTTCTAGAACTAATAATCTTCATATTTAATATCTTTGATGAAAATGAAATCCCACATTTGGATGATGGCAATTTAGTAAGAACAGGGGTCTTTTACTAAAAGTAAAATAGTATTAGTATAATAATAGTATTTTATTCACCAACAGAGATTAAATACCCATTTGAGTTTGTGTTTATACTTTCATATAGTTTAAAGAGGAAATCCCGATGCTGCCATCTATACAAAAGAATCATTAGATGCTACCTTTCATGCTAAATACACAAAAGAATCAGAGTTATGTTCTGATGACATTCTTCTAAACTTTAGTGACCTTCAGTTAGGAAAGGTTTTCAGTGACTGTCTAAAGGGTTTCCCAAAAATATTTGTCTCAGTTGGGGCCAAGCTGCTTTGTAATCACTGTCTACATAAGCCTTGCAATATTTGGATGCAGAGAGTAAGTGGGTAACGTTATCAGCATTTTATAGTTAATGAAACTGTGGCAGACCTCTTGTGAGTTAAAGGCAGATTTTCAAATTGCCCTATTTCTGTTAAGTGCTTAGCATGAATTACTAGCTTTTTGAAACATCTCATGGTTTTTTTGAGAACACTTGTACATACAGTGAGAGTAAAGGGCAACATTGAAGAAGTGGTCCCAAATTATCAGACTGATGCTTAAAGGATGTTGCTTAATAGCATTTTAATGCCTCAACTTTATGTACCTAGATGGATGGTGTGGATTTAACCAGCTAAGTTAGAGTCATGATATCCATATGTATTCAGTGAGGAGCATTGCCTGCAAAAGACAGCACAGAAGGAACTAATTTTTCCCAGATAGTATAGGAAGTGTGAGTGACCAAACTGAAGTAAGCAGTATGGATAAAATTGCCCCAGATTTTGCACCCTTTTCCCTTTGGTACTATCCCAGGAGGCTTTGCATCTTCAAATGCCATCACATACCCTACAGGCAATGTGTTGATTAGGCAATACATTCACATCTTTGTGTTTCGGAAAAACAGCTCTAATGGACTACAACACAGTCCTAAAATTATTTCAAAAAGTTTAAACTGAAAACAACATCCAGTCTCTCCTTCTCACCCAGTTTTGTCTTATAGCAGTAAAACCACACTAAGAAGCCACGAGAACCAGAACTAAAACCAGTGAGGTCTTGATGCCGCCAGTCTGTTACAGATGAGGCTAGCCATGAGCAGGGAGGGCACAAAACTCTGTAGCCCCTTTGGGCTTGGGATCCTGTGGTGGACATATTTAGCAGTACATATGTAGCCTAAGTAAACATTTCTGTTGAAGAACTTGATAAATTATTTAATCTATCTATCTATCTATCTATCTAAAATTTGTAATTATTTATTTAAAATACTGCAGTTTCTTTCCAGTTCAGGAAAAAAAACAGGTACATATTGCATCTAAGCATTACGTGTAATGCTGAATTTATTTTGAAATTAAATAAAATATATTTATTGTGAAATTTTAAGGATTATTCAGCATAAACTGATAAAAATTATTTTGGCAATCGTTATCTGTTTTACATTGTGCATTTATCTGGAAACATTTTTATAGGGTGCTGAGTTTGTTGGAAAGATGTTCATATAAGAATATGTTTGTTAGAGTACAACTCTGTCTGCTATCAGTCCAACAGCAGATTGTCCTTTCTTACCTAGAAAAGTCACCAAACCACTGCCTTCACTCCTTCAGCAGCCATTTCAAATATGGCATACATGTGCACTAATATTCTTTGATAGCACACTAATCTGTGACTGCAAATTACTAAAAACTAAATTAAAAGTAACAATGGGGAGAAAACTCATTAAGGAGAATATGTTAAAAACAATGAAGCAGTACCTTCCATAGTAATAAAATCATTGAGCATTTTATCTCATACTAATTATGCTTTAGATTTGAATAAATGTAAGCCAGTAACTTCTTGACAAATTTGGGTGAGGTAGGTAAATAAATCTAATGTACTTTTAAAGCATTTTCTCAGGTAAGGTAAAACATTTTTACCCACGAGAGACTCAGTGCAGAACAGTACAAGGGACCTTCACTTTACTCATGTTTTAGTATTAAAAAAAACAAACAAACGAACAAAAGTATTTTCTGGTTTATTATTTCTATGCAATGATCACAAACCCATTTTATGCATGCATCTATTGTCTATTAGGTAGGCACATCTTGTCATTCATACAGAAAATATTGATACTTTTCACAGGAAATTTGACATCCTTCATACTGATTATTGTGGGAAGGATTTTTGGAAGCAAAATAAGTCTTTGGCTTGCACTAAGACCATCATGTGAGGTGTCTATTGCATTGCATGCACCAAATATCATGTTATTTACATCCCTGTTATGTACACAGTAATAGCTGATTAAGAAAAATATAATCTGCAATTCTTTCCAAAACAGTTATTGCTATTGCATTGATTTATTTGCTGGTTTAGATAAAAACCATATACAAGAATTCTTTCTAAAGAAAATAAAGGTAAATAATGAAGTATTAAAATATCTGTGTTCTAATGCTTAATTTTTAGCCTGTTGTTTTTTTTTTTTTCATCACTTTTAGATTCTGATCTAATTTAATGAAAAGTTATGCGGAAAAATTAGAGAGATTTAAAATACTATGATATTGCCACTTTATAGAGGGTTAGCAGTGATTTTTGTTCAGCATATGTTCACTAGGGATCGAATTTCAACTTCATATATCCTGTGAAAGGAGCTAAATAAATGGAGTATAAGATCTGACTCATTGACACAGTGGTGTAGTAGAACTCCACAGAAGGTAACCTAGAAAATAGTATTCCAGAAGGCAGAACCTTAGCCAACTCTTTTGAGGCTTATGAAATGGAGATCCCTCTTGCTCAAGTTCTGACATCTATAATGTTTATATTTAAGTGAGTCTTTAAGATTCTCTTTGAATGAACACTAATCTAAATGTAAAAATAGATCAGTTAACTTGAATAGTTCATGCTTTCTTCTGATGTATATTAATATTTTAAAAGTTTGTAATATCTTGGTTGTTTTTTTAGGGCACCACAGCTAAAAATATCTGAATATATTTTATAATAATTATTTAAGATTTAAATATAACATAAATGATATAGTATACCTTAGGGCTAGAATTTACAGGGAAACTTATCCATCCATTCATGAAATTCCCGTTTCAGTTTCAACTCAAAGGTAAAACGTTAAATGGGTTAAACATTAGTTCAGTATTTATTTAGAATTATCACAATTTTCATTTTAAGAATTATCAAATGTTGTCACTTAGTTATATTTCATATTTCTTTATGTGCAATATCTTACCTTTCAAAGCTAAATAAGTATGTGGTTGGAAAATTTATTTTACAGATTGATGTGTTTTGGGGTTAGATATCCAGTCTTCAGGCCAATCTCTCCACTGCTTGCCATGATATAAACATCTAAAAAAAAAATATCAGCATTCAGTGCTAAATGCTAAGCATTTCACTGCACAATGACTCTCATCACTGTATAATAACATCTGACAAATGGGCTATTACCATCAGAGGGGAGGCTTTTAAATCAGGCCTTAACTACTTTTATTAAAGGCTTGGAAGGTAATCACTGAAATTACATATTTTTTTTTCTTGTGTGTTTATGCTTCTGTCTCGAGTCAGTAGAGATTTGCCAGTTACAAACTATCGACTACCTGTTGTGAAATACCGGTAATGAGATAATACAAGCAATTAGAAAAGCATTGCTCACTCCTGAAGAAGTGTTATTGCCTCAAATGAATGTTTCCGAAGGGAATACACAATAGTCTTTCAGTGACATTTTTTTGTTCCCATATTTTCCCAAACATACCTTCTATTTCTTACATATCCTGTCTAATCAGGAGCTCACAGGTGGCTGCAAAATAGTGCTAATGCAGTAAATATGCTTCCTTGGGAGTGAATAATATTAAATCTCAAATCCATAGAAAACAAGGTCAGTTTATGCACCCTTTATATATGATGTCAAAACAGCGTATCTTAAAAACACTTCTTAGTTAGATTTAATGTAATGTTTCTTAAACATTTCAAGATCTGTAGTCTGCAACTGGTGGTGTGCATTTGCCACAGTCTTGTGCCCTAAGGATGAAAACTGCACACGCGGATCTCACCTCTTAACATCCAGGTGTAAGCCCATATGCCTCCCACTCGCCATCCTGTGCTGCGTGCTTTTTCCCAGTCTGAGACCCTGTGTGATGGTCCCAGCTGCTCACCCTAGTCCTAGTGTGTGACTCACTAAGTGCTTCTCATCTGGGGAGACAAAACATGGGTTTTCATAAAGCCGTTATTCTCATGGCCTCTCATAAGGCAGAGTGATCATGTAAAGCTTACCACTGTGCTCCCTAGTCCGTCAAGGGCTTTTCTGCTGTTTTGCCTCTTATTTCTGACAACATAAAGTGATCCTGAGGTTTTCCAGACTGTTAGTGGTTTCTAAGATGGTGGGAAGGGATCTACAAAGTGGTTACCAGAGATAATAATTAAATAAATTTGTGTGAAAACACCACTCTCATATACATACCACCTAGTGCCCTTTTAGCTTCTGAGTGAGTGTCCCTCCCTGAGGCAAGGATCAATAATGAGACCCTGTCCTGTTCTGGGAAGGTCTTCACCATGGAGTACATCTACCTTGGACAGATTGTTCTGCACCTTGGTGGAGATGGGTTCTCGTGTACATATGCCCAAGGTTGTCTTCCCACACACAGGTTGGATGCATCTACGCGGTAGAGGATTTCGGATTTGGTTGTGCATTTCATGGAATCACAGAATCACAGAATATCAGGGATTGTAAGGGACCTTAAAAGATCATCCAGTCCAATCCCCTTGCTGGAGCAGAAACACCTAGATCAGGTCACACAGGAACACATCCAGGCGGGTTTTGAATTTCTCCAGAGAAGGAGATTCCACCACCTCTCTGGGCNTGACACTCACCCTTTACATATTTATAAACATTAATGAGGTCACCCCTCAGTCTCCTCTTCTCCAAGCTAAAGAGACCCAGCTCCCTCAGCCTTTCTTCATATGAGTGATGCTCTACTCTGTTAATCATCTTTGTGGCTCTACGCTGGACTCTCTCAAGCAGTTCTCTGTCCTTCTTGAACTGGGGCCCAAGTGTCAAGTGTAAGCTCTGAGACATAAAATAAATATTTGATGTGGAGCTTCTTTTACTTTTTTTTTTATTTTTTTTAATTCAAAGTGCAATCACAACTTGCCAGATCAGTGTCTTTAACATGAAACTGAAGGTATGTTTTACTTGGCCTAATATCTGACATGAAGATGTGTGATGGCATTTGAGGACTATGTTGTTGTTGGAAGACAGTGTAGGAGTGGAAAAATCCATGTCTGCTGCCGTGTTCTACCCACACTTCTTAACTAAATAGAAAGACTAAGGTTCAAGGGTAAATTTAAGTGCAAAGTTATTTGACAGTGTAGTTGTACCCTTCAGTTGCTTTTGAATAGGTCTGTTAGGTCTATGTCCAGTCAGATTATGGCTCTGGAAAACTGAAGAATGGGGTTTATGAGGGTACCAAGCCAAGTGCTTTTTGTATTTTTCTTGTCTCACTCCATCCACAATCTGCAAAAAATGTTTGCAAATAAATAGACCATGTAACTCCCTTTTTTTTTTTTTTTATTGTTAACAAAAGGGCTAGGTGAATTTTACATAAAAATACTGAGAAATTCAGCTCAGGAACCAGAAGTGTTTGGGATTTATCAGTAGGCCTTACTTCCTGGAGTTATGCAGTGAGAAAAAGTGAGTACTCTGTCCTTTTTATACTCAGCCGTACAGAACATACTTAAGCAAAATGAGATACAGAAACAAGAAACACTACAATAGGACAAATGTCTAATTATCATGCAGATTACATTGGGATTTGTTTTATTTTCATTTGGTTTATATACTACATTTCTTGTAACTTGTCTTACAGCTTGTCTTAAAAATCAGGGGGACATTATTATCAGTTTTGGAGCAAGTATTTCTTATTTTGCCTTTAATGTGTTTGTTAGTTTAACAAACTACTGGCCTTATATGTTATATTGACTACTAAAGGCTCAATTACAACAAAACCCAACATTTATGCCAGAAGAGTGAGAGGTTCTTGGCTATCAAATAATTCAAAAAATATTTGCAAAATCAAGTGGCTTGGTCAGACCAAGTCAAAACTCTCAAGCTTATTTTTCCCCCAGGTTTTGATAACGTGCAAATAGGAAAGCTCTTGGCTACCACAAGCTGTAAGCAGGAGCCTACATGATATACCATAAAAATTACAGCAGTTTACTTGTGCTACCACTCTGTTTTCTTAAAAAAAACTTGTAAACCCTCTAAATTTGTTGAAATTAATACTTTTGTACTACATCTCACAGAAAAGAGAAGCAACGCTCTGCATGGTAAGAATACGAGTAGCACTTATTGCCTTTGAGCCTCTTGCCTTATTGATTGATTCGACGGCTGACTGGGCAAACCAGCAAAGAAATCAATGTCTAGAGACTACTTCATATTTTCTTGCTACCCTCCTAGAGATGACAGTTACTTAAGCAAACCAATGGGCGGTAATCACCACATTAATATCCTGCCAAACCTACTCCACAGTCTACTCAGTTGAAATCAAAATAAGCTCAGCTGATGAAAAATGCAAAGGAGTTAATCAAGAAGAGCATCAATTAATAAAGGGCTAAAAGAAACTCTTGGCATTTGGTCTGTAGAAATAAAATATTTTCACCAGCACATCCATAGAGAACATCTTAGGAGTCTTGCAGGCCTTCCTTGAGATCTGTCCTTAACTGGAACTTCAACATGAGAAACTCAGGTTGATTTCACCAGTCACTGAATGATGGGAAGGTTTGTCTAAGTTGTGTCCTTTACTTTAGATTTAATTTTTAATCACCAAAACCAGATTGCTTCGAAGTTGTGGGTTGCAAGTGGTTGAGAAAAGGTACATGTTTCTATAGGTACCTTTAGAAGCAGATGGTGGAACTGATAGGAAAAAGAATCTTGCACACCATCTACATCTTAAAAAGTAGCTAAGGAAATTTCAAGTAACACTAGAAATTTAATCTAGAATTCTGTAGTGTGAATACACCAGAAACACCAATCAGTGACAGTCTCTAAGGGACTACCCAGTAAGCTGTAATTTAATTAAGTATAGTCAGTGTGATTTTTGGAAAAATGAGCCAGTACTTGGGTTTTTTTCTTTTTAAAAAGGTAAAAAAAATTGAGAAAATCATAGATATAACATGTCCGTGCATTAATTTACAACTGCATTTTCAAAGTACTACACAGGCTGTTAGCTAAGCAATTCCCATTAGAGGTGGCAAATGAAACCTTATTTCCTGCCTTGAAATTGTGGGTGCAACACTTTTTGAAATACACCTACAAGGCTGGTGAATACATTACAGTGCTGACCTACTGGTTTGGAACTCCCAGAGAGAGAAAATGTTTAAAATAAATGGGCAGAGGGAGTGAATGACTACAGATGAGCACTAAAGCAATTCTGTTCACTTTGTAAAGCAATGACCCAGAGGAGGAGGTGTGCAGTAGACAGATAAAATTTCCTGATACTAAAAACCAGAGAGGTATAGTAATAATTGACAGAAAAAGAAAGTATAGTACAAAACTACTTGGATAGACTAATTGCCTGCATGGATAAATACATTTCAATAATGAGAAATTTAAATTCCTATAGCTAGAGGGAGTTTCATACTAAAAATAAGAAAAGAAAACATAATTTTAATGACCAAACATAACAGAATTCTGAGAAGCATCTGAAGATAATGTTTATAAAGAACAAACATTTTATTGGGCTTTTTTTCCCTATATAGAATCACAGTGTATCAAGTGTAGTGCGGACTATCGTCCTTGTACTGAGAATAAAACTTCACAAACATGGTTGCTTTGGTGCCTTGGGAGTCTTATTGGTTGTTCTAACATCACCTGGCCTAAAATTCACTGCACTCCCAGTCCCTGCCTGCACATTGCTGTTGTGTCCCTGGGGAGTCTCAGTCTGTCTTCTTATAGGAAACCCAACAATACAGAAATTCTCAATTCCAGGCTTTACAGGAGAAGGTGGATTTATTTTTAAGGAAAAACTGTTGTCACTCATTCACACTCATGTTCTTCTACTTATATATTTCAGGATGCTTGTATGCAGGCTGTCTGTCCAGGATTTCCTTCAGTGGCTTGGAGAGCAAATGATGCCAGCTATCCGGTCTTCCTCACATCTCATGGTTCGCATTTAGTTTGGCAGCCAGCTTGTTTTGGCTGTGTTTTTTCATATCTTTTATGAAACTGACAGTGTTTGGTTTCTCTGTTCTGTACCAGCTCTGTGAGTTGTCAGGATTTACTTACTGTACTTTGTTTCTTGATTTGGGTGTCTGGGGTCTTGGTGACCCGTAGATCTGATGGACAACAGTATTCTCCATTCTCATAAACACTCTCTTGGCGTTTGTTCCTTCCATTTTTTTCCACACCACATGTTAAATTTCATCCTTCAAACATGATAATCCTAATACTCCTGTTACAATTCTCTGCACTTTTGACTTGCTCTTTATTATATCATCTCATATCAAAAGGACAGTGTTGGTCCAAGAACAATTCCTTCAGGGTGGCAAAAAGTATACCCTAAATCAGGCCCTAAAGAACAGGGTGCAGTGGAAGATTTCTTTCTTGCAGCACTCAGAGCCAGCCAGAAGGATATTTCATCATATCAGAGGAGTAGGCATCAGGGATTTTAGCTTTGAGCTGTGCCTCAGTACTTGTGGGATCATAAGATAATTCACACCGGAAGGGACTTCAGGCTATCATCCATCCTCTTGCTGAAAACATGGTCAGTTATGAGGTCAGAACAGGTTGTTCATAACTTTATCCAGTCTGGTCTTGAAAATCTCCAAGGACAGAGAGCATACAGCCTTACTGGGCAAAGTTATTTCAATGCTTGACTGTCCTTGTGGTGAAAAAGTTATTCCCAAACAAGGTAGATGATAGATACTGCTTTTTGAGTTAAATGGATGCAAGTTTCAGATTTTCCTGATTAGAAGATATATGGCCTGATTCAGAAACATATGATTGTGTAAGGTGGCAGAGAGATTTGTTTGAGTAAGAAGAATGACAGCTTTCACAGGACATTTGTGGGAGTCTGATCATGTTGCAGCAAATTCTTGCTCTCACGACTAATTCTGGTCATGTTGCATAGACGTTTTAGGCTGGCAACATGGATCCCAACATTAGGTCCATGAAAAATAGATTTCTGAATTAAATTTCATTAACTCAACATGGAATGTTGGCTCTTGGAAGGAAAAAGAGTATTTGAGATTCAGGGAAGAGTAACAGAGGGAGCTTCTCAGATGATGCTGAGGTAGATCTCCGGACTGCATACTGCTATGCCAAGTTATATCCTTAGAGAAATTGAACTGCTTAGAGTAAATCTAGGAGACATGATTCTGATCCCAAAGACAAGAGAAGTCACGATCTGAAATGAAGTTCAAAGTGATGCGAGGGGTAAAAAGATCTGTTTCATTTATGTGGCTGCATTAAAAGATACATAAATTTACATATTGCATGTCAGTGTCAGAAGTAGTCACATTGAACAGTGCCAATAACACTGGCACTGTTATATCTATTTTCAGCTAATCAGAGACACTGTGGTTGATTTTACCTCCCTGCTTTCACAGGACAGTTAGCCTGAGTAATTTTGTGGGTTCCATGCATTCATAACATGTAAAGGCATAAAAGCCTTTCCCTGCCTTGCGGCCCAAGAAGCCTTTTTCCACCATGAGCTTGAACAGCTCAATGCTGCCTCCTCCGAAGCGCTCGCCGAAGGCCTTGCCGAGGTCCTCGCAAAGAGTCAACATGGTTGATGAGCCGCAATTCACACAGATCTGTCATTGTATGTCAGGCAGTCCAGCCCCCATGTCATTTTTTCAAAGCTTTCTCTTTTTTCAACATTCTTTATAAAAGTCTTTAAATGGGAACACTATATGAGGAATAATATTATTTAAGCTATATAAATTCACTGTTAATTCGGTATTTGCTTGATTTTTGCAGGATTGTACATCTGACAGTTCTGCAGCAATGACATGGGTGTTCCTCACATATGAAAGTGGATTCACCTACCTTTAGATATCCAGAGTGAAACATCTGTGCCTGGGCTATGAATGGTATGTTCCTTTTTTCACCAAACAATGAAGATCTTCAAAATGTGAGTCATTCTAAGCTTGGTACTTTAGATAACTATCTCTGGAGGAGATGAATTCCCTTCTGGAGGTGCCTGTCTCTTCATTGTCTATTAGAGGAGACAGGATTTACCTTATTCTAATGTAGATTTAGACATTTAATATGAATTAGGGCAGATAACTTCTACTGTAGACTTTTTATCATTGTATTTTTATCATACTAATTAGTACTATTCTACTAATAACTAATCTAGATTTCCCTTCTTTCAGTTTAAAATCAGCACCCCTCCTCGTATTACTATACTCCTTCAGAAAGAGTCTCTCCCATCTCTCCTATAGGGCCCCATTGGATACTGCAAGAGTGCTGTAAGGTCTTCCCAGAGCCTTCTCTTCTCCAGACTGAACAACCCCAACTGTCTCATCCTGTCTTCATAGAAGAGGCACTCCAGCCCTCTGATCATCTTTGTGGCCTCTTCTGGACCAGTTCCAACAGGTCCACATCCTTCTTGCACTGAGGACTCCAAAGCTGGATGCCATACTCTCACCAGAGTGGAGTAGAGGGGGTCACCCTCTGTACTACATCCCCTAGAGAGAATCACATCCCTCAGCCTGATTCTATTCCCTCTCTAACTGAAATGGGATATTTCTTCTACAGTGCACAATTTCAGTTCAGAAAAAGCATGGAAAATCAAACAGGATCTGTGTTTAGGAGAAGTGTGTCTGATCCCCATTGCTTTTTAATCACCTGAAATTTCTCATCTGCCGGACATCCTCATGATGTCACTGTCTCCATAGCAGCAAACTGACATGACTGTGGGAGGATGGTGGCTAAAGTCAGGTTTGGGATTTGCAGGTTCATGCAGGTGATAGCTTTGAAATAGCAATTAAACAGCAGAGAGGAGTGAAAACCAAGGATCATAAGTCAAATGGTACCTGTATGTTCAACCTGCTCTAGGAGGACCTGCTTTGGCAGGGGAGGTTGGACTAGATGATCTCCAGAGGTCCCTTCCAACCTCATATCATTCTACGATTCTGTACTGCTTTCTATGTAACCATTTCTAGCTTTATAAAGGTGATCTGCATTCCTTGTCCTGACATACAAGTGGCCATGCCAAGTGCTTCAGTTGTGTTTGCATATGGAAATTGATAGATTCAACACAAGGTAACCAGAAGTCTAAAGGGAACACAGAAACTTGGAATTCCAAGAGAGAAGCTGGGTATATAACAAATGATAAGTAATGGTGCTTAGCTCCTTGAAGAAATAGCTTAAACACTGTGCATAACTAAGCCATGGGATCTGTATTATTTCTGTTCTGTAAAATAATCTAGATGAATTATTTAGTTCTGTAGGTAACAAATTACTAGCTACCAGAAAAGGTAGTAAACAACGAAAAAGGTAAGAAAGCAAAGCTGAATTTCAGCTAGAGTGCAGCAAAAGTGATGCACTCTTCAGTGATACTTTCCAGTGCCTAAGAACATTTTTCCTCGTGTTTGTTTTTTAAAACATGAGGAATTCCAGTTTATGATTTTTTTAACTTTTTTTTTTTTTTTTCTCCCCAGTAGTAGCTACATTTGTAGCTTTGTCAGCTCACAGCTCTGAGGTAGGAAAGCCAGCACTGAAGAATTCTAAATGAATGTTAGTTGAAGAAAATATTCCCTAGTCAACAGGGAAGGTTGGTCTGTGTCAGCTGAGTTTCACTCTTGACTCAAAACGTCATTGATGCTGACATGCTGGAACTGATGCTGTGTGGCAGAAAGCCTCACATACTGCAGCATTTTCTACAGCAAGAGGTGGACACTATGAGTCTGCAGCACAGGGAATCCCCGGGGCTAAGATGAAGCCCTGACTCTATTTCTCCTCCCTTGTTAGTCACTTGGCCGATTCCCTGACCATCTGCAGAACTCTATTTATGCCACTGTTTCATTTGCTTCTCTGAGGTGAGGTCTAAGGAGGAAGTAGCAAGATGATTTCAGCCTTGCTACATAATGCCTTAAGATCTGTCTTTCAAGTAGGGCAGCCCTAATCTAGCAAACTGAGTAAAATCCTACCTTCAATTGACTAAGTAGCTGGGTAGTGAATGAATATCCATGAAGGGATATGCGTGGTTCAATGCCTTTAAGGGCCTTCTTGCACTCCAATAATGTCACAGAAAGAACCAGTTGTGACTGTTGCAGCTGTGATAATCTGATGGCAGAGGAAAGAAAAAGTTCAGAGGTGGAGGTAAGAAGTTTTATTTGCCAGCTAGTCAAAACGGAGAAGAAGAATCAAGCTCTCAGGCATAACAATATTCTAAAGTAAGTGTATGCACTGGGGAATTACATTTGAAAGGAAGAAAAACTCCTCCTTTTTGTTTCAAGGTATTTCTGTGTACAAAAGAATGGGATTTTTAAAGGTCAGTGAAGAATGTGGGCATCAGAAATGTGCTTTAAACTGTGTCTTAAGAGAGTCACCTGCTGCCAAGTTTTAGCCATAAATACAGTTTTCATACATTTGTTTCTCCTGCCTTCCCTTTAGAAAAGATAGCTATAGGCTGGGGAAAATATTTCCTGTTTTATCCCTCACTCTAACAGAAAATCAGTAATCCCTATTTTAGTTCTCTGTCCCCACGTCTACTCTAACTGTATCACAAAGACTTGTGGAATGAAGTGAATCTCCCTCCCCACTTGTACTCTTTTCCTTTGTCTGTGGCTGCGTCCAGAATACTATTTTGACAACACAGCTATGTTACCTAGAAGATATGTATGCAGTTAAATATAATACTTGACATTTATATGCCTATTTTCTTAGATCTCAAAGGGAGCTATCAAAAAGTGTAAACACTCCCATTATCATTTTATATACGGAGAAAGCAAGATACAGTCAGAGGCAGAACTGAGAACAGAAGTAAGGCTTCTTATCTCTAGCCACAAGCTTGTCATTTTAGACCAATTATATTGTCTAGTTTTGGTTTTATTGGGTAAAAACCATAGATTTGAGGCTCCAGTGTGCAATGTGTGAAACTGCAGGTAGTGATGTGTCTCATTAAGAATTTCTTTTTTGCAGAAATAGCCCATCTAAAAACTCTTATTGCCCTGTACAGTCTGCTTAGAGTTTCTGCTCAGTGAATAAATAAAGGAGGTTATTTGCGTGTCTTGGTTTCTGACTAAATTGCTAATAGCAGTCAAAAACATTTCAGGGGGGAAAAACCCAGTCTTTGCTAAAGAAGCATAAAGGAAGTTTGTATCTCTTAGACTAATTTATGACCTTTTGGGTGTTCATCTGAATATATTTGTGAATGAAGATGTGATTTATGCTTCAAGTAAATAGGAAGATGATAAAGATGAATTAGATCAGCCAGTCCATTTGATCACCAGGCTGCGGTGGCAATTCTTTGATAGCGAACAAAATCATATTAAACTGATAAGAACAGAACTAACAGGGAACACAAAAGATAGAAAAAATGATAAAGGAGATGCTTTTAGGAGTCTAAACAATGAAAAAATAGCTCATTGTGAAATCAATTGATTTTGGGAGCTGAAATATCAGACAGCACTGTAGAATTACGTCAGAAACAGCATTTCCACCATCAGGCAATTAACCGTAGCTAGGATCAGGAACAGATAGTCAGGAGGTGGCGTCTTAAACTCTTCCTTGGTATGAAATCAGAATTTGATTTAAGTATTGACATGAGTAGAGCTACTAAGGTCAGATTAGGGTTTCCAGTTACACACATTGTTGTCTTCTGTTTCCATAGACCTGTTTCATCATCTCCAGAGTGAGGTTAATACATGCTTCTTTCAGAAAGTATTGTGAGCTTTGTCAAATAAATATAAAGGTCTCTTTGTTGATGT
>VZTM01002898.1:46624-60020 GCA_013400555.1 Jacana jacana | reverse complement strand
AATACAGGTATAGGGAAGTGTCTAGTAAGAACTCAGTCCTATAAGGCCAAGCTGTGACTCCTGAGGGATCTTGCTTCAGTAGTGACGAGCAAAGAACAACTTCTTATTACATATCTTGGTTTAATCCATTTCTTATACCCTGTATTTATCTTTTATCATTCAAGGTTTCTTGACTGAAATGTGACACTATATTACACCAAGTGATATATTACTGACGTCTAAAACATTGTGTAACACTGATTTTGATCAAAATGATAACCTCATCAAAACAAATGGATTAAGTTATTTTGACAAAATCATATGTAATGATCCTGTTGACGCTCTATCGATTGTTTGCTGAGCATTATTCAGCATTGAGCATATTATTTATCCTGTCAGATGTCAAGCAGCTTATTTAAGACTTAAGAAAACATACCTAGAATAAAAGGGTCTTCTCGTTCTCTTTTTAAAACTACAATGAGAATCAGTAATTTTATTGCAATTTCTAAAAGTTTTCATGGTTTCTCAGTCTTATTAGAAAGTAACACAAAGAGATCACAGGTATTGCTTTAAAAGATCTAAGAATCAAATTATCCACAACACTAATTTACAGATAAAAAGCTATAATAGGACCTACTTTAGGTACAGTTGGAAATTTTAATAATTACCATATGGAAGAAATACAACACCTGTCTTTTTCCCAAAATGCAGAAAATAAATATTTGTTAAATGCACACTTTTCTGCTTATAAATTGCATAGAAAAAAAAGAAAAACAACAACAAAGAAACCAAACCAACCAACCAAACAAACAAAAAAAACACACACCCACAAAAAAAAAATTCTTCCTCTTCCTTATCAAGTAAATTTAGCCATTGTAGTCCAGATGAAAATTATATGTCAGCAATGGAAAGTCCTATTTTTCTTCATCTGCAAGGCTATCTATTGTATATCTTCCAACTGCTTTCAGTACCAGATGTATCTAGATCAATAACCACTGAGCACCTTTCAGTCCTGTTTTGCTACCTAGGTTTAATACATGAACAAAACTAGTGTTTTTTCTGAATTTGTCATACAGAGTTCAAAAATGCGAGATGGATTTGCTGGTTAGCTTTTAGTAGTAACTGAAGCTTGCAGTAAAAAAGCAAAAAGCAGCTCTCTGTGGGGCTGACAGACTGTTACCATTTTCTTTCAATAACTCGTATAGGAAGAAAAAAATGCAAATTTAGAACTGTGCAGGGGAGGTGGGGAAAGCAGCTATCAGTCTTCTTGCTTGGAGATGTAGGATTTCTTCTTCCTTCATGTTCAGACAAGCCCTTGCTACCTCCAGACTTACTTTAAATTCTTTGGATATTATGTAATAATGTCTTAAGTTCCCACAATTGCAGCACAGTTTTAACTAGGCAATCAGCTCAGCAGAGCTGTTAAAAAGACTGAACAAAATTTGTCAGATTTGCCCCCAAGTGACCTGGACTTCACAGCTTTCTGTAAATATTATCATCAGAATGTAGCATAAGTTCCCACAGTGACAAATACTGATAGACTTACATGTGATCTTAAACAAAGTTTTAATGGTTTGGGTTTTTTTCTGAAGCAAGAATTGCCATTGGCTGGGCTTCAGCCTTCCTCTGCACCTCCCAGCTGCTCAACAGAGAAGTGTGAAAGGAGTTAAAACACCTTAAAAAGATTGTCATGTAAGACATCTGTACGGTAAGTCAGTTGCTTGGAAGGTCTCTCTCCAACTGGCATCATGCCCAAAATGGGAGAAATCAACTGAAAATGTCTGGTAGGCTGTCAGTCTATGCACTGTAGGTGTCTGTGTACAGACAAAAGCATATAAAAGGTATTCTTGCATATCAGCACACACCAATTGATCATTTACCTGTTTGCTTTTTATGTTGCTCCTTGATTCGCTGTTGATCTTTTGCATGCATTATGTGTTATTTTGTAACTGTTGTTATACCATATATATATATATTGTTTTCCTTCTGAAAATAAATTGTCAAAGAGTATATATCCAAATGAGGGTAAGCAACACTAACTCAAAGGAAGACACTAGTTGTCAACAGCTTATATTTTCTGGTTTTAAGGAGAAGGATAATGGGTATGTTGGAAAACGATGAGACTTCTATTTACTATCTAAATAGGAATAAACTGTGAAAAGCAATCACAATTTAGGCATTCTGGTCATTAGAGACTTGGAGACCAAAGATGGAGTGATACCATCTGGTGTGATTCTCTATTCCAGATGATGTTCTCACTTGGCTATCATTCTAGAATATGAAAAGTGTCCCATTCTCCATGCTGTAAATGGAGCAGTCCCGGTGGATTACGTTTCCGAGTTTAAATTGCATCACTGATAACCTTTGAATCATCTCTTGTTAAGAGAAAAAGTGATCACTGAAGTAAGCAGCCATTCTTCTGGAGTAGCCTGACTTATGAACAAATATAAAAGAGCTAAGTCCTGCCAGCTCTTGCCAGCAGATACACTGTCAAAAGAGGTCAGGCCATCAATCCCAGCACTGACCTGATGACAGGACAGAAAGGGAAGCTGAACTCACTGCAGCATTTCACTGCAAGGACAGCCACTGAACTTTGCGCCACACGAATTCTACTTTCACACACATTCTGCTTTCTTCAAAACACTTTGATGGCAGGTTCTCTTTCTTCTGCTTCTGTCTGTTTCTTTTCAGCTGCTCATAACTATCCTTTCCTTACTGCAGGAGGTTCTTCTACATCCAATCTATCTAACCCTGATTTTTATCTTGCTCCATTCACAGAGCTAGGCCAGTTTGAGCAGGTGACTTTCGGACAACATGGGTCATTTTGACAGAGGATGTGGTAAGCACTGGGACCAGTAAGCTGTGGAAGAGTACAAGTGGTCCAGCCATAACCAGTGTTGTCTCAGTCGTGTGCTGACCCAGGGTCCCCAAAATGGAATTTAACCCATGGCTTAAATAAGCAAGGACAGGCTTTTCAACCAGTTCCATAATTAGAAATACACTTAATAAAAAAGATATGTGTACAATCAGGCAAATTCTGGTTACAGTAGGGAAAACAGTTGCATATTTGGGAGGGGAGAGGGGGGCAGGGCTGAGTAGGGATGATGCTGTTTAAAAAAAAAGAAAATAACAACAGACCTTAAAGTAGCAAACACCTGAGTTGAGTAACAGATTAATAACTAAAAGAAATGGTACCTGTGACTACAAGATGTCACATTCCACTGCTGAAATACTGCTCCACCATTGTATTTAGTACATAACGTGGACCTTGAGAGCCATGTAAAACCTGGAATGATATTAGGAAGAAAGGTAAACTTTATTTTATCTTTTTAGCCCCTAAACTCATAGATGTTTATTCAGGTTTTTGGTTTTGCTTTTTGGTGGGTTTTTTTCAAAGTAATCCAGTTAGTAGGTGGATCAGCCCATCTTTTTTTTCCACAGATACTTCGGTGATTCCCAAGTGATCCAAGCTCAAGGGTCTAATGTCATGTACACAGCTTGTGAACCTGGTTGTAGTGAAAGTTATGTTCTTTGGTTCAAACAAAACAAAGTTCCTCAGGGTTGATGCTGGGGTTTCTTGGGTTTGGATTTTTTCAGTTTATTGGGAGTTTTTTTGTTGTTTTGGGGTTTTTTTGGTTGGTTGGTTGGGTTTTTCTCTCACAGGCTTCATAATGCTACAAAAGCCAAAGCAAAACAAAACACTCTTCTTTAGTTAAAATGATTACAGGAAATTCAAAGCTTCTTCCAGAACAAAAAAAAATCTCTTCTGACAGTTACACACACTCATCCAAGGACAAAATATGACCCTCTGGGTAGGTATACGTTTTCAGTAAGACAAATTTATTTTGGAGAGAGGATAAAGAATAAAAGCAGCCAAATTCCTAAGTGACAACTTAGTAGTGGGGAAAATTTGGTTAAAGAATGTTTGCAATTCAAGATCCCTGGCCTGGCTACTGCTACGTTGGCCTGACCTGAAAAGGAATGAAACCCTTTCTGAAGTGTTTGAAGCGCTGCTTACATTCTGCAAAACAGAGGATTTGGGGAGAAATACAAGCACATTGAAACATTCAGGGCATGCAGTAAACTGGACATGCAATTACATNGGCAGTGTTCAAGAACTGTCTGGACAAGGTGCTACAAGCCATGATTTAGTAGCTTAGTGGGTAGCATTGGTGACAGCAGGATGGTTGAACTAGATGATCTTGTAGGTCCTTTCCAACCTTGTGTTCCTATGATTTCTATGGTTACTGTGGTAAAATGCTAGAAAACAGACAAATGTTCTTCCTGCCCTACCTAGTAGTTTGCATTTAAGTTTTTTAAGAAATAAAACTGACATCACAATAAGAGATGCTCAAAGACTATAAAGGAACAGAAAGTGAGCTCAAAACTAATTTCTACTTCTCACCAAGCTGGTCAAATTTACTTTAGCTGCTAATGAGGAAATCTGATAACTCCAGTTTGATTTGGGCTTTTTTTTTTTTGTGTTTAAAGATATAAGAGGACAAATACATAAAACACAGTGTGTAAATTATCAGTTTTTCATAGGGCTGCATTTTCATGCTTCTGTGAAACCTGGCTACTGACTACAGTGTAATAGCAATACTGAATATTAATAATCAGAATTGAAATATCATGCCAGGTATTCATCCTCTTATCCCAAACTTTGACAATGTATTACTCCCTTATTTCAGGATTGTTTCATCTAATTGTCAGTTATATTAATTAAGGCAAAGTGCAGTTATTTTCTTGTGCGTGGAAGCATTTGAAATAGCTCCTACTTCCTTAAGTCTCATTCTTGGTTTTCTTAGTGGAAGATCACTTTTAGTCCTAAAATTTTCAGTTATAAAACCAGAAGCACTGTACTTAAGAGTAGACTTACATATGGATATAGTAATTGAAAAGTGTGGGGTGAGCAAACATGATGGGATTTTCAATGCTAAACCCATTTCCCATCTGCTTGCTCCAGCAAGTGGAGACTAAATATGCATACAGGGGCATTTTATAGCCAGTGGAAAGAGAGATTTCTGTGGTCTTGCTAATACTCTCCATTGACCATATCATGAGCTTGGGCACATCACCCAATCTTCTTAGGCTCCTACTTTTAAAAAAGGCCTGAACACACATCAAGACCGTCTGATGTAAATATGCTGGAATGTCTGGGCCCAGGTTAGTTCTGTAAGTGATTCTCTTGGTGGTTGTCTGCATCTTTAGATGACTGAATACTTAGTCTTGGCATGCTTGTTTGAAAAGTTTGTATTTAGATACGTATTTAGAAATTTATTACATAAAAGTGAATTTGGAAATCACTTGATATTGATTAACAGGTTTTTTTTTTGTTTTTTTCCTTAGATCTTTTGCCAGCAGAGCTTTTTCACTGAAATCTATAATAGCGTGAGTGTGTGGGTTTATGGCAAGCACTCCAAGGCATCTGCAACCGTGTATGTGCTGACACTCCCACTGCTAACCAACCTGGCATGTCCAGGTATCAAATCAGCCTGTGGCTTTTCTATGTTCCAGCACATTTTCAGCTGTGAGATGCTCAGTGAGTTACTGTCCTGGATATTTTATATTTCAGTTCCAGGCCTTGCTGTTCTCTTGATGAATTGCTTACTTAGTGTCTAGAAAAAATAAGTTATCAATATCAATGATAGGCTCAATGAACTGTGGCAAGCTAAAGGATACGTCAGATTAACAATCAAAGCATGTCAGAGGCTTATGAGAGGATGATGATGATTATTGGCATACATATTTACCTCAACAAAAAATACTATTGTAAATAATTAAAACAAAAGACAAGTTTAAATTCTGTATAGCCTGTTTTATCCTTAGCAGAGAATAAAGTTATAGAGGAACAAACAAGCTATTTTAATCACTTATGTTACACAGATGAAAGGTGAAACCTAACTTAAACCTCACTGTGACATTCAAAGGGAACATGTATTTTAAGTTACAATATATTAGATCTGTAACTTTATATGACTTGGATTCAACCCCGATTAAAACAAAGTTCATCCAACTAATTAAAAAAGTTTAAAAACGATCAGGTTAAGGAAAATGCCATGTTTTTACCAGTAAGATTATTTTTTTTAATTTGAGAATTAATGCTATCTATACCAGAAGGCTTTTGGAGGTAGACATGCAATATAGTCTTCTTTAACTCTTAAGAAAATATCCCCATTTATGTGATAAATACATCTTTATTTCTGCTGCTGATATGAAATGGGAAGTTGTCTTTTTGCCAACTTCCACTTACTCAATATACAAAAGATATTAAATGCTTTCAAACTCTGTTCACATGGTTGTATAGTCACTTTCCAGTCAAATGAAACTGAAGTCTAAAGCACTTGTTAGCTCTCTGTTCTGCCACACAGTAATTGGTCTAACCTCCCAAATGAAATTAAATTTAACTTTCTTTTGATGACTCAAGTCTGAAAGGAAATAAGCATGCCCATATTCAAAGCTCCTATTTACCTTTCCCTTTGTCTTCTTAACAGAGCCAATTTGGATCTTTGTCCTAGCAATATAGATGATAATTTTACTCTCTGGGAAAAACACAGCCTGTGACTCTATCAGACCACATAGAAAACTCCACTCCTACTTTCCCATTGTTAACATCTAAGATAAATTTTTGTGAATAATTTTATTTTTCTCTTTCTCTCTGACTCCTATTCAATTCTTATTAGTAATGTCTTTCCTTCTTGGTATAGAGTAGAGAAAAATATACAAAGGCTAAAATGACAGTAGGAATCTGGAAAAGCTGCTTTATCTCTGCAAAATAAATATATATCAGGTGACCGCTAATAAACATGCTAATTTTTTTTTATCAAGAAATGTGTAATCTGGAGGTTACCAACACAAAAAATATACCCTTAGAATTTATTCCAGGATGATACCTTCTTCTGAAATTGCTTAATAGTAGTGAGATGCAGTCTCATGTCAGCAATGACCTTGCTGGCACAGAGAACTGACATTGCACTTTCCCTTTTGGCCAAAGTTAATCCATAATTTATAGGCACCTATTGCTCATTTTACCCCAAGCACCACCTCCTCCTCTCATTACACCCTTCAGATCTGCTAGGATAAAGTGCTAATGCCGTTGATTTCTAACCCAGTTTGGACAAAACAATCCAAGTTATGTGGCATTTAATCTGTTGAAACTGACATTTGTCTGAATTAACTGGGCTAAGGAGCAATTACAAAAGCAGTTGGGGCAATGGATCTGGCCTGCAGTTCCTTAACGGGCTGACTGCTGGCTGCTGTAGTCCTGATACATCCCAACCTATCCCCTTCCTCTGTCATTCCTTCCCCAGCATCTTCTGCCCCTGACAGAACTTGTTGAAACTCCTAAATCTGCAGAAAACAGCCCAGTGCAGGATCAGCCAAAGATTAGAGCTGATAAAAGCGAAGTGACAAGAAAAAGTAACCTAGAAGGAACATGAGGGAGAGGGGGTAAAGTTTAAGGGGGAAGCCAGACTCCGGGAGTAGCAGATATTGCTGGGGACAAGGACTTCCTCAGCCCATCTGGAGGTGTCCAGGACACCAAAGGTGACTGACTACAGTGCACACTCAAAACACCTGCTCCTGCATTCCCTAATCTTGTTTCTGCCAAGTTAAGGGCTATCTTGGTGATAGTTTCAAGCACACCACAACTGGACTCCAAGTGAGCAAGAAAGAGGGCATACTTAGAGAAAGATATATGATGAGGTAGTGACCTGTGCCAAAGAGGGATTTAGGTGCATCCAGTGTTTTGAAACCTGCTTTCCCAGACATTTCAGCATGGAGTTCTGGAATAAAAGAAGGAACCTTCTGCCTGAGGTATTTTTAGCTTTGAACTCCCTCCTAAAGTTAGGGCAGGAGCAGATGTTTTCTCTTTTCCCCAGCTGGAGATTCCTGCCCCAGCCCACCTGTGACTGATTCAGTCTGTGGGGCAACTCCCTACCTCACCCCAAGGAAACTCAGCCAGGATCATGCCAACAATCTGCACTATTTGAGCTAATCTCCTTTGTTGTACCTGAATTGAATTAGGGTGTGCATGTGTTGACAGCCTGAAGAAGGGTAGGGATGGGCAGCTGCTGGGAACCAGAACTGTCACTTCTGGACCCAGCAGAAAGAATCTGTCCTTGATGCTAAGGCCATAAACCAAGCCCCTTCCCACAAAACACAGTAGGAGGAATGTGTTATTCCTCTCATAATAATTACTCATAATGGTTACAAGTGGGGAGGCAGAGTTTTAATACTTTTTCTGCACAGAAGAACTTGCATCCATGTACTCTGGATGCCCAGTTTTCAGATTACTGAGCATTTCAGAGCAGGATATGTTGTAATGAAATCTAAAGCAGGGTATAGAAACCCTGGCCAACCAGTAAAACTCTTGTAACTAGAGCTTGGCATATTCACCCAGGATGGGAAATTTCAAGATCCCAGGCCCTCTCCACCTCTCCAGCGAGCATTCACTGTTTAGCTGAAACGCAAATCTCTTGCTACTGGCTATCCCCAAAACAGGTCCCCAGACAGCAGCTGTTTGACACAGCGCTCTTTCTGTCAGAATGAACACCTCGTCCTCTGCTTGCTGAGAGAAAACACTCGGGCAGAGAAGGAAATTAACTGCAGGATAATGCCGTAACCACAAAAGTAAAAGGGGTATTATACCGTCTGGTCTGACTTTAAATGAAGAGCAGAAATTAAGGTTTGATCTGGGTCTGCTGACTGGATTAGGTCCTGCCAGCCAGCCATGCAGAACAATGTCTAATTTATATACCTCAAATATGTTTGAAACCTAAGCTAAAAATGCTCACGTGATGATGTTTTGGCAACTCCAGGGTATGAACAGTTGCAAACACTTAGATGTGGAAGAAATTTAAGTGATATAGACTTCATATTTATAATGATCAACCTCTGCTGATTTAAGTGACAGCCAAGTAAGCACTTTGAGGCTATGTATTTTAGATTTAGCAAACTCGAAAGGCACTTGGATCTATTTTGTAATTAAAAAAGTAGCCTCTGGCCTAAAGCATTTTTTGACCACCTCAGAGGATGGTGGTTTTACAACAGCTACCTTCCAGCACATGGTTTCAGGCAAGGCAGGGGTAAGGAGAGATCTGGGGGACCTTGCTAGTGCAGTTCGTCTCACAGCGTGCTGGGTGCACAGCTCCTGTCTGCCTTGGTCCTTCCCCACCTCATGGCTAGCACTTGAAGCTGCAGTGACCAACAAAATCCCACCCTTCAAAGCCAGGGTTGTGTGTGAGCAGCTTGTTTACTAAACCTCCAGTCCTGGATTACTTTCTACTGCCAGGAGTTTGGGGCCTGTTTTCCACCAGCATTCATTAACTTAAGTTATCATACAGTGTGCCAAGTTTCCATCAGCCCAGCAAAAACATTCTCAATTCCAAACCCTGTTTTCCTGATGGCAGCACTCTGTGCTGTAGACTTTCTGAGCTGTCTTGGCCAGAGATATCTGTTTTTGCAGTTAAATTTTCCTAAGAAACTGACGGGAGCATACAAGTGTTAACAAGGCAGAAGATTAGAGCAGCCATCAGAGCTGGTGCTTTCAAAAATCAAAATAATGGCATGGATTGGGGGGAGAATTCCCAAACCTAAAAACACAGCCATGGAAAAAAAAACAAAACAAAACAAAAAACCCAAAACAAAACAAACAAACAAAAAAACCCCAACCAAACACCAAACTGTAAATATACATAATTATGGTCAGAGATGCCCAAGGCTTCTGGTCCTATAATATCCAAATCCCAATCCTAATACTGTGATCCTGAAATTAGTTTGCTTTTCCTGAGGATCAGTGAATATCAATCCTCTTCAGGTCTTAACTCACAGATGAAACAGGTATTAACAGCAATAAACATAGCACATAAAAATCTTGCCTGGCTAAAGACTGGAGATTTATTTTGGCAAGCTTCAATCCTTTTCAGCATATTCTGTAAGCATGCAGGTATCCAACTCCCAGTACAATTAACTGAGGCCTTAATTCCTGTCCACTGAAGTAAACAGGTGAAGTCATCGATTCAGCTGGGTTCTCAGCTTGCCTTGGTCTACAGATTGCAAAGATGTGACCGTAATGACTAACTGCATTACTAATACCTGGCTGTTTCATTCATGAAGGAAAAACTGCTCAGTGGGTATTCCGTGGGACAAGGTAACTGCTCTAAATACAGCAGAATTCAATGACCGCTTTTGCTACACAGAGGAGATCTAGAAATCTGCATCCTGTTTTGAGTAACGCAGCACACTTTCAGAGACATACATCTTTTTGCAAAGGCAGCTGGAATCCTTTTATCAAATAGGAAGAACGAATAGGTGAAAAGGTCTCAACAATGGAGTAATGAGAAATGATCAACGTGACAAAGATTTTTAAAAACCTTTTAAAACGGATGTAAGGAACTGTAGACAAAGAAATATTACGTTCATATCAGGAAAACTGGTAGAAGCTTGTAATAAAAATATCCCATAATCAATCAAAAGGTGATAAATATTTGATAATATGGAAGAGTGGGCGCTACTTTTTCACAGCAATGTCACACCTTTTAAATTTACCAGAGATTTTTGAAAGGTGCCCAACAACAGGAAGATGTGTGAAATCCAGGTTATGGAGTGAGCGCAGATTTTCAAACAACATTACAGCATTTGTCTCCAAGAAATTAATCTGGCACTGTAGCACAGAAGTTCCCCTCAAAACTTCAGATCTGATCAAAGATCTGATCTACAAAGAATAGAAATAATGAGATGATTTTACAGGAAAAGATCAACAGGATCTGTCCTGAGGCTTGTGGTTTTTCAATATAATAATAAATGATCTAGAAAAGGAAGATGATTGTAAGGCAGTGACATTTGCTGGTAATTCAAGGTTTTGAAAATGAATATTCATGCTAATTACTGGCTGGGTAATGAACTGTCAGGGGAAATGTAATGCGTATAAATGCAGGATCATAAACAAACCCAGTGCTAACTAGATCTATACAGCAGTGGCCTCTAGACTAAATATTACTACCATAGAAAGAGATCTTAGAGTTAGTGAATAAATCCATAAAAATCTGCCCAGCACTCAGTACTGGTTACAAAGGTAAATAGAGAAAAATCTTAGAACAGAGAACAAAAGCAAAGTCATTATTATGCTATGATTATGAATCTTTGATAGTTTATCATTTTGATTATTTTCTGTCCTGACAATATTCATGTCAAAAGAATACCGTGGCAGAAGAACAGATACAGGGGCAACAATTATAATCAAAAGTACAGATTTTCTTCCATGTCAGCAGAGGGTATGTAGACTAGAAATTGTAAGTTTGGAAGACAGAAGACTCAAAGGATTATGCTAAAAGTCACTGGTGATAATCATAAATGGGAGAAAATGAACAAGATGTAATTATTCAGAAATTTATAGACAAAACTAAACAAGACATGAAGTTATCAAACACTAGTTTGGAAGCAAAGAGGAAGAGGTATGCATTCACAGTGTGTAACTAATTACGTTATAGAATTCACTAGGAAGAATGGCATAAAAGTCAAACTCTGAGGGTTAAAAAGAAAAAAAACTATAGGAAAGCAATGCATCCATGGCCTTAAATTACAAAGATACAACTGCTATTTCTGGAAATGTATAGATTGCAGAAGGCTGGAAGAAAAGGCAAAGGAAATATCACAGCATGATGCTTTTGCCAGAGGCTTCCATTGCTCTCCCTGGGGAGAGACAAGGTGCTTCACTCTGATCCAATACTGGGTATTCTAACATTATATGCTTAATTGTATCATGTCAAATCTTTGAGCTTCTGAGGGAATCCCATTTAAAAAAAAATTATTTCCTCCTGAGAATAAAACCAGCCTTTGAAATCAGAATAAATGACTCGAGTTTGAATATTTTTTTCTTGAACATCTAATGCAGACCAGATCCAGATAAGTTTATTTCCATTGAAGGCAGCTGGAATATTTCAATACAGATGTCATAATTCTCCCTTAGTATTTCTATCACACCTACATCCACAATGCTTTAAATAATAATGAACATTTTGAAGATGTGAAGCATCCTATAACTGTTTGCAGATAACATAATAATGAAAATTGTAGCCTCGTCACACAAAAGAGAAGGCGGGGATTGCTTTTAATGGCTGAATTATATACTGTATATATTTGTATATATAATATATATACAAATAATTAAATAATCTTACAAAAAAGTGACCTGACCTCTGAATCAGGTGATCAAATATGGGTGGTCTTTGATAACAGTGTAAGAAGAAAAGACAAACTGAACTATATGAAATACTAGTTGAAATAATGTTGCTTAAACCTTTACACACTATTCTCAGACTCTCTTGAAGTTCATCACTTTTCTTGGGATGTAGGAGGCAGATGGTCCTCCTGAAAGGCCAGATGTGCCTGGGAAGGCTCTCCCTGAAGGCCTTTACAAGTCAGAGATAAAATTCTCATTGATTGCTGTTGGACCCAACATTGTTAACGCATTAGGAAGGGATGGGATTTCTGATGATTGATGTAAAGACAGGGAAGTGGAATATGCAGGTGTTTATACCTCACTCTTAGTTCTGAGCAACTATTATCATAACATTTTACTACATTGCTTTCTTATTACTAAGTGTGGGCAGAACTACAGTGTACCTCAAACGGTACAATGCTTTCCCACAAAAAATTAGCATCACTCTTCTTCTTATCTGGGAGCTTTGCCACTGGTTACTGTGCTGATTAGTCTGCTGTGCACATTCTGTACACTGCACTTACAAACCAAGGAGTAATATTTAAGCTAGGTGGTTTACTAGAATTATTGCTTCAGTCGTACCACCAGATTTGTCAGATCTGTAAAGAGGCCATCCCATATGGACACATTCTCATGAAGTCTGTACAGGAGAGCAGACTATAATATTTCAATGTTAGCTTTCTGTTACAAGAATCAGACTTGAGGAGATTATACCAAATAACCTCTAACCAACTTCCTACCTAACCAAGATTTAATAACAAAGAAAAATCACACAAAATGAAACCTCCTTTCCCACCATCTGAGTGAGAACTGCATGCTCCCTGGGCCAGGCTAATCCCTTTCACACTGACAAATGTGAATGGATACAACCCAGTCTTGTATCCAGGCTCTATGTCTGAGTGCCCTTAGGGAGGTGAACTTTTCCTAGCACCACCCCATGAGCCCACCACCACTATGCAAGACTGCTTTGTGAACCCTGGAATCTCATGCCTCAACCAGTAAAGTACTGCATGCAGCAACATCTGAATCAGTTGAAACCAGTAAGGGTAGCTGGTGGCTGTTCACCAAGGTATTGCTGTAAGGTACTTCATGGGTGGTGTTGAAGGAGTTGATCCTTTGAGTTCACATAAGAAATTTTGTAAGGATTTTGGAAAAGATTTGTTATTGTGCAAAGTCATCTATGTCCCATAAAAAAAA
>VZTM01002898.1:11070-46589 GCA_013400555.1 Jacana jacana | reverse complement strand
ACTACACTGATCCATGGATTTAGATGGAATCGACTTTACTTAGGTCTTTCACATAAGAGAGAGAATTATCCTATGAAAATTGTAAGGACCATGTGAATGGGACGGGAGCTGCTAATATTACTGTACAGAGAATGTAGCCACTACCTTGAAACCTCACAATATTTCTTTACAGAGATACAAATGCCTCAACTGAATGCATCATAAGGAACAAAATGTATTCCAAACTAGGTAGGAAAATACTTTATGATTCCAGAAAAGGCACATAATTTATCAAAAGTCCTTCTTTGCAGAATCTTATTAAACATACAGCTATTTAGAAAGTACTCAATCACACATATTGTACAAAGGCATGGTGATTTAGAAGGCACTGAGGAATGCTCAGCTAAGACAGTAACTCTCATTTGGCAAAAGTAATGGAGAATTCAGATTAGGATTTTTCAAATATTATTCCTGCAGACAGTCCAGACTGTGAGTACTATGTATTATGTAAGCGAGCAGATATCCAAAAGCCATATGAACTGCAGCAGGGCAAAGAAAGAAAGAGTGGACTTGTGTTAGGGGGCTGATCAACAGCCTGTAGCAGCTCTTCCTGCAGCTGCTTAAATTGTGATTCCTGGCAGCCCTCTCCACCTTTTTGCTGCATGTTAAAATGGCTGTTTCTGTTCAGACCAGGCTCTCGCTCTTTGTGTTTATAATCTAGTAGGTGTGACCAAGTTCAGCAGAATTACTCCTGTTCTCTCCCAGGGACCTTGACATAGTGGATTGGCTGTCATGCAGCTTTCATGCTGGAGAGTAATTCTTGTTTTAGGACAAAGAGATACAGACACACAGGCACGCGCACACACACACACAAAAGGCCTTACTGAGACAATCAACAGTCTGCACACATCTTCAGCTTACTGTTTGGTGTGCCAGTAGGTATAAACACAAATTCATGCAGCTGTTCTAGTCCTCTCCATTCCTCTCCAGGCTGTCTCTTCAAAAATTCTGTGTTTCTCTGGCTTTGTGAACTAGGGCAACTTTCCCAGAGGGTGGTGCTTTCCCAGACTTGTTTACCTGTCTGGGGAATTTGCATTAAACTCTCTCTCCAGTGAACTTGGAATATAATACATAGTACAACCCTGGAAAAAATAACTTACTTAGTATTTTTAGTAATTTAGTATTAAAATTCAGTAATTTAGTATTAGCTGGTTTTCTAGCATCTAAGACATCTCAATATAATTGTTTTGTAAGTTTCTGGGTTTCCAGGGCCTTCCATCTGACACAGGTTATTACTATTTAATATAGGTAATATAGAAACACTTAAAGGCTGAGGAGGATTGGATGAGAATTTCTGTCTCACTGCCCACTAGTGTCTGCTCTTTGGTGAGGAAGCAAGTGATGCAGCCAGTGGACTAAACCTATAATATGTATGAAGAACTAAAGCATAGCATAAATCTGCAGAAGGAACAATATTAAAAGAGATCATATTGTTACAGCTAGCATAGATTTGTAAATCTTGGGGAATAAAATATAGTATTGTTAATTTTTCCACTGATCCTCTTAGTCAGATCCAGAGATCCAGTCTGATCAAGTTCTGTCTAAAATGCCAAATAAATGTCCAAACTTCACCACAGTCTCAGAGAGAAATAGTCTGTCCTACTTTCCAGGATTGTCTCATGTATAGCTACATAAATTCATTTGGTACCTCCCTTCTTAGCTTGAAAACTTCTGAGGTATTTACCTTTAGTCTCCTGCATATACTCAAAAGAGGAAAAATGGATGCTTATCTCCTACCTACACCTCTCATTTAATGCGTTAGTTGGATTGGTGCTTGAACTCAGTTAAAAGTCCCCGGAGAAGACTGAAATGTTAATTGTGGCCAGGGCTACAACTAACCACATCTGATGCTATGGTAGTACTGGGAGCATAATTGTTCAGTTGTTAGAATATTCACCCAGGAAGTAAGAGAATGGAAATTTACTTCTTAATTAGCCCAAGGGAGTAAACACGCATCTCCAGCACACTAGTGGCGAGGTACCAAGCAACAGAATACCTGGAGAAGATCACATCTGGGGAAGATAAGTCACTGGGCAGGCAGGAGTGCCGGGTCTAGAAGAGCAGGTTGGAGGTGTGCCTGCTGCAGCCCATGTGTCCGCACCTTCAATTTGGAGGAGCAGGGCTGGGCATCCAGCCCCCACTTCCAATACTGCTTTTGTTCACTAGGCAGTGACAGTTTACTATTAAACACTTACACATTTCAAGACACAGCTACATAATATTAGTTCTACCCTGACCACTGTTACAGCATCTGACACAATAATTTCTTCTGTTTTGGGTGATATGGAAGCAAGGAGATGAAATTACTAAAGGTCTACATTATCTCCAACTGATTCAGTGGCAGAGTTCCAATTACAGTGAGATTAGCAATTAAACTTAAATGATGAGCTCAGACCCACAACATAAATTAATGGCAAAAGTGAGATTAGATTAGAGGAACTGCTTGCCAGATTTACACACAGACAAACTAAGTCATGCTTCTGAGACATAACTCCACGCAAGTGAAACTTTGATCAATCAAAATGACACAGAACAACCAGGACCCTTACATCCATATTTCTAAAGCTTCTCAAAAAATACTTACTGGATTTGGTAGACGCCACAGGCTTGAAACATGGTTTGGATGCTCTACAAATTGCCAAATGTTCGATTAATCCTGAAACACCAACGTCATCAGAATCCTATTTCTTTTGGTTTTCCTATTATCTGTGACTGCAGTCATCTCTTGCCACTAATGTACGGTCTGTGTTACAGGGTGACCACTTTAGATTTCTCCTCAGACAGGGAGCAGCGTAACCTTCATTTTTTCAGTTTGTCACAAGCACCTTCTATACTATGTAAATGGCAAAAAAAAAAAAAAAGAGATGGAATCCTCTTACCTGCTTTTATATTTGCATCTTATATTTAATATAAATAAAAACAATCCTATATTCATTATTGTCACTGCATTTCGGAGACAGGTTTTTTCAGACCTGGATCCAAGCACATAAAGAATTTTTGCACCTGAAGAAATATCAGGGAAGAACAAGGCATGCAAATCCAAAGCTCTGGATCCCAGAATCTGCTGCAGCAGCATAGTCTTTAGAAGTCAAACGGTAAAATGAGCGTTCTTGTTCACAAAACAGGGATTGTGCTAATCTAGATGACACCATTTTGCATTTGGGTATCTTTGAGGGTCCTTGAAGATCCAGGGAAGCGTAAGTTTAGCTGCAGAATCATGATTCCCATATGGATGCAGGGCTCCACGCAACAAGGACATACATTGCAGTGGAAATGAAGCTGTAGCAGCAGTGCTGGCACTGACCTGTGAACATCTCAGCCATCAGCACTGTGGCTGGGAAGTAGGGAGGCAGGAGTGGATGCACAAATCCTCACACAGCCAGTCTAAATCTTGTTATTTGGTATATATTAGAGGAGTCGAAACCCAGGATGCCTCTTTTTCATATGAGTGACTAACCACTGGACTCTAAAGCCAGGCTTGTGTGGCTCACTGACTTGTGAAATTGCATGGTCCAGCTCCAGCAGAAGGGTCAGTGAGCACTTTGTGTGCCTCCTCACTGCTCCCCTCTTCATCCTCTGCCAGTGTGTGGCTGGGGGAACTTCACATTTCCCTCGGAGGTGGCAGATATGCATGTGAATTCTTTCAGTCTGAGAAGCAAAATTAATTAAGTGCTTCCTTTGCAACTGCTGTAATCCCCAGGCTGTTACAGAAAACAGTCCTTGTCCAGTCAATAACTTTCAGCAGGAAAGTGTGAACCCTGCTCCACTACTTAAGGGAATGGTTTCAAGTTTCCACCGCTGGGGGAAGGGGAGCAAGCAGCACATCTTAAATAGACAGAAGCACTTTTTGGCAGACATGCACTGAACACATCAGTTTAATATATATACCTGACTTCTATAATTACCCTGAGCAGGTCTCTGCACAGCCTACAGGATTTGGGGTTCCATGTGAAGTGTCTGTCTCCCCAGACCTGTACAGGAAGGACAAGAAATTAACTGAGACTTTTGGATTTCACTCTAAACTTTGGACTCGGAACAGCAAAGTGCTGTGTTGCTTCATTTATAAATAACAACCTACTTTCTTCTACTGATCTCTGTCCTCTTCTAGTGGATATCAAACACAGTGTTTGAAACACTGGCGTTTTAGAGAATCGAGACAGAGATAAGAATATAATTTATGGCAATTAACGTGATGAAGTTTGCCACATTTTCACTTTCTGAGAGATAGGGAGGGAGAAGATAAAGCCAGATTACATGAACTGGCGTTGCCCTTTTCCTTCACAGAGGCCAGTTAAGGAAGCAGGATGTGCCAAAACAATATGGTGATTTGTAGGTATGAAGTCATGCTTGGACATTATTTGTGAACAGCATATTTTAAAAGCAGGTAGCCTTAAATAAATCTCAAAAAATAGTATGCTGCTGTTTGAATCAGGAAGCCACAAGCAGCAATTTTCTCCCCTTCCTGACTCTTGAGAGCTCCTAATCTCAACAGAAAAACTGATAGGAGAATCATGTTTTCCAAATGAGTTTGCACTATTGACTTGGAATACATTGTCTCAACAACTCTTCTTCCTATTAAACTCAGGCTGTTGTTTGATGATGCAGTAAATCCAGATTAGGGATTTTAGTACCTTGTTCTAAAAATATCTTAGCCATAGAATAAAAAAAACCTCTAATATAGGCTGAACTCAATCCACTGCAAATTTGTTAAAAAAAAATAAAAATCCCAGGGTCCTCTGGGGCTGTCGGGTTTTATGTAAAATCAGGTATTGTCTGTCACCCCACTTTAACTTTGTGCCAGAGCAAGTAGCATCTTGCAGCACCTGCAGCTGCCAGAAAGCCAGTATAGAAGCAGAAAGACAACATAATTTGTTTGTTGAGTGCTCTGGGTAATTCAGGATAGATGTGATTGTTTGCCCATACCTAATATGTGTCCTATTTGTACTGGTGGGTCACACAGTAAAGCAAGAGATTCTGTAAGAGTTATCACGAAAGCAAAACCTTATTTGCCCAGCAAGGGAATTGGAGCATAGGAGAACAGCAAAGGAGCATAAACAAAACAGAAATTAATTATAAAACCTGCAATAACTTAAGGATGCTACAGAAATCTTCATGAATATGTGCACTCAATGAGATTGCAATTAATGTACATCTGGTACACACACTCATAGCCACTACGTATAGGCAGAGAAGGTCAGTCTTGCCATGAGTAGATGCCATGACTGCCTGACACAACACATCTAGACTACATGCCATTTCTGAGGATATTCTCAGAATAGAAACCCAGGCCTTTGACCTCAGGATTTACCACTTTGAGAGCACAGTGTGAAATACCTGCAAGATTAGCCCTTCACGTGTGTGTCTAAGTGTGGAAAGATGTGGAAGAAGAATACCCTCTGCCTTCCTTAATAAAAGGGGGGTCAACTGAGTGGAAAAAAACCCCAAACCACATTTTCATAGTTATAAACCTTTTAATACTGACTGTGTACTGGTAGAACGAATACGTTTTTCCTTATTCTATGTAGCTGCTGTTTTAAAATGCTTTGGAATCTTGGTCCATCTGTTCAAAAAATTCCTTCATTTTCTCATCAGGCTTCTCAGAGTGGTAGGACAATATCTCATCTCCTCTGTTTTTTTCCTCCTCTCTCTCTACAAAAACATATCCTAGGACCTGTCTTATGCTTACAGAAGCCAATGCATTACTCCAGTGCTCTGGTGTAGTTTCTAACATACACAACTTGGAAAGTGCCTTAGGCTGGTATGACACTGGATCTGTTCCCTTCTAGATGAAGCAAATCAAAGTGAGACAAACTTCAATGCCCTGCTGCTGTGGCTTCTGNAAAAAAAAAAAGTTGCTTGTGGTTAAACTGAGCAGAGAATATATACTGAAGGGCATTAGTGAAGCCAGTAAAAGTAACCCACTCAAAGAAAATAGATTTTTTCCAGTGTGCTGTATTCATTTGAGGTTAGTGGTTAAATACAGAAGATTTATATCAGTTTCCACTTAATAAAAGTATTTGTGTGGATGATCTCTGTTTAGTTACTGTTAGTAGGGACTTTGCAAAATGTAATTTTCAAAAAAGCAGCAGGCTATCTTATTGAGACTATTATCAAAAGTTCATGAAATCGGGGAGCTTTGGTCGCGATTCAACATAAATGGCATTCTTGATTTCTTATGGGTTTTTTTAGGCTGGAAGAGGAATGCATTACTAGAGAAACTGATACATCTGCTGTTCCAAGAGCACAAATTGAGTTTATGACCTGAATATGCTGTACACGTAGAAAATAAGCAACTATACAATCCCATCACATGGTAGATGCGATAACTTACAGGAAATGTGAAACTGGAGAAATCTTATTGTTCTGCAGTAATACATTTATTATGGAATCATTAAAGGAGGCCAGACTGAACACAGGAGAGAAAGGAAAGGAGTCATGCTGACATTTCTCTTAGGTTCCTAGGAATTACTCTCAGGTACTAATGTCTGAGGTGTTCATCCCTGCCTGTCAGGTGGAGCTGTGGCATCCACACACTCCTGTCAGCACCACAGTGTTTCCTCTCACTTCCCAGGAAGCCAGACTGTTAACTTGGGCCCCTGCTTAAAGTGTTCCTGAAAGTCCTTCATTGCTCACACTGCCTTCAATCGGATTCTTTCCTTTCCATCTTTCCTGAGTTCCTGCCTTGTCCCACAGCTTCTGGCTGTCACCTCTGCTTTCCCTCCTCTCTCTAGAAAAAAATGCCAAAGGGCAATTTGTCTGCAATGGCAACTAATTATTTAATAGCAAGTGAAATTATGGATTTGATAAAGGTAACAATGTAAATAAATCAAGTATCTTTTGGCAGGACACCACACTATTATGAACAATAAACTAGAGTCCTGTAAAGTCAACGGGGTGCACAGTAAATAGATTAAAACCCAGCAGGTCTTGAAATGCCATTATAAATGGAACAATTGTTGAGTAAAGTCCCACAGGGACAATCTTTGACCATAATATTAATTTACATTTTAATTAATGAATTGAAGGAAGAAAGGGGGGGAAAAAAACCCAACCAACCAAACAAACAAACAAAAAAACCCCAAACCACTAAAACCAGATATCACCACAGCCAACTTGCAAAAGGACAATGGCTGGCCCACTGACATTGTTTTATTTTAGTTGCTTAAGTAATGGTATGTTTTGTGTCATGATCAAGAGTAAAGTCTTACCATATTTAATCAAAAAGACTAATCACTGTTCTCCCAGGACTTGGGGAGAGGAACCCAGACATGGGGACTTCTAATGGATCTCAGAGTCCTTGGTGGATTAGACTTCCCCAAGTGATGGTGGCACCACAAAGGACCATGGAGCTCATTGGCATATAAACAAGGGGATAGTGGGATAGTGGTTTGAAGTGGAAAGATTTCTCTGTGATATGCTGCAGTTGCTATCTGCAACTGATGCTATGCAACTGCATATCTGATGCTATGCAACTGCAACTGCAGTTGCAGTTGCATAGCATCAGAGCTATCTGGCATGAAGCAAGAATTAATACACAGCATATCAGGGGCCTATGTTACCTAGGAGGTCAGGGAACAGTCCCTTCTGGTCTTAAAATATATTAATTTATGGAGAGGGGGTTGGGGGTGGGGGTGGAACTACCCTCACTGAAGCTTTATGCATCCCAAGAGGATCAGTGGAGCATACAAGGAATAGTAAGTATGTTTCTAGTGATTACTTTAATAAGAAAATTGCAAGTAAATCTCAACATTTTTTTAGATAATTCAAGGTTTTCCAAACTGAAAATTTCAAAATGTCAACTGTTTAAAAATGTCCATTCCCGTGTTTTTCTTTCCCCTGTCCCCTTCTCCAGTGAATGAATGATGCTCAGGGGTTTCACTCCATTTCTTGTCCTGTTTTGGTTCTTTTTTTTTCCCTTCTCTCTCTGTTATTCTCAGAAATTCCTCAGTTTTGAACACGTTACAGAGTAGTTCAAGGAAAACTGAAGGTCTCCGTTTTGGCAGCCCCTGGCTGTTTTCCCCAAGCACAGCTCCGAACCAGCTGCCAAGACCCACACTGGGTAAAGGCAGCCAGACACCCACAGCCCCAGTAACACTCCCTCCCTCCCCTCTGCACCCTCTCTGCTGGTGGCCAGGGAGGGCATTTAGCAAAGGAACAACTCCTGCAGCCCACCACCACCTGCACTATTCCCCAAGGAAGAGGGATCTGGAAGTTTTATGGGGTGATTCGAAGTGGCCAGAGCAGTCTGGAAAACCTGGGCATTTGCATTGCTCTCCTTTTCCCTGTTTTCAATGAAGTGTTACAAGGCAAATGTAAATTGTTTTGAACAGAACCTTGCAAAGGTCTAAATCCAGACTCTGACGAAAGAACCAACAATTAATTAAATGATTGTTACAAACCAGGACTTAATCGTATTTTCACAGGTTACAGAAAAACCACAGTGCTGTCTTTAGAAGGTTTGCTGATATTCAGTATGGAAAGTTTTCTTTAAAGGGTGAGGGGGAATGCAGAGCCTACAGTTAGAGACATCAGTAGTTTCATCAGCAGCTGGATTATGGAATCTATGACAAAAAACATCACTCCAATCCTTTCCAATTGCTATGTACTTAATAAAAGTACATGGCAGAAAAGATACCATAGAAAGAGTTTTGTTAAACTGAGGTTAAACATCTGAGGTTGAGGAATGTGGAAGGTGTTTTATATAGATTTTTGTGGTTTTTAGCTGGGTGGCCAAAGTATACTACATTAATTTTAAGTCTGCACTTACAGACTGCAGCAGAGTGGAGAGTAAACAATTAGGTTTGTTTGCTCTCCGAATTGTGCTACTCCATGTCTTTCATTGATTTAAAGGTATGTTGATCATATTTTACGCTTTGCAGCACCTGCCAATCCAAGATATCAACACTTTACAGTCATTAAGCAGTGAAACCCACAGACCCTTCCTCCTTCGTTAAGTCAGATGCAATAATGCTGAAAATGCAAATACTTGACACATGCTAATGAAAAGAAATATATGCTAATGAAAAAAATATTACAAAATAAAAATCTTTTGCTGTGATAGGTGTTAGGAATTTATTTTGTATATGGAGGAATAGAAGAGAAATTGATGAGTCAGAGTCAGTTAGCAGCAATGCAACTCATAAAAGCCACAACCACCCTAACAGTAATCACACTCAGGGCCCGAATTTTGTAGAAGTGCCCTCTACCCCACTATAACTCCTGCACTTCTTCAAGTAACCACTCACATAAACACAACCAGAGTTGTAGTATATATAAAAAGCTGTCTGCCAGTTCCCTTCTTTAGCTTCCAAACACAGTTCCTCCCAGTCAGAGATTACAGGATATGAAAGGCTTGTTTCTGCTGTGATGCTAATGGGAAAATGTGGCAAGGAAAGGCTGAGAGAGAGCATATGCTGCTCCAGGCAATGCTAATGAGGGGGCCACTCATTAGCACAGTAGCCTTCCCTGTCATAAATCTGCCCCTGATTTGTTAATGTTTGCTAATATGTAGTTTACTGTAATAAATTAGAATAAATTGTACTAGCTAAATTGCCTGTGAAGCTGCAGTTTCCCTTTGCAAGACTGGAGCTGCCTCTTTGGTTCATTTGCCTGCTCCGTTCTGCTCGTCTCCTGCCAGCCCCAGCTCCTCCCGCTCACAGACCCGCACGCAGCCAGGAGCCAAATGAAACGGCAGCCCTTGAGTTGCACTTGGTTTCATGCTGAAATCATACAAAACCAGACACATTATTCTTAGAAAAGTCAATGAATTAAGTTATCCAAATGAGGTTTCTAAGAAGACTCCATCCAGCCTGGGCTGAGATTTGGAGTACGTGGGTCCAGGTTGAGACATTAAGCCAAGACAGCGCTGATCATGAGTACCTCATATTTTTTTACCAGTGGGTACAGTAAAATGCTGATACCCACTTTCTAGATCCATATGCTGCCATCAAGGCTGCTGGACACACAGAATCTACTTGGATGCACACTAAAGTTACACAGTTGCTTCTTAAGCGGTTCCTTTTTTTAGGATGAAATTTGACATTGCAGACAATAGCAAAAGGAAGAGATCCACTACTTTCTGCCCTTGGCTGTGAATTCCCTTACACCACTGACACTTAAGTGTTGCTTGTGAGCTGGTTCAAGATGTTAAACAAGGAGAAAATTTCATTTTCCACAGGTTTAACATGTCCCTGACCCAGAAAGCTCATTTAAGAGGCAGACAATTCACTCAGCCTAGCCAAAACACCGGTGATTATGCAAGAGCAGAGGGAGCATAAATTGAGGGACAACAGGGTTTTCTGTAAAGTAATATTATATTGTACCCTCAAAAATTCTATGTATTATTTAAAGAGCCTGAAATTAGCAACATATTAATTTAAATATAATTAACAGAATCCAGATGCAGTATCATAGAATCACAGAACGGCTCAGGCTGGAAGTGAGCTCTGAAACTCATTGGGTCCAAACCTCCTGCTCAAGCAATGCAACCTGGAGCCAGTTGAACAGGACCATGTCTCCAAGGATGGAGACTCCAAAGCATCCCTGGACAACTTCTGTCACTGTTCTGTCACCCTCATAGTAAAAAGTGTTTCCTCCTGTGTTTCAGACTGTGCCCACTGCCTCTTGTCCCGTCACTGGGCACCACTGAAAAGAGCCAGACTCCCTCTTTGTTGTACCATCCCTTCACATATATGTACAAATCAATGAAACCCTCCTGAGCTTTCTCTTATCCAGGCTGAACAGTCCCAGCTCTCTCAGCATTCACCCATGTGAGAGATGCTCATAAAATTCTATAACGTTTTTTTTTTCTATTCCATGAAAGACAGGATGCAGTGTGAGTTAAAATCTATCATTTGATCATACTGAAGTGTCAAAGGGACATCTATATGCTTAAGTTCCCTTTAGAATAATTTGATATTCTGTCTATGTAATCAACGGAGTCTAAAGAGTGATTCATCCCATCCTAAAATAACTGTCTAAAACAGATCAGATAAGCCACGCTCTAAAATTGCCTATTTCTATAAAGGAAGCATAGTGTAGTTATTTACCCCGATGGAGATAAAACTTGGACAAAATTAGTGTCTCCTTTAAGTTATGCAGAACTCTAAAGTAGAATTTGTTAAAACCTAAAATACAACTGATGTTCTTATTCTGCATAGACAGTATGCAGGGGGTATTCTAAGGTACTAAATTAGTGTCGTGGTCCCTAAAAATAACATTAAAGCAATTTTTAAAAAATACCCATTCTCCGCTGCAGAACTCTCATGTCTTTGGCATACCAAGATTTGAAGGTTTTGGTCTTTGAAAGATTTACCTAGCAAACAAACTTACTACAAATGCACTATAATCTGGTAAATGGTTGGCCTACACCATAAAGACATTTACATCAGCCTCTGTTTCTGGGGTCATTTATAAAGGATAGAAGAAAGGAAAATCGTCATTGGAAGGAAGATACTGTATTGCATAGTAATCACCTAGCAATTTACTACAGAGATTTAATCTTGGTACAATACTGTGTTCTTTTTTTATTTAATGAATAGTCTCTGGTTTGTCTGAAACTTTTGTAACTTTTTGCAGATGAAAGAAGCATATATAGTGGGAGAAAGGAGAAATATGGATGAGCTTCAGAGGGGCTTTGATAGGGTACAGATTCAGCTTCCTTTTAATCATCTGGATATCATCTGGACAATCATCTGCTTCTTCGCAAAAGAAAACAAACACTAGACATTTTTGGCACAAGATTTAAGTTAGCTGGTATTAAACAGCAGCTGTAGATCAAGTCCCTCTATAGTAACCCTCCCCTTCAATAGAGATTCTAATTTTAAATATTTAGGTTTCCATGTAGATGAGACTGTGTACTTCTGGAGATACACTCATGCATTTGTTTATAGAAAAGGGGTTGAGATGAAATTAGGTGTGTTTTATTATTTGAAGACTTGTTATACTTTGCCTGTCACGAGAAGTTCAGCACTGTAATTAATGTTTCCATGAATTAAACACAGGAGTCTAGTACATACAGTGACAGTATTTTAAGTAAAATATATGGTTGCTCTATCATCTGTTTAACAGACTTTGTCAGTTCATATTTCATGTTCATTTTGAATATTAGCAAATTTCTGGTAATTTTTCATTTAAAATATCATTATTGCATTGGATGGGAAATAAATGTAAGTCTATGTTACAATGAAGAACAAGAAAGTCTTTGCAATATTCTCCATATACTCTGAATATTTGACATGAAGCCTAGGCTCTGATGCAAATCTGGGTTTGCACCTTTAAGTTTTCTTCTTTGGTCCTAGAAACAATTCCAAGCATTGAAAACATGGCTTATCAAAACTATTGCTTTACATGTTCTATTTCCCTTCAAAAAACTGCAAACAATATTTAAAATATTTTTGCCAGTTTACAAGGATATAACCCAATAGCCATTTGGACAAAATACGCTTTACTAGAAGATCTGAGTGCAGATTTTCAAAATTATAAGGCTCTGAAAGGAAGAGGAAAAGTTATCAACATAGGTCAGTGTCTACCTGCTCTCATTATTGCCAGTAAGGACTTTGGCACAGGAGAAATCTTTAAAAATCCAGGTACTTCTGTACACATTGAATGAGAAGTGCTAGATGTTGTGAAAATCTATCTGATAAAGTGAATGATCTTTCAATCCAGTTTCTTATGACAGTGCACACTAATCAAAACGATAAATCCAGCTTGGTTTACTCTCACTTGGTGTTCCATTAGGTGCCTGACAACTGGATATTCGGTTCTTGAAAAGTTTGTGACTTAAGCACTCCTCTGACATTGGTTCTGGCATAACTAGGAAACTCAACTTACTGATTTTTTTCTTTGAGCGAAGAGGTCTGGAATGAGACATTATCTTTCAATACTCTGAAAGAAAACAGTGCAGTAGCTGAAACCAAAAGGAATTCAGGGAAACCCCCAACCAGCAACCAGTACAAAATGCATGCAGAGGATGTCTAAAAAGGTTCTACCCTTCAGAAGCTAACCACAGCGTTATTTTCTTCATAGGCGGTAAGTAAAGAAGCATGGTAATGGTATGCAGGGAGATAGGGTCATGCTGCCAGGGGGAGATGGATTTTAAGAGACAAGGGCAGCAGAAATATGGTAGATTACAGACTAGAAATTAAGATGGAAAACCAATGCAGAATATAAGGAGAGGGTTTTTTATTTTAGCTTTTCAACAGGTTTTTCAATGGCTTAAGTCCTTTACTCCAGTTTACAATGCAGAGAGTTCAGGAAAAGTTTGGAATGACAGAGCTGACTCATCAAAACTGCACTGCCTCCTGAGGTGGAGAATACAGGACTAGCTTCACAGTTTCGTAGGGCTGTACCTAATAGAGGATAGGATGTTCAGGGATGAAGATAAAGTCTATTTTATTCAGGCAGGAGGAAATTCTACATTTGGGGTATTTTAAGGCTTTCATTTTCAGAGAAAATGACGTGCGTGACACAAGAACAGTCAGAGTTATGATATACTCATGTTTCCAAAGCCAGTTTCTGAAGGTATTCATTGCTTCATGATAGCCAGTTTTGCCACATATATTTATCTCTTTCACTATTGAAGCTATTAACTGACTACACCCACACTGAATTAAAAAGCTATGAAAGATTAACACATCATTTACTTTCAAATGTAAGCTTAATTGAACACAGGTTTTAAACTAGAGAAGAGCTTGTTTGTTTACCTGTAATGACACAATACGCATGTGTTGAGATTGCCATGTAAATGGATTGGGCAAATGAAGCCAACAGTCTAAATGATTCATTTGGTCTCTGATATTTCTGACCTTTCACTGTATCAGTGAGGGCAATATAGGCTCATCAGAGCTACAGAGTCAAGTGAACTTATTCCAGGAAAACACAGTAACGAAAACTGGAAAATAATACAGAATACATTAATATTTCAGAACAGATGATAGAAATAATTTCTTTTCATAATTTTCTCCCTAAATTCTTTCTCATTCTACTTTCTAATTACTTTTCATGGCCATTGCTTTAATTCTTCCTATTTTCAATCAGGAGAAACATAAAAGCTCTATGATGAAAAAAATTAATTGGGTAGCTATTTACCTCTTTGTAATTCCTACCAGTGGATCTTCTGTGTCAAAATAATGTGTTGCTTGAATTCCTGACTAGTTTTCCTGAACTAGCCCACAGAGGTATTTGGTATATGCAGAACATTACTCACACTGTATGTAATTTAATCTTTAATGCAACAGACTTTTCCAAACAACAGTTTATAAACACAAGCCTTTCTGTTATTACTCCAAGGGCAAAGAAGCAGATTTTACTCTAAATTGTACTGGGAACTCTTTTCCTCTTTTAAAATGTGTGGAGTCATTATAAATTTGCAGCGCAGAACCTGAAAGTAGGGTTTTTCCTACTGTACATCATAAATCAATAGCTGCAGGATGGACACGATCCATGAGTCACACGTGTTGAAGTTAGTACACGTGCAGACACAGCACACAGAGCTGTCACTGCTACCTGTGATACACCCTGACATCATGCTGCCAGTGGAGGTGACTAACAAGAAAAGCTCCAGTGACCCATGCCAGGATTGTACAAGACCTGTGGATATATACATAGACAACTATGCATCTGCAGCTCCTTGAGAGAATGAAGTGAAAATTCAGGTCACTAGTTTCTCGAGAGCCTAAACATTTGATTCTATGAAAATTTGTTTGAGGACTAGGAAAATATGTTCAGGAAACTATATAAATCTATGTTCAGACATGAGCCAGACGGTCCTTCACAATCACATGTTCCTTGTATGAGAATGGAGGCTATAAAAGCAACTCTTTTAAGATATTACTTTAACTGTAATTTAGACTTGTAGTTTCACTGTGTTGATCAATCACACCCAAGCTAGATACTTGTCAAAAATCAGCTCTGCAAAACCCTCGGGGTCTCTTTTTGAATTAAAAAGATAGCAAATTTCAGACTTTTTATGGTGGAAAAGTCTCATCCACACCATAACTAAGGTCTGTTGACACCAGAATAATTTCGTTTTATTCTGTTATAGTAGCAATAGTTGAAGTCTTATAGTACATGGACCTCAAATCCGTTGCCATAGATTCATTTAGACAAAAGAAAGTAGTTACAATCTTTTTAATTGGACTGCTTTAACATACCTTCTGTTGCTATAGCAATTGCAGCAGAGTAATAGAAAATGGGAACATTACCCAATACTGAGAGTTTAACTGCAATTAGTTTGCCTGATGCTAGGTGGAATGAACAAAGCAGAACACTAATACACATTGCTCATAAATTGACATGATCTAGCCACAAAGTGCAACAAGAACGCCTTTGCTACCATTTATTAAATTCAAACTTGCGTTCTACTTTCATGCTACATATGCAAGCGTGTGGACCGGTAGATGCAAGACGGTGCTGTACATATTTCAGAGGAGTTTATTTTGGACTCCTTCTAATCCGGTTCTGTGGACTGAATGCCCATCAAACAAATGGAGCCTTCTGGGCACATTCCTGGAATACATCTGCAATTTTAACTAAGGCAGAGTGGCAACAAAAGTGGCAGAGTGGCCACTTAACTAAGTGGCAACAAAAGTGCACTCCTCATGATTAGTGGAGATCTAGTCAACAAAATCAATGGATTCTAGCTCCATAAGTCCTTATTTTTTCCCTGTTGACTGTAGTGAGAGTTTGACATGATAAGCATATTGTAACTTCCTAAACTGATGAAGGCAAATACATTCTCCATCTCAGGAGATGAAGGTTCCATCTAACTGTCTAACAGAATTGCCTTGTATGAGTTCTCCCATATTACTAAATGTAAAATACTCCCTCAGCCCTTCTCTTTATTACATTCTGAATGGACCCTCTCCCCTTCACCTGTTTTCTGCAATGGCATATAACCTGCTGGTCCTCTCTCTCAGTTAAAACTGGTTGTAGGTTCAAAAATGGAAGCGGGTGATCTGTCAGACAAATATGCAGGACTCCTCAGTCCTCGAAATTTCATTTCTTTAGGAAGGCATAGGATAAAGCATCAAAAATATTATCAAAAAAGCAGCACAAGACAAAAAAGTAACTACTTTAAACAAGAAACACCCAACGCTTTATAAGCTTTGCAGTCAAAACTGAGCTGCCTCACCCAGTGTGAGAGCAATGGGACACTGCAGATCTTTTTTAGCTGGAGCCACTAGCTGTTAAGCAAATATCTTTCTTTCAAACCATTCACTTCCATTTTGGTTTTAAGTTACATGGGCAAATAGAGCTGAAGCAGAACAGAGCTGAAGCAAAGAGGCACTAAATTCTCCAAAGGAACAAACCAGAAAAAGACATTCCTTCATTTTCTCATATTCACACAAATGGAAATCTGTAAACTGAAAATGCTAGTGGTACTTCAAAATTATTGCGTATCTTGGGCAATTTAAATCCTGAGAGATTACTGCAGAGAGAAAGATATTTCCACAGTTATTCTCTGCCAGTATCAGAAATTCCCCTTTATTAAACAGGTTCAAATAACAGCTCAGTGTTTCCAAACTTAAAGAAAACGCAAAGTGTTATGTTTTCCACAGAGAAAAAGAGACAATATTTTCTTTTCTGGAATAAGTCATTTTACATTAAGTGAAGCAACAAAACCAAAAAATTTAAAATTGCCAGTTCCATCTGAGAACTGCAGCTACCCCCGGAGAGAGCAAAGTCCTGGAAACATATCCTGCATGGAAAATGGAATCCTTACTGCTGCATGTTACAGTTTCATATACCACAGTAAAGGCACTTCTCTCTCTTTCCTCTGGAATTAGAAAATATTTTACTGCATGACCCAAAAGTTTCACTCTATTTGGTTTTCCTGAACTTTCGTCAGCAGCAGGTCATATTCTGGAAGATGATAGAGAAAGTATCTCCTATAAACACATAATATATGTAAGAATAAAGTATTATGGATTGGTCTGGAAGTGATGACATTACCAAATATTGCTATTATCGAAAGTGATGATTTCTTGATATATCTGTGAGAGTAACTCAAACTCTTTCAATCAAGGAGCAAACTTTCCTTCCTCAGTTCCCAGTTTGAAGTTACTGCCAGTGAAGAAGCAAGGATAAAGGAACACAAGACAGAGACAGTCAGACTGCAAATGCCTTGGCTAGGATGGTACAATTCCATATCGTGGGAAGCAAACAAAGACAAAAAAAATATTGACCTGTATTAAAAGTATGAAAACCAGAACTCCATTACACGTAAATGTCATATTAAGAATTTAGAAAGCAGTAACATATCCAATCATGAGGACACTGATAGACTTGATGATGGGTTTTCAGATCTTTAGGATTTTTTGATGATTTTCAGAAAATATAATACAGTTTCAGATCTTTTTTGAGAGAAAAAATAAAGTTTTAATGAAAAGCTTTTAAAGTGGAGATTTTCAGTATGGAATTTTTTATCAAGACAAGCATAAAGAAGATAGCAAAGCAGCCAGTAGCTGAAAGAGTTAAGAACAGCATAAGAGCTCTGGATTTAAGTCCCTTATACAAATTTGAGCAGCTGCACCATGAGGGTCTGAGAGCCGTGACTGAGTGCTCAGTGATCCTGTGGTTAAGACATCTACAGGGTTCTGCAAAGAACTAGTTGCGCAAAGCACGAGTATGAATGATACTCTTCTACATCACTGTGTTGCTGGTTAGACTATTCTGTGGTGGGTCTCTTGTCTTTGGTTTTGACCAGCCATGCCACCTGGTTGGTACATACCAGTTTCTGTATTTTCCAATAAACCAAGTTTCACCGGAAAATTCCCAACCAGCTCACATCAAGAATGGGCTCTTGTTTGTCAGGCCAGATGAGTCACTCCACCACCTGGTAACCCTTCCCACACTTTTTGGCAGGTAGCACTTGGTATGAATGCCAACGGACATCATCCCAAACCCAGAAGGTGCTCACTGTAAACTGAAGCAGACAACAAGGAGACTCCCACGAATCAAGATAACAGCTGCGAACATTCTCGTTACTGGAGGAAAGAGGTTTGGAGAGAAGCAGCCCATGATCACAGCATCAAGCTTCAGCAGATGCCTACACAGGTGCTAGGATAGACAAAGTGGGCTGAAAGCAAACGGGAAAAAATACATTCCCTGTTTAGAAATCAGATTCCAGTTAGACAGTGAGACATGGAAACCTATGAGTGCAGCACCCAGAAGGAAGAACAAAAACAGACTGTGGTAATGTATCTTTTCAGGTACTGCAATTACCCATGAGAAATCAATGCATCCTTCAGGCAATTAATTATGCAGTGTAAAAGCAGACAGAGACACAAGAACAGAACATAGGCAAAGTGTTAGGCCTGATGTACACAATCCATATAGGACAGCTAGAACTGCACTGCCTGAAGCTTCAATAGCACCGCATGAAAACCCAAGGCCTTGTTCTCTGGAAAGAGATGAGTTACTGGGATGCACGATCTCATCACCAGTAACAATCACAAAGAAAACACTTTGTGCTGCAAGACTGAGCACAATGCATTTACTGAGATGCCAGTGTTATGCTCCCAGGATAAGGAACAACTCACTAACAACATTACTAATGACAGAGATACACATCAAAACATGCCTTCTGGACACAAGTATTCTTCCAGCTCTATAATACCGAAAATATATGCAAAATGCAATAGCTTTGTTTCTCTTTTGAGACTGTTGAGAATGGCAGACAGTAGAAAAGTTCATCCTCCAAAGCTAGCCATGTCTCAAAGAGCAATCACCTCAGTAAGTTAGTCCCTTTTAAAGACAAAGCTACAAATTGGAGTTTTGTTTAAAAAGGCAAGGGTAGAGCCGTAGTGAAGTCAGCACAAATGTACTCATCACATGTGGAGAAAGAGCTATGTCTGAGATGAGCTAGTGGAACATCTACTTCACAAGCAGAAATGTTAAATCAAGTATGTGTAGATCTATGAAAAAAAAAATCATAGTCCAGCAATCAACAGAACTAGCAGATCTGTAATAGAACTTTTCATTATTAAAAGTTGCCAACATTACAAGGTAGCAACAGATTGGTACTGCGTTTCCTGGGAAGTGGACTGAATGGCAGGCAAAACTAAGATCACAGCCAAAAAAAGTCAGTGATGCTTAAAAAGTCTATCAACTGGTTGCTCTAACTGTGTTGAGACCACTAACGCCATGCTGACCGGGAGTTTCTTACTGCTTCTTTGCGCTTCCCTAGCATGATTCCTACTTCCGTGCTCTGATTCTCAGCTTACATACAGATTCAGGCAGAGACTCTCTTTTTGATCTTTGAAAGATGTGTAGCAGACCTGACTTGTTGAGACAACAGGCCTCCATGCCCCGCGGTAGAACACAAATCAGTCAGTGTCAATTGGGAACTTAAGCACAAATTATCATCTAATAGGTGCTTTGAAAGCAAATGAAGATGGAGTTGCAAGACATCCTAGAGTGTCACAGCAGTTATTAACAAGGAGAGACCTCAGAAAAGGATGCATCAAAGAACAATGTTTTTGTTTCACACTCTTGCAGAAGAATGAATGACAGAACAAAAAAAGTAGTAAATGATAGGGAACACTAACGATCCAAAGATACAAGGCCAATGTGTTCAGGTCAGCAGATCTGGATACAGCCCTCAAATGGGAGAATGGGAGAATGTGAGAGCCAGAGATGTGCTGGAAGAGAGAACATGGGATAGACGTGGCAGATTGCCCTGCAGTCAGCAAGGCAAGCAATGAAATGTTATGTCTTGTCATACATAGTTAGGCCAAGTCCAGAATCTGAACTTAACAAGAATCTCAAGGATCAGTGACAAGCAACACTCCAGATTTTTCTGCAAAACTCGCAAACAGCATCAGGTAATAGGAAGCAATACCAGGAGCAAGCTGGGGGCCACAATAAATGGAACCCAAACAAGCACATAGAAAAGACTAGTAAAACCATGATGGCATGAAGGGAAAGGGTGGTTGCCCAAAACTTCTGCACACTGCTAATGTCTGGCCCTAGCAAGTCCAGAAAGGCTTTCACAGAGAACAGAGTGGATACTAAAGGAACCTGTATGTACAACTCAAATGGAGGGATACAGCCTGGAACTCTTCATTAGTTGTTGCTTAAGCTGTGGAGAGGGGTTCTCTTACAGCAAAGGTGTTCAAGATGGATATGCTCACACTAACTCAGTGGGGATAAGTTATAAACAGTATGTAATGAGAACTGTTTAGATATGATCCGAAAAAGGATCAGTATTAAGATGTGCATTCTCCAAAAACAGCATCTTGGAAACATCTCAGTCCAGACCTCATGCTCCGTGTTAGTGCTAAGAGAGGATTTTCTCACGGTCTGTCCATGAAATTCTCCAGGCATTTCTGGTGGTCACGTTGGAGGGAGCTAGCCCTCCTTCTTCATCCACAGGTGAAAACAAATAGCATGAGACCACCCCTTATTAAAACAGAGTAAAATATTTATGTACGTATTAGGATTTACATTACATTGAAACCAATTTGCAGCAACCAAATGAGGAAATCAATGAAGGGAGTGCTGAGAGATACAGGGAAATGGTTAAGAAACTCGTCACAAGTTTTTTCAAATGTTGGCTGCAGATGTTTGTCTACAAGTAACTATATACTTTAACAATCTGAATCCTTGCCTGATGAATTTGCTGCTTGCAAAATAAGTGGTTTTAGCACGCAGCTTCAGGCAGCGTGCAGCATGCACTAAGAAGTGCCAGCAGTCAAAACCTAGGCAGGATTTTGATACCAGTAGTCTTGGGATGAGGAATTTAATTTTAATTTATGGTATCTGACTGCTTCTGTGGGCCTAAGTCACTTATTTAAAGGTATATTTAAAGTCAATGGCAGAGCTAGAAACTGAGTTTTGACTTATATAATAGAACTCTGTGCTGAAGCCATTCCTATGTGACTGAATGAAAGCTGAATTTACCAGGTTCATAATCTAGAAAATGTATGTGGAACAGTGTCTTTGCTTATCTTACAGCAGAGATAAACTTTATTTGCTTTTTTTTTCTGAGAGTGACCTTGTTCTACACATCACTTTTAAGTATGTGCTTTATATATTATTTTTTAGGTTTTTGGGAGAGAGAGAGGAAAGGAAGGAGGGAGAGAGAAAGCTAATTTTCAAAATTATTTTGCAAATATGGAAAGTCTCTGTGCATAGAATTTTGTACAGAAAATTCTGTACATAAATTTTTTTATCAACTTGTAACATCCATTTTGCCTGAGGCTAAGACCGTCTTTTATGCTTAGGCAAGGGAGAGAAGTGAAACCTATTGGATCTGTCTACAGATACGAATAGTTTCTGCATTACTTTATGTCTCCTTACTCTGTGGACGCTCCTGCCTTTGGATAACACAAAATTTTAGGGAAAGAAAGGAGAAGGAGGGGAAGCCCATCTGCTAGCCACAGGCATTTCCCCTGCTGACCGTACGTATTTCCAGTTGGAAATCCAAGGAAGAGTTGATGCCTCCTTCAAAGCCTGAGGCACAGATGACTTTGCTTCCACTCTTTCTGGCTGCAACCCAGAGCTGCCGGGGGCCTCAGTGTGTGGCAGCCACCTTGTGTGGCCATGCTGCAGTGACTACACTGGGCACAGTGAAGAACAGGCTCTAAAACCGGACCCCTAGCATTCCTCATTCCTGTGAATCCACAAATTACAGAATACCCACCTATATCTAAACAGAAACAAAGCACAACCTTCCTTGTTACTAAAATTTGACAGGATTATTCCAGAAATAAACTTACACCTCCACAGGCTACGATTCCCAGGGAGCACCATCAGTCACTGCACTGAAATACCTGATTTATTATACACAGGTATGAGGTAATTACTACATATTTATTACTTATTATTTTGTGTTTATTTTGGAGAAGGCAATAGTCTATCTGTAATTAGGTTTGCATCCATTACAAAGCTCTTTTTTAAACTGTTTTATACCTTTGATTTGCCTTGGCTTGAAAATCACCGCATTTATTCTTAAGGCAATGGGGAATCGGTCTTGTTTACTTTGAAAGAAAAAAAAATGTCCTAGTAATTCAGTTACTGAATTTCAACTCAGATGCAAAGGAAGTTACTTTTCTCACTTATGTCATTAAGGAGAAAAATATGTTCGATGGATCTATTTTCTTAATCTTTGACAAGTTTCATATGAAATCACTGTTTCTAGAGCGCAGGGGCCTTAGTTCTGCCATGGGTTCCATCCTCGTGAAAGTCTGCGCATTCACAAAGCTTGCACGAAGCAAAGAAGCACAGTCCATCCTCTGTACTCAGGGGTTTATGATCTCTTTTCCGTTTGTTTCCCAGGCATCATTCTTTGCACATCAATAGGATATTTGGTCGTGAAACAAGAAAATTGTTGTGGTTTCAGCCAAAATTACCAAAACCAGACTGACAGATGGCCCTTCCTCCCCCCCAAAAAAGAAGGGAGAGGAAGAGGATAAAGAGATTTACAAGTTTAGAATGAACTAAACTACTTTAATGCAATATTAATACTAAAATCAAAACAAAAACAAAAGGAAGAAAATAATGAAATAGATACAGTGTATACAAAACCATATGAAGCTCCCAGGATGATGACCACATCACCAGCAGGCATCCGGAAAAGTCCCAGGCTGGACTCGGTGATCGACAGGAGCTGGATTCCAGATCTGGAGTCAGGAATGCTTGGATCAGGATCAAAGGCAGAGGAACAGCCAGGGTCCTCCTCAGACATTGACCACTGAAGAAGGAAAGTTGACCCTTTGATCCCTCAGCTTCTATACTGAGCATGATGCAGATGGGATGGAATACCCCAGCTGGTCAATTTTGGGTCACCTGTCCTGTCTGCTCCCCCCTCCAAGTGTGATCCCTCTACGCTTTTCGCTTCCAACCCTCCAATGGGGCAAAAACCAAAAATACCTGACCTAGGTTGTTCTAGCAATAAGTGTAAGCAAGGGCCTCTCTGCACCATCCCTTGGTATAATCAGGTCTTAGCTCTGTTAGAACAGTTCCTGAACAATGTGCTGTTAATTTCAGACTTTAGTTAGTTAGAAGAGGCCCAGCTAAAAAAGTAAAATTGTAAAACAGAAGATTGGTTATGTTTTACCTCAAACTAGGACAGAAATAAACTACCTTTAGTTGAACTGAAGTACTGCAAGTTCCTTACTGGTACCCATTGTTGGACTTGAACTGGCTTTTTTTTTTTTTTTAAATGATTCTATTACCAAAAGTTTGTGTGCTCTTTTCTTATTATTTAAATGCACGACCTTGTTCCCCTAACCAAGCTACTCCCCCTTTAGTGGTAGAATGGTGAAAAATAAAACATTTGATTAATACATTCCTTGGCAATTTCCCACCAGTACAACCAGACATAGGTGAGGTTTTTTGGTAAGAACGATCTTTTCCCTCAATAATTCTTACTTGAGGTTCCCTTTAAACCTACCAGGGTCAAGCCCTTAAAGTCCTCAAATGCAATTGGTTTTATCATGCCTCCCTTGAGTATGTAAATGCGGGGGGAGGGGGGCAGGGTATTCCATTTTGCTCCATTCCTTAAGGAGAAAAAAAGGTTTTTACACGTTTACAATTTTTAAAAATCCTAACCTAGTGACAATCATCCCATTGACTTAAATTTTTTTTCTGGGTCTAATATCCTCATTCTATTACCTTTCAATATTTTGTAGTCATCCTAAATTAATTTAAAATTGAAATAACGTCTAAAGGGAAGAGTTCAAAGAGATTTTTTTTTTCCTTCTTAGGGAATAAACATATTGAGACTTCACTGCAGGTCTCTCATTAGTTTAGTTAAAGCACGTCTTTATTACTTCTTTCAGCTGAGAAGCAAAGGTGCAAACATTTCGCCATACTGAAAGCTTTTTGCTGCGCCGAGCTCAGATGAATAAATAGACTTGAAGCTGCCAGCGATGGCCTGAAGAAGTAATTACCAAGGGACATGCTAGAAGGATTAGTGTCCTTTAATATGCTGATTATCAGCTTTTGAATAGTGAAGACCCTTGAGTAAGTCTTTCCAAGCAAAAGGAATGTCTTTACTTGGTGGTGTATGGTAACGGTATTTGAAAAATCAAAAGTGATTAATACCTGCGGTGTGTGTAATTGTACAAACATAATTATTTTCAGAAAGGAAAAAGTGCTTAGTAACACATTCATTGTCCACCTGTACTGTGTGGCTAAACGCTTTATTTAGGGCTTTTCTTATTCCCCCATGGAGTTGAATGAGAGCGCGGCCGGGAGCCTGTCGCCCCCGACGACATCCACATGGGTCGCGACGGCCGCCGGGATCCTCGCAACCCATCGTGTCCTGCCACGGCACGTTAATGAGGGCATTGAGTAGCTCAAATTGCCTCGCACTTTGCCAAAGTAAGTGCTAATAGGCGTGCTCTTTCGAGCTCTAATTAGTACTATGCATTGGAAATGGCTCCTGAAAGCTCCTTGTGATCTCCCAGTCGAAGGCAACCTCAAAAAGCAAATAAATAGCAGATAAGTACCTTTTTAAAAGCCCAGTTATAATTATTGTTCAGTGTAACACAGGAATACTCTGCCTCTTTCTTACAAGTAAACATAATTATTTGCACAGGCTTCTTAACTTTTAAGTGGCTTGTCACACCCACGTCTTTATGCGAATTTAATGAAAGGAAAATGTCAAATGTCCCCTTGGGTGAAGCAGGATTGACTCTTTTGTCTGTGCTGCGTGGTAAACTCCGAAGTGCACTTCCCTGATACTTCAGCTGTACACCTACTTTTGTGCTTATTTTCGTGACTTCTTATTCTCCTTCGTTGCAATCTTAATTTCAGGATGCAATTCACTATATATATATATATATATGTATCGATTTAACTTTTTATACAATTAATCTCCTTCAGAAAATTCACCCACAGCTCTTATGTCTTTGTGTGGCTTTAGATAGGGGAGTACTCTGCTGAAATTAAGACCACTCAGGCTTCTAAGATTAAGCACATGTGTAACTGTTTGTAGAACAGAGGCCTAAAGTACCTCTTTTCTCTATTTCTAGTATCTCTAGGTCGCATTTATTATTTGCTGTCTTTTGTTGTGTTTACATTCTTTTCCAATTAGAAATACACAAAAACTGCCTTTTGCCCATTCCTTGAGATAACAAATGAAAAGGAATCCCAGCCTTGACATCCTGCAGGACATTTCTCTCCAGTGTCTCTCCAGGTCCCTTGTTGGTCTTTCCTGAAGTTTCCAGCTGGCAGGACAGGATCAAGGTAACAAATAAATAAAGTCAGTTTCATGACACAGTGTGAAACGAGTGCTCTACTTTGCTTCCTAGAATGGACCAAATACCTTCCCAGAATAATTCACCGAACCTGTGGCAGCAGTAGGACTGCATTTGTGGTCACTCTTAAGACACTATGAGACAGCGCTGTACCGTGAGACAGAAGAGCATCCTTCTGATGGGGAGAACTGCCAGCCTCTTTAAGATCATACGACAAAGCTCCCATCAGCTCCACTGTTAACCCCCTTGATGCCCATTTACTGATTGTGAGGCAATAACACCTATTCTAAGTTTAGCATCAGAGAGACTCAAAATTGCCGTTGTATGGCCCTTGGGTGAGTGCCGAAGAGCGAAGCAAAGGCTCTTTTATTTGGGAACTGCTAATGCCTCTGAAGAGAGGATGTTTCCATCAGCACTGCAAGTCACAGAAACCTGCGAGGTGCAGCAGGATTTGCAGGTTTTCCTGCCAGGCTGTTGAGCCTGGGGCTGCCGTTCCATAGTCTCAGTTGAAGGCAGCACCAGCTGTGCTTGGAACCGACCGTGCTCCACCCCGCAAAACCCCATGCGGTGCATGAAGCTTAATTATCATGTGTGCAGAGAGTTAAAATACATGTAAAGCACGCTTGTGTGTCTGTGTATAAATATACATGTGTGTATGAATTTACATATGCAATAAAATAAAAAAAAAGGGGTGGTGGTGGTGTCTGAGCATTAACTGCATGCAATTCAAGTGCAGAACGCAGGATAAAAAAATGTGCATTGAAGATCTGGAGCACGCATGCAAACGTGGCTTTAGACAAGCTTCCACAGCACTAGAAATGGAAGAAGACCGTAAAGTACAAGCAGCGATGCATGCTGTCTGCTCTGCTTTCGATTTATTTAGGTTTCTTTCCATTTTTGAGCCCCTACGCATTTTTTACAGGCAACATGAAGGCCTGTCAGGATTATGAAAATGAGCTTGTTTTTCTTGCACTGCAGGTTCCACCATCATTAGTCGCAGACCTGAGCATTCCTGGAGTAAACGGAAGTGGAGCCCGATGGGGTGTGAATACGCAATTACATTCTCCTAAACCTAAACCGGACAGTGTGCCCTTCAATGCTATCTTTAGTATCTTACACTAGTTTTGCTTGAGGTTCAGACAGATCAGATGCGACCCGACATAAAATTAAACCAGTGGAGAGAGGCAACATTTAAGCCAGCACATTTTCAAGAACAAAGATACCTATGGGGAAAAAATAAAATAAAAAAATAATTTGAAGAGGGAAAGTGAAGTTTTGTCATTTCAAGGAATTGTGCTATTTCTGATCTCAGTGCCCAAAACCTGGATTTACCACCAAATCAAGGGGAATTCCTCAAGCCACAATTCTTTTTTTTTATATATATATATTGTTTTCATCAGTGACAACAGCTTAAGGAGCACTCAAGACCCCTAATGCCTTGCCACTCATTCCCTGCCCGTACCATGGCACTTGGCATCATCTGTGGGGCCAAATGAAAAACCAAACAAATGAACAGAGCCAGGTTAAAAATAACTCCTAACAAAAACCATCATGATCTGGCTTCCTGTAAGGCACCACAAGCAGCTGTGCTCACACTGTGGAAAGGGTGGTAGGGGCAGGTCTGAGCAGGCAGTGTGCTGGATGGGAACTTCTGAAGCCACTGCGGCTTGAGAAAATGACGTGAGGAACCGTTCACAGGGATACCCTCTATGCCCTGAACTCCCTAGTCCTCCTCACTTGAAAAGTTGTCCATGGGTATGGAACAGCACTTGGGTCACAGGCTAAAGGCTATTCAGGCACCTCTGATTTGCTGAAGGAGTAGTGCTGGAGATGGCTTTAGGCTGCTCATGGTTACCCAACGTGGTCCTGGTCAGGAAGGGTTCTCACCATACACCCCACCAGGCTTTCAGTTTTGTGTCCCAGCCTTCTTCTTAAATGCATGCTGGAGTGCTCTTCTGAATCTGGGCTTTTTACAATAGTCTATTACAGCTCTGGAGAACAGTGTGTGCCACTAAATAAAGGCAGCAACAAAGGGCTGTTTGCACTTGCAGAGTAGTCAGTAGTAGCTTCTTTGGTAGACTTACCTTTGTGAGCTGCTCTAACATTTCATAATTAAATATATACTTAATTTAAAAAGATCTCTTTAAGAAAATAAATTAGAGAATGAAGTATTGGAAAGCACTAGAGTAAGCTTAAAAGATTTAAAATGTAAAAGAATTCAGACAGCTATACCTAAAAATTAGAAAAGGTCATTCCACTTGCTATTTAACCCTTGCCATTTTTTAGATGATGTACATTCAAAAGCCACATAAGAGATTATGGTTTTTAGTTTAACTCTGAATGCCCTTTTCTTGTTGATTTTATTTTAACATAATTTATAGTTTATTTTTTTATGACACACATCCATATATATCTGTAAAAAGCACATTTATTTATAATTTAAGAGAAAAATTTATATACGAACTGAAATATACACAAGGCTAAGTATCTTGGCTAGATCTCTTTGGACACTATTTTTAAATTGTATTATTTCTAATAAGATGCAAGTCCAAGGGTTTAACGTTGCCCTGGGAGAAGTACAGTTGCTGAGGAACACATTGCTCACAGCTGCGGTGAAATATCCATCACTGAAAATTTCAGCACTTTTAATTCCATCTCAGTGACATCAGTGGGATAACTGAAATATTACTCACACGTGGTACTCAGTGAGCGTGTGCATGATTTTATCAAACTCTAGGAAAGTAATTTTATCTTTAGCAGTTTTTTTCTAACAAAAAAATCAGAATGAGGAATACTAGTGTGGATAACATGGTGCATTAGTGGTGGATTTTTTTTTTTTCATTATGATTAAAATAAGTTGAAATTTTTGCAAAGTTTAAAATGATCAGGAAACTTCTTCCTGTGTACTTTAGTGTCTAGCTTTTCTTTTTCCCCCATAAAAAATCTGAGAAATTTATACTGTAGAAGTAGCTTGGCCAAGCTTATGGAGACTTTTCTGCTTATAAATCACTCAAAGGGTAACTCAGTTATCATCAAGTGTCTGCAATTTGATGAAAACCACAGTTTCTTAATCACTGCTGCCAGACTGGTGCCCAGCCTGGTCATGTGGCAGTACTGCTTGGATTTTGACACCAAGGCATCTGATAACCCACACTGTGGCACTGTGTCTCCTTATCCACCTGGGATGTAGTAGGATGCGGTCTCTGATGTTGGTTTCTCTCTAAAAGGTTGCTTTTTCTACTTCTAAGATCAGTACATTCCAGAGTTATTTGCCACGTAGCACCACTAAAGCATTGCCTCCTTTTATTCTATTTATTTCCTCTCCATAAGCTGCAACAGCACTTGAGAACTCAACTGCAAGGAGAACCCCTGAACCAGAAGTTTCTTGTTTGGAGATGACAGCAGACAACCAGAAAAGTGTTTCAAGATTCAACATGTGCAACTCTGCACTGCTGAATAGTTCCTTTGATACATCAGAGAGCATCAAGAGGCCTGTGAGAGGGAGCAATAACTTGAGAAGACTTGGCTGCAAACCTGGGAGGGAAAACAACAAAGTCAAAACTTCACAGCAGACATTGATGGAAGTGTGTGCTGATGGTTGTCCCAGCCTACCTTAGCAGAAAACCCGCTTCAGAAAGTCACTGAGGGCAATGACAAGAGGTATCATGGCCATTAGGAAACGGACAAACCTCAAAATCCTTGTTTGAGCTGGCAGCCAACAGAACTATTTGGAAGGTGACTTCTGTATTTCAGAGGCTTCCCAAACCATGCTGCTTGAATTTGAGAGATGTACAAGAGGCCATAGAAAGTATAAGATTCCCAAGAAGTTTCAGAGCCATGAACGGGATTCATACTGGTATCCCTTGCAGTTTCTCCCAATTCTGTATTAACAAGATAACACAAAGAGCGTGTGGCAGACCATTTGTTCACCAGTCTGGCCAGTTGGTGCACAGGCCTGGTGTTTGCTGCAACTCCTGCTGGGCTATAACTGGCGCCTAGCCCATCCAGATCAGCCAGCTGTGCTTGCTGCCATCTGAGCCAGACTGCTCTTTGATGCTCCGGCTCAGAAAGTCAGACTTTATTGGCAAACGTGGCTATTGCAAGCAACCTCTTGAGCAGCTGTGGAAGTGGTGCAATGTGCGTTTGGCCAACTTCTTACTGGGACAGTGCTTGCTTATTTTGTTTTATATAATAACTGGGAAAGCAACAGGCAGCAGAAAATGGGGAGCAAGTCCAGGCGACGCTACAGTCTGCTATAAATCCCTGGTTTCCCAAGGATGGCAATGGGACAGCTTTGTGCAAAATCTCGAGTGCTGCTTGCTGTGCTTGTGACTCACTTTTTGTGAGAGCTGTAACCTCTGTCCTCCTGAGCCTGCTACCAGCTTCCTGTGGCCCTCTCCACCCCTCTCCTTTTATATCTGACCCCCAAATGGGATACAGTACTTCATAGCGGCCCTCTCCAGAGCATTATTTCTTTCTCTCATGTAGAAAACTCTGACTGATATACCCCCAAATGCCTTCTTTGATGTGTCATTGTCGACACATGCTTGCTTAATGTGTGAGGCGCTACTAGATCCCATCCCACAGGGTCCTCATTTTGTATTTGGACATCACACTTCACTTAAGCATAGCATCTTCCCTTGGTTTTCTCTGTTTTCCTAAATCTTACAGTATTTAATCTGTTAATAAATCCTTAATACAACTTGTTACATTAGCAGACAACCAAGCAAACTATTATTATTATACAACAATTCCTATTTGTGAGAAAGTTTGCTTATTCCAGTTAGGACATTTAAGATACCTATAACAGAAAACGTTTAAGGAATATGCTTACGCATTAGTCAGTTTAGCTATTTATGTCTGTGTTTGAAGGCACAGAGTGGGAATCATCTAAAAGTCCAGGGTCTAGTCTAAACAAGTCACAAGGCTCTTTCTCCTCAATGGAGGGGGAGAGAATCCTCCAGAGGCTGATTCATTCCAAATGCCTCGATTGCTTATTTTAGAAAGGTAGTAATCACGCTATGGATGTGTCTTTCTCCACTGATGACAGAAGATGCCAAGACAACTGCTTTAGAATAGATACCAAACTTCCAAATTGCTAAAATTACACAAGATGAGTCCCAGCTGCAGCTTGTTCCCCTCCTGGAACAGACAATCAGACCTAAATTCTTCAAAGATTTAGGCTCTAACTCCCATTGATTTCTCACTGTGAGATTCTTTCAGCCGTTTCCTTCAATGAGAATTACACACCCAAACCTGGTGAATACTTAATATCGGGGGGGAGGGGGGCGGGATACAAAACACTGTCAAAAATCTTACCAAATCTGCCCGTTTGACTAAACAGATACAGCCCTCAAGTACCCATACGTGTGTTTGTGCTTCCAGCTCAGTAACCCCCCACCCCAAGGAAGGAGAGAAGGGAAGAGCTGAAGACATTCCTTTCTGGGAGAGCTACCACTAGTTCCACAAAGCATCTAATTTAGTATTCCCTTTTTGGCCAGTTTTTGATCTTTTTTTTTACCACAGAACGTTTACTTATTTTAAACGATTATTTAAAAAACCCCAACAAACTGAAACAACGGGTAGAACAGACCTGGCAGGTGTTTTATTACAGTAGCACCATCCTGAAATTACATCTACTTAATTTTATTCAAATTGACAACATTTCAACTTGAGTGTTCCTTAATGACATAAAACTAACTCTTCTTTTTTTCCTCTTTGAAGTTACAGCATTGTAGATGTTGATTGTTTAATTGTCCTTCCAATCATGCACTTAACTTCCCACTTAGCCCCATGCAGGACATGACTTGAAGACATTAACAGTCGTCACTAATGTGGATTGCCTTAGGACGTTCAAGTTTATTTGTAATGGAGGCAAACGCTCACTGTTTGGAAGAATTCTATAAAAGCTGAACATTTCCTGCCCTAGGCAAAGTTTTCAGAAAGAGTTCATATGGCTTTTCTGGTTGTAATCGGTGCATTCAAATTATGCATAATTTGGTTTTCATGGTTTCAGTGTTGGATCACATAAAGTCAAGTATAATTACTACAAAAAATAGAATTCTGTATGCACCTTGGGATATTCACTGCGGACTTATGACACAGTAACAGGAGATTCACAATTACTATAAATTATTTAAGAACTTTTTATTGTTTTCCTCAAATGCAAGTGAAACTGCAATGGTTAATCACAGGAGTTAGTTGAAATAAAGAGTCATGAAGTCTAAATGCTATTATAAACTAAAAGTATTATCAATTGCAATACCCGATGGGCAGAAGAAAAGGAGGGTGGGAAACCTGTGCACTTAGAGTAATTTCTATGAAAAACACCCCATCATATTGGATGAAATTCTTGGTTACACACACAAAGTGAAGAAGTGAAAAGGGTCTTCTCCATCCATTAGGGAGTTTTCGTGGGACTCTCTAGTAACTTCCAGACTGGTGCCTGAGGCAAAACCTTCTAATGCTTAGTGCAAGCTATTTCATGTATGCAAGCAGCCTCCACAAAAATCAAGTCCTGCTTCGCTTTTGTTTTTTAAGCAGGATGGGTCTCACTGGTTCATCTCCTCTCTCCAGCTGCAGCTTTAGAAAAACTTTTGTTAGCCTTAAGATTTTTTTTAAACAGCTTAAACTGGGGAAGCTGCAATGGGAAGTGATGATCTTGAGAGGAGGAACTATACATTTCTTTCTCCTAGAAAGTCCTAAACATCTTATTTGACTAGAAATAAAATGTAAGTGGGAAAGTTCAAGAATAAATGGACAGGACATTAATTCTGCCAATACTCCTAACAGGGCTATTTACTGATAGGAAAGTGGACAGATGGGCCATTGATTTGCATTGCACTCTATCAGAAGTGAGATGTGTCAAAACATAACAAAGTTGTTCTGCTTTGCTTATGCTTTTTGCTGCTGAAACACTAATGAAGTCACTTTATTTACCCATGGAAAGTAGAAAATCCAAATGAATACTAGTCACAGATTTAGATTACCTGGTGATCTAGGAGTACATGGGGGGACTCTTAATTGCCAGGGTGGCCTTAATGGACATAATCATTTAGTAGGCATAACTGTTCACGCCTTTTGATCTTCTAACATAAATCCTGCAGATTTAACTATCCATAACTACATACAGCTATACATAGTTGTCTCTTGTAGTGGTTTGAGACTCCTTTGAAAACTGACTAAAAAAAACCTGAATGTTGATTATTAATCAAAATGTTAAAGTTACTAATGTAATAAAAGTAATTCTAATTTTAACTCTGAACAAAAAATGTACAGTATCTTAATTTGGTTTTGCTTAACTTGGCAATAGGTAAATTACTTTTAATAATCTGCTAAAACCAGCCTGATTTAAGGTTGACCTTTTCTGGAGGTAGATTACTTGAAAGCAGTGCCTGATTTCAATGCATTAATGACATGTAAAAAAAAATATATACTTAGCCAGCTTCGGGGTGTGTCTTTTGCCTGAAGTGAATGCATGTTTTAAACAGCATACGTTTGGACTTGAATCTGTAAACCCATGTTTATCTGATTTAAAACAATCAGGGACTGAAGAAGACACCATTAGAGTCAACCCTGCAACATCCCAATCAAGGGTCTACAGTTCACTGTGCAACCTCCTTTCTTCCACTCCCAGCTCACCCAGACTACCATGCTGGGTAGCCTGGTGGAGGAAACTGATCTCATTAGCCAAAGAGAGAGCTTGAGGGTCTAGTTTTACGAGAATTTTTCTCTGCAGCGTGCTTCCCCCTCCTCAGCAGCATCCCCTCGGGCTGACCTATATTCAGGCTGCCATGGAACGGGCCTGTCTTTGCGTAACTACAAGTTCTCTTCCTTGTGCAACTACATGGAAAACTGGATGGGAAAATCATTCCAACTCAGAACTAAAGCGGGGGGGTTGGTTTATTTTTGATGGGGCTTCAGTCAAATCAGTCTTTTAGTTCTGCTGAATATGCATTTATAGTAATGCTAATGCCAAACAAGGGTTGGCAGAAATCCCTTGGTACATGTGGAGATAGCAGGGCAGAGGAACGTGAAACTTCTCACTTTGATAAAAACTTACTTAGGGCAGATATATTCTAGCCAAACCTGTGAAGGAAACATTTGTATTTGCTTATATATGGTCATGGTGCATTCTCAACCTAAAACTAATGATCAAGAGACCCCTGGGCTGGGGGTGCTGCCAGCACTTGCTGCATATCAGGTATAGAATCGATCCCCTAGAGTTCTGAAGAGAGCAAATCTCCCTGTGGGAAGAAAGGCTTTCTGTCACGGGCTCTGAAGTACAGCATATAAGCATTTTAGAACTCATATATAATAAGTTTTAAAATGTTTTATTGAGTATTTTGAGAAATGAAGCTGCAAAGACAAATGGATTAATTTTCTGAATTGATTTACTTTGCTTAATTTAAAACAGCTTCATACATTATTAGCACTAAATATGCATTAGTTTTTTGTAAGGGCACAGTATTCCATGACTGCATGAGCAGTTTTCAAAATTACAAACCCAGAAGTTCTTGCCCTTTTCAACATTTTCATCTCTTTTTTTTTTTACCTGCTTTCTTTTCTCCGTCTCTCGTTCCATAGTTCACAGATGCACCGTGTATGCTATCGACTGCTATGATCAAGTAAATTCAAAATGCTTTTCCTTTCTTCTTTCCCTTGGATGTTCAAACTGACAGCTTAATGACGGTTGCCACTTACTAGTGAATCACTGCCTTTGCCAACACTCAAGATAAGCCAAGCTCACTTTTCCCCAAGAAGAGGCCCTTTGCTGTGCACTCTGGGAACTGGAGTGGAAAGGTTGCGTTACTTTAAATCCAATTTAATTTTAGTACCATGCTCAATAATTCTCTGGAGCAACATAAACCTGAGGGTTTTCCTCTGGAATTTTAGATTATTATGCAAAAGTAGCAAGTATAGCATATTTTACCTAAGTATGAACACAACATGTTTAAGTGTCTCTGTATCTTATCATAATGGTGTGAAACAACTGGACAGCTAGAACAAATGTTGGCACTTTTGAAACAGAAGCCAGTTCCCACTTCCTTCAGTGGGAACAGCTACAAGCTAATGATGGATAGCTTTGGAAATCTGAACTTGGCATTGTCCTGCTGGCTGTTTAGAACAGCTCAGGGTTTCATAGGCTTTGTTGATCTAATGTCACCCTAACGTTTTTGAAAGGAGAAGGCTGCAAAGAAACTGAACAATGACATGTCAACTCTGCCAGGATGGTTTTCGTTTACAACAAATAAATGAGAGTCATTTGTAAATATCATATTTTTTATCCTTTATTTTGGTCCTTTGCTTGCTTGCTTTTATGTGTAGGAGAAAAAAACCCAACCAAACAAAAAAACCCCGTATGTTCATGCTGTGTGTGTTCATTTCCCCCCAGCAATTTCCCTGAGGAGCACCCACGGTCAGCGGACACAAGCTGACAGACAAAACACCGCAGGGCTCCGCACACCCTCCACACCTGGAACAGCCACGTGGTCGGTGGCATGTGAATGTCTGCAGTCACTCAGAACTTGCCTGCCCGTCCTGCAAATTCACAATTCCTGACTAAAACCGAGTTTCGTTTCTGTAATTCAACCTGGGCCCGGAGATGCACATAGGAACAGCAAAAACAGGGACAAAGTGTCAGCCTTACAAATCTTGACAGCGGAGCCAACAGGTTTCTGGGGCTCCAGGTTCCCAGTGTTTAAGATGTCTACAATCTTTTGGGTGAAATGTAAAGATAAAGCAGAGTCCGTGAGCTGCTTGGCCTTGGCTGCTGCCAAGTTAGGGGTGCGTTGCGCCTACAGTAATTGAATCCATGGCAGGGTCCGGGCCTTACATATGGAACTTGAACAATAGGTATTTACTTAAATTACACAGATTACCTCAGAGATGTGGAATCCGCAACGCCCTGCCCACTTCCCTGAACCTCTGGAGCTGGGATCCTGTGGGGAACATAATGGGCTTAATTACGGTGTCTGGACTCGCCGCGGAGGACCCGGAAGGCAGGAGTTAACCTCACCTCACCTTTTACATGCCAGTGACCCCCGGCTTGGCTGGGAACCTGCCGGGGCCTCTGTGCGGCGGCTTTTGGGTTGCCCCGACTCGCGTTAAGCGCCGCGACGGCGAAGGGAAACCCCACACGGGCAGGGCAGGGCAGAGCCCGGCCGCCCTCGCCTTCGCGCCTCGGCCCGGTCCGCCATCCTGTATCCCCTCATCACCTCCCCCAGCCCCGCGGTGCCAGGACAGGACGGGCCGGGCCGGGCTCCCGCCGCA
>VZTM01002896.1:14393-32841 GCA_013400555.1 Jacana jacana | reverse complement strand
CTCACAGGGTTGTTAAGTATGTAAATCATAGGCAGACCATGGTAGAAGTAAAGGATAAAGTGTTCCAGCCCAGCTTTATTCCCCCAAACCTCAATACACCTTCAAAGGACCTTTGTGAATTGAAATGCAAGTTATGTAGATCTGTCGACTTTATTACAATAATTTCTAAGTAAACATTAAGTTTTTAGAGACTATCACCAAAGTGAACTGTTAAACTAGAGACAGGAGCTCTCCTTGCAGCTGGCTTTGCTTTGCAAAACTGGACAACTTGTTAACATGCTAATAAATGCACGTCTACCTGGCAGATAAGCTTTTTCAAATGCATAGCATGAGTGAGGAGCAATGAGATGAAGAGGCTGATAATTTACAAGGTGAATGTTCACTTCTGCTGCATTTAAGCACACAGAAAATGCTCTTGACTTCCATCAATAAGGAAGGGGAAGCATATAAAAAAACGTATTTAAAACACTTCAAATATAAAATAATCATTGAAGCTGCATTTTGTAAATGGAATTACCTGCTACATTAAAGACTGTCCAATGCAACTGAGGAACTTTTTTAAAACAGAATTTAAAAGCATTTTAGAGGGGGGAGCAGCTTTCAAAGTTTATAAAAAGTTAGTTTATAATTTCAAAGCAAATAATGAAGAGCTCTGTCCAAAGCTGTATCAGCCCACCTAGGAGAGACGATCCTCACTGATTATGGAAGGAACTCTAGAGCTCTTGCTGCTTAATAACTCTAATTTGATACTGTAAACATATTACAGAGAAAATCTTGTTCATTAGGGTTGAATTCTGCATGTTGCTCAGCGCCATCCTGTTCTTCAGAAGTTTTCCATTTCTGTTTAGAAGATGAACATTTGTCTTACATGTTCTCTCCAAAACCCCTGCATTAAATGGACACCAGTGTGGAAAGCTGAGAGTTACTCCCAGCGCTGCCATTCATTCCACTGTCCAAGTCTGTTAAGCTCCCAGAAATAGACTGCACATTGAGAAGCTTCTCATTGTACACAGTCTTCAACATTCAGAGCTACAGGTAAAACAGCAGCAGACTTTTTTAACTTCTGCCTTTTTACTGAAAGCCTCATTTTTGAAATATAAATACATGCTGTTCTTTTGAAAGGCCCCAAGGCTTTAAACTCAACAAGCTTAACTAATGTTAAAACACATTTTGCTTTTTTCAGTGCCCTGGAAAATGCTAGCTAGGGAACATATTACCTAAAAAATGTGAACATCGCACCAAGAAGTATTAATCCAAACAAAACTTCTCCTTCACTAAGATCCAAACAGTTTAGTAGTATCTTTACACATTACCACATCAACTACAGCTGAAGGCAGCTGAGCAATCAGCTACTTGAAATATCACATTTTTGTTCCTCCAAGGGAATACACAGAGTATAAGCCTCTGTACAGAGACTGAAAAAAGAATAATACCTTTGGCATCATCAGAGCCTGAAGCCAATAGTTTTGGGTCCATCAAGTTAAAGTCAACACTCCAGCACCTTTTCTCATGCTCCTGTTTAGAAAAAATAAGAAAAAAAATATTGCAAGGTAGTGAGCTGTAATCTGATAAAGCAGTAAAAAACCCTAAATGCATGCTGTTCAGTATGAAGTGTTGGGAGAGTCCTGGACAGAGCAGCTTACTGTATTTAGCAGTTTCACAAAAAATATCTTTTATCCCAATCAGACCAATACAAGTAGAAGGCTAGACATAACATGAAAACAGAATGGCAATTTTTAAAGCTAGAACCGATTTGATTTTTTACTTAAAATATTTCAGGATATACACCTTAAAGACTTGGTTCTGCATTGGGGTTTGGCTGTGGTGCCACTGTGTGCTTGTTCTTATTCTAGTGGATCAGAGTTTTATTTCCCAATACCAATTATTTGCCTGTCCAAAGCCGTTTCAAACATCCCCTCTCTGGAAGTCCAGGAAATCCTCACTTATTGAGTTATCAAACAGAACTTCTGATGTTTAATCCTGTGGTTTTTTTCACTCAAATTCTCTCACATGGCTGCACATTCTCCCCCAAAACACAGAAAATCTGTATTTGCTATGTTGGCACATCCCACAGAGAAGCAAAACGCTGCATTGAATGAAACCCAAAATTCAAACCCTTTGTTTAAAGCCTTCATACAGCCTTGCAAGACAATGACATGAAAAGCTCACCAGGACAAAGTCACTAAAGGATTTCTAATACATGCAAAGCAGATGTCAGTATGCATGCATGCCTCTATGCAAATCCCAATAAAAAATTCAAGTAATCTGACAGGAAGCAAAATGAGCTTGTTTCAACATAAGCAACAGCTGGTCCTCTCTAGGTTCATTATTTAGCCTCATAAAGCAATGCAAAAATATATTTGAGAGGAAAACAGACAAGATTTATTTTGTCCAGTATAATTTCTTTTTAATTGAGATATGCAAAGGATTAGTGAAAACAAACATTAGAAAATGGCCAAAGCACAATGAAAAAGTAAACAAGGACTTAAACTTGAATTAAAACTCCTGTTGAGCTGTCAAGAACATGGGAACTGAAGGCCAGTCTCCAGTTCACTCATTTACACTGACCAGTTTCAATGTACTATGCTACCTACGCAACAGCCTGCAGTACTTCTAACTTCTCTCCGTGCAAATCAACCTCTCTTCCAACCTCCTTGTTCTGATTACAAGCCTCTGAGAATCCATTACACAGAAACACAACATTCAAACTGCGTGAAGAGACAAAGTGCCAGAAACTTCTCCTGAAACCGGTCTCACTGTTGAGCTCAGCCCTCTTTCTGTACACTATTCTGCTGTGCACAGGACTATCAGGAAGGTTTCTGCCTACCACTCTATTCTCCCAGCCTCACCACTGAAGTCTGCATTATGCTCTTCCATACAAGCACCTGCGGCAGAAATCACTCCAGGTTTTTATAAAAGGCTTTTCACAATGACCAAAGTGGAATAGATACAGACAGACAGAGGTTTCTCCAGAAAGGAGAGAGCTTCCAGCAATTTTTACCCTGTGCAGATTCCCTACCTGAAAGCAGCAGCAAGAAAATATCATTTACCTCATGACTGTGTCAACAAGACTGTTACCTACAGAGGGCTAGAGCTCTTATTGGGCTGTGCTGATTGAGACGTATTTACCAAACTGCAGGAGCATTCATTTCGCCCTGTGGAACGTAAAAGCCTATTGCTGGACTAGAAGCATGATGTCAGATTGAATACTGCTCCCCCCAACATGGTCCATAGCATGGGAAAGCATTGCTCACTGATTGCATGTTACCTGGTAGACCTTGGATCTTTGTCCCGTGAATCCATCCCACAGGATGACTGTGCCTTCATAGTCGCTACTGGCTAGCAGGTTCTTGTGGTAACTACTCCAGCTGATACAGCTTAAAAAGAGTAACAGTCCCAGTCAGACTCACATTAAATTATACTTTCCAACACATAAATCATTCTTGCAAGGCATCAGGCTATTAGTGTCTTTGCAAAGCACTCAACAATTGACCAAGTCACTCCACTGAAACATTTAGGAAAAGACAAAACCAAAACCCACTGGGAAGATAACAAGCTTTGGCCCATAAATTAAAAGGAAAGCTTTATTGGCTGACGTGATGTTGCCCCCCTTCAGTGAAGTGCTATAGCTTGGGATTTTTTAAAAAAAGTGTATGTATATCTAATAGTGTGATGGTTTTGTTATTTGAATTTCATACATTCTCACAGAGCTCAGGGTTTGACTTCTTAGCCTTTTGCCAATATCTACTATTATTATTACCATAATGATACTACCCAACAGAAGATGTATATGTAAAACCCATAGGTGCATGTATGGTTTATCAACCTCTCCCCTAACACATATGCAACATTCTGTACCTGCACTTATGTGCAAAGGTACATTTGACTTCCAGCTTTTTAAAAATGAGGAGAGACACACATCCCCCCCTCTTCCTCTCCTAGCGAACAAAAGCAGTTTGTCTGCCATGGGCAGTTTAGGAGATGTATCTGGTCAAGAACTGCAAGATATGTTACGTAGGTTTATATTTTAAAGCTAATTAAGTGGCTGTACTAAACTATGACAATTCCACCAACAAACTCTAACCATCAGCAGACAAAACAAGAGCAGCCACACTGCCAAGTCACATTCATAGCATTCTGGCACTATGCCTCCACTCTGACTCCCAAAAAAATGTGACGGGGTAAGAAAATTTGTAATACTTGTTCACCAATTTTTGGACCATCTGGCACAAAAGCATGCCAGTTGGTATCAACTGTGATGCATGTAGCAGAAGCTGCACTGACAGATTCAATTCATGCAGGTCATCAAACAGCTCTGACACAGTTAACTAGATTATGGTAGCCTTGGGGCTAAGTTTTAACCAACAATATAAACTAGAAGTCCATGATTCAGTCACTTTTTAGTACAGCTTTGATCAGTAAAGCAACCCATTGAAATATGATGTATATACATGAATACTGACTTAAGAATATTATACCGTGGCAAATTCTTGGTTCCACTAGGAACATGTAGCCCAATTTCCTTAGGAATAAAGCATTTACACACAGAAAAAGGAAAAAAATCTTTTTTAGTTTAGTTAAAATATATAAACACTGTTAAAGTAGTCATTAATCAGAAAGTGTTAGTGTCCTCAGCCATTGTAGGCACAAGCACTGTCCACAAATGTATCATCAAGGAGGTATCATTACACAATCTCTACTGCCATAAGGTGCCCACATAGAAAAGCAGCTCTTGACAGTCTATGATTTACTAGAAGCCTCATTCAGAGAGGCTTAAGTGGCTCCCTGAGGGCCAGATGAAGCTGGCAGGCACTGCCCATGGGGACTGTGAGGTGAAGGTGGCAATAGTCCAGGGATAAGTGTCTGACATTTGGAGTCTTGTTTCCAGGTGGAGCAGGCAGGCAGTCACCGATGGAAGCAAAAGTGGTTCAGAACCCCAGAGCTACACCTCAGGGAGGCTTGGGGCTGGGAAGAATCCCCAATTAATGGCAGGGGGTAGACACTGCACTAGGCACTTACTGGTTCAAACCTGTTTCCCCTGCCAGCTTAACTCCACTCAAGTCAGGGCCTCAAGAAGCTTAAAGAGAAAAAGAAACCCACAAAACGAACAATTTAAGTTTTGCCATCACACAAAACCAGGAAGAATAGAGCCCTGGGCCAAAAGTCTTAAAGAACAGAGTCTTCTTTCTGGACAGCATGTCAGGCAGCATCAGCAGGTAGAGAGAGTCCTAGAGAAGGGCACACATGCTAATGCCAATCCTGGCTGCTTAGAGGATGGATGCTCCGTGCTAGGAGAGCACAAGAGTCACCCTCCCTGACTGTGTTTAAGAGTAGATTAGATGTGGTGTTGAGAGATATGGTGTAGGGGAGAACTTGTAGAGTAGGGCTGATGGTTGGACTTGATGATCCCAAGGGTCTCTTCCAACCTAAATGATTCTATGAATCTAAGATCCACATCTAACTGGCATAAGATAGCTGGGTATTGTAAGCTAAACTATGAAGAGTGTAATCACGTAACCATCTTGTCAAAAAAGAAATCACCCTGGACAATGAAAATTAGAAATTACTGAGTAGTCAGAAAAATATAAAGGACAGAATTTAACAGTGCTGCTTGAGAGGTGACAGATCTAAGGATATGAAAAGTGTCGGGTTTGTAGAGAGACATAATACTTTATTGGAACAATCAATTTAGATGGAGAAAAATGAAGTGTTTCTGTGTCCAAAAACATGTCCATTAGGTCTGGCACAGGAACGATCAAGCTAAGCATTCTGTTCCACTGAAGTCTGATGGTGTTAACAAGGGGTTACCACTCACTTGGAAAGCATTTGTGGATAGACTAAGAGGGGAAAACAGGAACTGACAGGTGAAAAATGTTTAGGGATTTGCAGCCACTAAGTGGTTCAATTAACACCTTTTAAGTCACACACACCATAAATCTTTCATTTTTAAGGAGTATGATTACAGGATTATAAGGCAAAAAACAGTCCCTTTTCAGTTCTCTGCCTTAATTCTTCCCTCATCATGACCCAAGTCTCTTTATGAAGTCTGAAACTAGAACTTTCTCCCGGGCATCGCAATACTTGAGTTTCCTTATATCTTAAATTCTCAAAAGTAAGCTTTGTAGAACACAACTGAGGGTTGGATGAGGTGGAGGGGAGCTCCCTCTCCAGGTAAAGGATGCTTTTCACCAAGGGCTGACTGTCCTTTACTTGTGTTCTCTTTCAGCTGTGACAGTACAAGCCTGAAAGGAGGTAGTCTTGGACCTGGGACATTGCAGTTTTCTCTTCCATGTGGCAGCCCTGGCATTTACAAAGGGTCTTAGGGATATTTTTTTCCATGTCCAACACAGGCAATTTTGTTGAAACTTCAAAGAGATCTACCTTTTTGCATCCCTTGAGATGTTATCATGGGTAACAAATTGAAGAGGAAAGGAAAGGGCAAAAGGTAAGAGAGACCAAAAAATGCAATTCACACAGTCTTTGAGTGGGTTAAGCATTGTAAACCACACAAGTACACAAAAATAACCTTTTGTAGACCACCTTTAGATGGTGCAGCCACATCCAGGAAGAAGTTGAAATGTGGAAGATATGGGATATGATACAAAAAATAGTTACCTAAGGCTGGGATAATGCATAATCCCCTGTTGGATTAAAAGGACATGTGCAAGGCCATCTTTTATTTTAAATACTAGTAACTGTATTTTTTTCAGGTTTTTCTCAGCTCTTTAATCCAGAAACAGGGCGATAGTCACACCCCAGAGGTTTATCTTGCCATAAGTTGTGATAGCTTTCCTCCCTAGGAGATTAGCCTAGAAAAACTCTAGTTGAAAGCTAATAACCGACCTCTGAAACACTCTAACCTCAGCATCCAATCTGAACACAAAGAAATCCTGACCCTGTAAAGATTTATGTGCATCCTTCACTTTATTTGGAGACACAAGGCGGCCAACTCAGCTAGTGTTGTCAGTCACACTGATATTTCTTTCACAAGCCAGTATTTTTACAGCTGAAATGTCTCAAATCCAGGATCAAGTTACCCAGTGTCAACCACACCTTTAACAGGGAGTTAAAGCTTTTAATAAGGCACAAATTGCTGTGGTCTGACCTGCTTCCAAGTGCCAAGTGCTTCAAATCCAGTCCATTACCACAAGTCAGACAATGCAATGGCCAGTAGTTTTAGGACTGAAATGTTTCTAAAGGGAGTGATCTATTACTGTAAAGGACATCCACATGAACAACAGTAACCAAATACTTCAGAGACATACAGAATTGCATTACTATTATGAAAGTTTTAAAAGAGCCTTTTTTCTAATAAATCCAAAGAAAATCTCTACTAGGGTTAAAAGACAAGCACTTTTAAAGAAAAACTTTACCTTATTGCAAAGTGAAACAGTTACTCTGAAAATGGGAACTAATGAAAGTCGAAGGTATATTTCCTTATAACCTGTATAGTGTCAAATGTTTTCTGCATTGAAATATAGGCACCTAACACAACTACTCATGAGGTTTTCCAGCATAAAGATAGTATGTACCTCTCCAAATAGCAAAGACTCTATGATGAAAAACACCAGAGAGCAAGGTTTTTGCTTAATGCAAACTTAATAGTGAGAACTGACTACCATTTAAAAACTGACATGAAGCAATATGCCCACAAACTGCTATTACAATAGAGCAATCACACACTTGATTTATTGACACCAAAAAACGAAAACAGTAACATACTGACAGCCCCCTATAAAAAAAAAAAGCCTACTGATGCTTTGCTTCTACTGCAGTTGACTAAACAGATGCAGCTGAGATTTTGGAGCTTTGTGGTAACATCTATCACTGAAGTACAGATGCTGCAAACACAGTGGTGAGCATGCAGAATACTAAACATGGATTTCAAAAGCATGTTTACCTAACCACACTTGCACATCACCTGTTGTAGATTAACAGGGTCTAAAGCCAATTTCTTTTACCCAAATGCTAGATCTCCTTATTTTTCTCCCCTGCAACCCATGGCAAACCAAAAAATCTGCCTCTTTAATAAATCTGAGAAGAGCTGTGGTTCACTGCTAGCCGTTCAATCTCTTCTTGTCCTTTCCCATCTCCTCCTGGACAGGGGGAGCCACAGATTGTCTGCCATAGCTAGGGACACAGCAAGTCATAATTAGCTCACAGGGTGCTGTTTATCGCTACTATACAATGCCAGGATTTGTTTCTTCTACTGAAGCTATGAATCTGTAAATGGGATTTTTATGAGGATTTATGTGTCATCTTGTGTTTTTCCTGGAAGCTTATGCCACTGTCATTCCCAGGGGACGCAATGCACATTTACCAGAAACCCAACACACTGACTTCCTCCCCATTCTTAAAAATAGGGATGAGAAAGCTCAGCAGATGATGAAAAAAGAGTGTATTTAAGAAGCAGGTGGGTGTAAAAAGGGAGCTGGAAAAGAGGAAGAAAGACTCAGCTACAGCTGGTACCAGGGCTCTGCTCCAGAAAAGCCTACAATCAATTACTGCTGGCACGAAGCTCAACCTTTCAGCAGGCGCCCAGCTGGCACACAGTGGAGCAGGGCTGGGCTGCTGCCAGCCCCAGCCCAGGCAAGGGCTTCCCTTCCCACAGCTGCTCCAGGCCAGCAGACTTGCTCTTGGCCAGACACAAGTCCTCACAAGCACTGTCACCTGTCTGCTTTTATAAAAGCCCATTAGAGCTGCTACTCCACCAAAAGCTGAGTCACCAATATAACCACTAACAATTTATGTTCCAGCATCATCACAAGGTTAACCATGATCAATTTATGGTGAGGTTCCCATGATGTGTTTAGAAAGCCAAAGTGCCTGCACACGGGCTGCTCTGGTGCTGTGCGAGGACAGAAGGAGCATTACAAGCCATGTTAGGGTCACACGGGCAGCTTCAACAAAAGAGACATGTCAGCACATCCCATCTACACAGACCTCTGCACCTCTGCTGAGGCTTCAGGCTGCTGGAGCAGGGACTGCCAGCACACACTGGTACCCCAGCAAAAAGCATGGCAACAGCTAAGTATCCTCAGCTGCCTGCCAGTTCACTGTTACCCCAGGACCTAAGAGTGTTTTAATTTTTCGTTTTTTAAAAGGCCCACTGAAAAATAGCCAAGGCATAAAGCTTTGCATAAGGCAGTTCTACTCCACTAGCTTTTTTTTTTTTTCCCCAGTAACAGCACTGTGATGGGGCCTCAAACTCCTCCTGCAAGAGTTTTAGCAGAATCCTTAAGACACAGACAATACCACCCATGTGCCACAGTATAAATATGTCTGGCTGTGGTACCAGAAAGTGCATTAGCAGGGAGAGTAAGCCTCTGGAAAAAGCTGTACCTTCACCCAAATTAAGATCAACAGCAGCTTTTTACAAAAAGCAGGCTCCACTTGTTTGGAATTTTTTTATTATAATACAGACATTTTCAACATATTGCAGTATTCTGTAATGAAATTACAGCCTTCCTATATAACTTCTCCCTCAAGCTATGCCACTTCAGAATGGCAAGTTATTGCACTGCTTGACACTGCGCCAGTGAGCCCCAGCACTAGTGACTGGCAGCACAGCTAATGGATATAGCAAGGATGCATTTGACTGACAGTCTAACTTCATTTGTCAAAAGCAAAAGCACCCACATGCTGAAGGCAGGCTGATGTAATGTAGAGGTGCCAACGGCACAGCAGGAAGGGGAAGAAAACATTTCTTTGGAGGAACGAGAGAAACCTAGGCAAGGAACTGAAAGAAGACCCTGTCCCTCCTGTGCTGAGGCATAGTGTCAGAGGACAATACACTTAGTATTGTCATATATATATGTATAATGTATATATGCATGAAATTTGAGAAGAGAAAAGAAATTCTGAATGCAAGTGGTGTCTTGTCTGGAGCACACAGCTGAAAACAGTATCACCACCGAAGGTGCTAACACAGTTCCCCTTACCAGCAGCTGCAGGAGAAGGAAGAACAAACAGCTGCCTAATACCTAGCAGGATCGTGGGTGTAGATCCCTGCTAAATTTGAAGTCTGGAAGTCATCTGTGACAAAGGAATACCGAATACACATTGCTTTCCTTTTCTAATAAGGCAAGAGGCATTAATTGATTGCTAGATGTTTCTATTATTCTTCTCTCCAAAATAATGAACCTGAGTGGTGGCAACTTTGCTATGACCCAGTCAAAAAATCTGGATGTTTCTGAAATCCAGCAAAACACAAGCCCCATAAGCAGTACCTCGTACCAATACAAATCCCTCTGACTGTTTATACCTATCTTGAAAGCCAGCCCCAGGGTCAGCTGCATTCACATTTTTCCTTCATAAAATAGCATTACGCAATTCCCCAAAATAATCAGCACAAGTGATAAAGGAGTGATTCATCTATTTTAAGAAACATCAACTACAAAACTAATCATGACTTATACTATAAAAGTAGACTTGCAAACATTATTAATCTTATTGCACAACATCTTGTGTTTTTAGAAGCTGGACTGTTATATAAATTTATTGCTTACACTTCTGTGGGTGCTTTACTGTTTTTAGGATGGATAATACCGAATAAAAACGAATTAGTTCAATGGAGACACTAGAGACCTGTATTATAATACTGAATTGGTTTGATTGCATGTATTATTTAGTTTTGAGCTTTAAGAGCTTTTTGGAATTTTTAGGGATTAAGCTATGTTATCCAGGTTCTTTCAATTGAAGATCTGACATGGTAGTCTATATTTCTTTGGTTTAAGTAATCTAAAAAGATAAAGTAGGTTGACAGTAATGACAGCAGCATGAAAGCCAAAATCAAGCAAGGTCTTTTCCCAACAGCTTGATAGTGAGGCCCAGCACAACAGTACCTCAGGCAGATGTAAATTCATAGGCAGAAGGTGCAAATGAGGCACGTTCCCTGAGGACTAGCAGGCTCTCAGCAGAATGGAAAGGATCTGGTCAATGAAGAGACTAGAGCATGAAGGAATTGGTGCTTATTATAAAGAACTGGGCACAGAAGTTACCTTGAGACTTCACCTGGAACATATCCAGTACTCTTACTCTCCTTTTAAGTGACTTGCATTAGCAAAGAATACAAAAGCAGTTCACTATCCAATGCCCCTTTTCCTCTGGATATGCAGGTGTGCTATTACCTTGGATGAGCCCAGCATATACAAGTAACAGTGCTTGTGCCACCTGATCTCACCTAAGTTAAAAGCAAGTTTTCCATCAGCTCCTGCTTTCCTCCTTTTCCCTCCCATTCCCACAACAGGTAAAGAAAGCAAAAGAGCTAACTGCATGTGAACAAGCAGTGCTCAAAGGAAAAGTCGCCTTGTGTTTAAATGCAAAGTCAATGCCTACCTGATTTTGGAATTACAGGTCATTTCATTCTCAGGGTAGTGAATATCCACCGCATCCTGAATGACTGTACCATACTCATAGACTTTAATCTTCTTTGTCACCCCAGCGATGGCAAAGTAGTCACAGTCTCGGTCGAACTCAATACTGGGGAACAAAAGCACAGGTTGAGAACTATATAAACACAACACATGTACTTATCAGCAAGGTATTTTACCACCTAAATGTCTCTGTATAGCAGACTTGATAATCAGAACTTGCAGTAAGTAAATAGCCCGTTTGAGCACCTTGACTAGGTCTAGCATACATGCCAACAGCTCACCCTGGAAATGTACTTAACGTTCTGGTGTACCATCTACAAACCACATGCTACAGGATGACTGCCCATTCATTTATCTGTTGCACTGCTGCATCCCTTAGCTCCTATATACAACAGCTTGCTGAACTCTAAGTGTTAATGCAGAGTAAACCAGTACTTGTGGCAAAACCCCTTCTAAATTCCCTGAACAACAACAGAAAGTCAAAACCATCTTGAAAGTACTGTAAAAACCATGTACACTATGACTTCTACTTAGAGTTGCTCATGGAAACCAAGGCACCTTCTTTCTTGAACTGCAGGGCAAGTTTGTAACAGATATCAATGAAGTTGGAAGTAAAAGCAGTCACCTTATAACAAAGTTAAGCTGCAAATGAGAAAAGCCTGAGGTTGTACATGAAATACATCTGAGAGAAAGGCAGGCAGCAGGTTATAAACAGCTAATGTCATTGCTACCTTCGCAGCTTGGAAAGGCTTGAGAGAAATCTATCAGACACCAAGCAGCCAGGGAAGCAAGCCTCCTCTCTAGAAGGAGCTCCTGCCAGCCCAAGTCACTGTAGGCAGGGCAGGGTGGATGTGCACACAGACCTACCTCCTTTTCAGGAGCATCAGCCTCAGCAAGACATCAGTTTGGTACTCCTCCCAGGAAGGGTTTAGAGTATCACATCCCCTCAGTCACCAGGTTTCTATCATTAGTAGCCAGCTTGACTCAATTTTCTTGCTTGCAGAGTCAATCTACTACTTTAAGAGGTCTCTTTTGGGGTTCTCCCACACAGTAATTAATTTCAATCTATGCCACCCCTACCACATTTTTTCCAAGCAGCCACAGCATTTGTGAACCAGGCAGCAAATTCTGAATGGCAACAGAGGAAGCGGTTTACACTGATTTCACATTCATACAGCTTGAAAAAAATCCAGAGAGCAGGGGTATTTAAGGCATCTTTCTACAATTAGAAGGCCTTAAACCAATTACAACGCAGACAGCTCTTTAGACTGCCCCCATAGCTATAACAGTTAGCATTTTCTACCCCCTCAACATAGTTGCAAAGTCAAAGGTACCGACTGCAATGCTTTTGAGGGAAGATAAATTTAAATGCCAACAGAATTTTCAAGTCCTTGTAAAGGAGATATCAAGTTATTTTTAAATGTTGGAGAGGAAGGATTGTTGGTGTATGGTCTGATGGTATAAAATATTTCAGCGAAACAGCTTGCAACTTGGTGTTTTAACTCAGGTATCTAAACTTCTCTGAAGCAGCAGCAGGAGATGGCCCAGCTCCCAACTGCTTGCTTGCCGGAGGAGACAGGAGCTAGTCAGGTCAAGTCTGTGAAATTGCAAGCCACCAGCAAGACAAAGGAAAGGAATGTGTTTATGGCTAGTGAATAATGCAAGCAAGCAAGCACATATCTAATGTAAATAAAATGGGAGAGTGAAAGAAGTCATCTAAGCAGCCAGACAGCTCTCCCTCTGCCCCAGACCTTCCCTAGTGTAATCACTCACTTTTTATACAAACAGTACAAAAGCACCATTCAGGCCTGTCTTGTCAGCTCACCCTATTCCACAGAAGGATTTTATAATAAAAAAGCCTCTATAACAATACAATGGATTTACTTCTAGCACAATCTTAATTGAACCGCTGTCTCTGCTCCTGCCCACTGCCCTGTGGATTCAGGTGAAGAACAACTATACTGATGGCAGTGATTCATCTACTTGGATTCAATTTACATCCTTAGCCTTCTGCTGCTGAAGGAAAAAAATATGTATTACAATGTCTGGTAAAAAGCCAAGTTATTAGGACAGAATAGAACCTCTCTCACCTGGGGTGGGTTTGCTTCTCTAACATTAATTCAATTATTTTTTTTAAATAGATGTACTGTAGACATAACAAATGAGTATTTCAATATGTCTATAAAAGTTAACACACCATTTAAAAATTAATAAAAAGCATCAACCAATGAAAAATGATTGTCAGACTTGTGACCTTCAAGCAGCATCAAAGACACTGCAGGGAAAAAAAAGGATGCAGAAATAAACCACCACCTGTACAGATGTTCATTAGCTCTAAGAGAGGCAGGCAAACTCAACATAGCAACTCTAACACACTTATGCTTTAGCTTCCATCACCTATACACAGTCCTGGTAAAAATGACCAGTGGAGTAACAGTAAAGAATGAGCATTTACCAGTTCTGCCATTGTATAAAGCTGTACTATGTTCACATCCTGGTGGTATGTGCAGTTTTCCACATCCCAGGAGAATGCACTGGCGTTAGAGAACGCATACAGATGGGCAACTAAATTGATTAAAGGAATGGAGCTGCCTTACCATAACGGTTATGAACAAGGTGTTAACAGGACTGGTATTCAACAAGTCACTCCACACTACAACTAGGAGGCACTAATCAGAAGATTGATTTAGGGTAGATAAGGGTTTCCCTCTGTCCCAGTCACACTTTAAAAAGCCACACACATGCTCCAAATATTCCTGCAAGACATGATGGCAGCAGAGTGAATCTGACAACAGCAATCTACGAACAACTGGTCCGTTCCAGGTGCTAAGACAATAAATATGGGTATATCCTCTAGTATCCCCAAGGTAAGGACTGTGGATGCTGGGAGGTGGCAAGAAGAAAACTTTACAGACAGTGACAAGGTTGTCATGTTTTGTGGTCTTCTGAAGGGACAGCATGGGGCTAGGTGTGCTCCAACCTGACCACTGGGGCAACTCACACTGTACTTGCAGTTTGGATTGCAGTTTGGAATGCCCCAGGGATTGGCCTGGAGGGGCACCTAGCTTGGCAGTCTTCCACAAGAAATGAGTACATGTTACATCTACACCTTCAAATCCAGAGATGGAGCAGGAAGGTTGCTTCTAACTACATTTGCCTTAACTGCGTCACTAGTTGCGGTTAAAGGTCTGTAGCCAACTGCTCCTCTCCCCTTTCCATAAACACACTCTACAATTGTTACTAGAATGAGCCCTGACTTGGTAATGAGATCTGTGACTGTAGGAATTGCCATTTCCACAATGTAAATGACTCAGTCCCTCTCATGGAACTATATATATTTTTAATTTTTTTTTTCTCCCCAAATATAGCAAAGCCTTTCATTTCTACCTAATACAATTCTGTTTCAATTTCTGCACCCCTATCTTGCCAATTGCCCCCTATTTAATTGCAACATAGATATATTCTTCTCAGTTTTGGGGGACTTAATTGGTGGGAGAAAGGAGAGGTAACAGTAATTTTGCTCTTCACTGAAATTTCCTTAAAGTCTTTCTCACCCCGTGCTTCCATGCCCAGGTCTCTGAGGGATATCTTGTCACTTCTAAAAATGCCAAGTCCCACTGTCTTTTAGGCTGGTTGTCTATCTTCCAATGCCCATTTTGAGGCACTAAAGTAAAATATTAGAAATATAGGTTATAACTCAACATCATGATCAGCAGTACAGACTGTTCAGCACCTGGGACTAATACAGAAGTTAGTATTAGTATCACATACCTGAGAGTTTTTACAGCAGACCAATATTTTAAGGCAAAGTAATTAGTCTCGCTGAGCATGCACTAGCATACTAATTTGTAGTTTCTAAAAACAAAGCTATATTCAGATATAGGAAGCTGCTAGTACATCACTCAAATTTTGTGACCCATCAGCTCAAAGTCTAATTTCTGCCACATATTAAAACAAAGGCCTTACTAAGACAAAGCCTATGAATTCTCAGTAGTAAAAGACCGTTTTGCTAGAGCTATAAACAGCTGAAATTTGTTTTTTATATAAAGCAACAGTTGCATTAGTTACTCCTTAATCCCGAGCACCACCTAAATAACATCACTGGTGCTATCCTGAGGTCTTTGATCTGTGTGCCACAGGGACAGGTATAGACCACCATTGGTAGAATACATCACCCAATTCAAACCCTATACTACAAAATGTTCTCAAAATCATACTGAGCAAATATACCACCATCCCAGTCAGTTTATGACAATCTCTGATCAGGAAGGACCACTTAAAAGAAAAATGCTTTGATTCTCTAGACTGCTGTATGGATAAAGTAATTGTATAAACAAGATTCCACTTAAATGCATTCTTGCCAGAGAGCAAACACCTTTATTCCTAAACGTCAGATTAATCTGGGTTATATGTGATCCCAGATTACCAGTAATCGCCTGGTTTGTCCTCCAATCAAGGAAAAGTTGTCTTCACTACTGTAGTTATGGCCTCTCAATGGATCAGATTCAAGTCTAATGAAAACCACAGGACAGAGGACCACAAGCTGTGCGTTTGATCACACTCCTCGGAGTTGTTTGGGATATTCCAGCTCCAGGGTCCAGACCCTGAACCTGATCTCCTCTAAATACAACCCAAAATCTTGCAGGAAGCCCTAGAAGACTTCCAGCCTTGTCTATGAGACACTATAGCTAGAGACAACCTTTTCTTCTGTGTAAATTTTTTTCCATACATGTATTCAGGGGAATCTGGCTTAATTAGCACTAATGATGAGAACGCCTATAGGGAACTACTGAATTTTGCAAGCAACAGAACAAAGCATATTGATAAAAAGCACATTACTGTTAGGTGATGCTCCTCTGCATGCTGAAGAGAGGATGACAACAGTCCCAGGGTTTATATGCCAGATACACAGAAGTACAATAAGCCAAAGCCACCGCAAACAACTACCATGCAAGTTACTGAAGATTAGATACAGTTTTTCCACAAACACCATTTAAAATAGGCTAGAGTACGGAAACATTAACTGAAAATGTCAGAAGTTAAATGCAAAATGGTTCTTACATTACCCAATTCAAGTCAATTAAAATTCAAGTCAAATTATCAGTCTGGCTGCTGTAATATTTTAGGTAACCCATCTATACTTAAAAGCCAGGATCTGCCACTTTACCCAGCTGCGCTAATTCGCAGTCAGTTAGGAATAGCTCTGGCAGTAGCAGGAGCACAGCCTCAACAGTACAAAACATGAAGGTGGAAGGGGTTTTACATCCTCAGCTCCCTCTCCGCACTCAAGTTTGGGAAACATTTCCAGAAAGGAAGGTGGCAGCCCTTGCCCAAGCTGTATAAGGAGCAGGTTTGAGGGAGGAGACTGCTCCATGACAAGTTACAAGGTTGTCTGCACAGCAGTACCATCTTGCCAGGCTTATGCCATTAGGTAGGAAGGAACTTGATCAGGTGTGATAGATACTGATGTGCCCACTAAAATCTAGGACTATTCAAAAGCTTGGCCAGCTTGTTTTCAAGCCACCACATTTATCACTACACAAGAATTTGTTTCTTCAAAACTGAGCATGGCAGCTGCAGATAGAGCTAAAGAGGCCAAGGAACAAATATATCTGGAAGAGCTCAGCACAGGGAACCTCCATCAATACTTGGACTGTAAACAACACAGCCCATCCATAGGTTCCAATGACTCCTTCATGATTTAGCTGCAGCAGCTGAAAGCATTACTGCCTCCAGCTGACCACATTGCCAGAAGTCCCATTTCTCAGAACAAATCTCCACCCAGCCCAGTGCCCCAGTACAAAGCCTCCAAATTCACCCAACCCTGCCACCAGCTCTTCTCTCAGACAGCCCCAGCAGCAGAACATCAGGAGGGGCAGCTGGAGACAGCAACATCATTAGATACCCCAGCCCAAGCCAACAGGCATCACAAGTCAGGGCACTAGCCTTCATAAATATTAAGTCTATATGCCACAGACCAAGCTGTCCTGAGGAGCTAAAGAACAGGCCAGGGCAATTAACTCCAATGGTCCTGCTGCCTGGTGATGACAGAATGAGCTTAATAAACCATTTGAAGTATTTTTCATCTGACTGCCACATCTGTTTCAGCAGAGTTTGATAGCATTTTGACTCTTTTTGGGTCATTATTTTGTATGCTATCCTTATTTAACTATTCTGTTGAAAGATTAAAAGGTACTGATGAATATCCTTCATTTAACAGTTTTACGAAACAAAACCAGAGCTAGCCTCCACCTTTATTTGCACAAATGTATACACATGCTTGCATATAATCTGGTAAGAACATAAGTGTCTCTTCATAACTTTCTATAATACACCTATGCAGCATATAAATCCCAAGCATCTCGTCTAAGATTCTGCATTTATTAATACAGACTACATTAATAATGAGTAGTTTAAGCATCTACTCCAGGATGAGCTACTCAAAGCTCTTTTTACCCTAAGAACTGTTTATGTCCATGCCATACACCTTCACATGCCTTAATAAATCACCTTGCTATTTTTTTTTCCAAACTACCTACCATTTAACAGACTGACCTCTACCTAGCAAGGAAGGAACAAACAAAAATTTCCAAAGGCATGTTAATGCTTTTTCAGATAATGACCAAATTCAGGCATTTTCCTCAAATACAGCTAGAGAATTAAAACACTGTAATAAGCTACAGAAATTCATGTTCTATTAATAACAGATTTGTTTCTTCAAGCAGACAAAAAATTCAATGTTGAAAGCAAGCTATAAATATGGTGGCATTAAGGGAAACGTCTTTGCTGTTTACCAATGCTGTCAACATGATAGTTTAGGTATCAGATGCTATGAAACCACAACTTTCATGGCTTGCAAGTCAACTCCTGAAGCCAAGACACAGCACTACTGTTTAATGATAGCCATTATCACATAAATTTCAGGAGGAACAGAAGGGCTGCTACCTGCAGCCTCACAGAAAAGATTTTTTGTCCTGTTCAATGAAGAAGGGGTGGATGCTACAATGTAATGCAACTTCCACATGGTACCATCCTCCTACCCTAAATATTAATCTCTCAGAGGACATTTCTGA
>VZTM01002896.1:1792-14212 GCA_013400555.1 Jacana jacana | reverse complement strand
GGAAGAGGTCCCACTGGTGGCAATGCAACTTCCATTCATCGACTCTCCAATTTTAAGTTATTCATGCTTCACCCCTAAAAGTAAAAGCTTATGTTTATGGAAGAAGAGACCTCTCTCTACAATATCCTTGCAGTCATCAGGTTACTTTTCAGGTCAGGACTGGAAGTACAAGCAGACATGCTCTTTCCTGGTTTCAGAGTCCCTTTTGGTACTAGCTGCCTGTCCTGGGGACTTAGATGGCTACATTACAGAGTTAAGAGTCACATTTAGCTTCTGCTCAAGGGATCCAGACCAAAACTATGTACTAGGAAATCTATCATTGCTGCACTCTGGAGAAAAAGAGAAAGTAAGGGAAAGGCTCTATACTTAGCTACAATTAAACAATCCCATTTCAGCCCTAGACAACCTCTGGTTGACAGGCCAAAACCTTAGAGGAAGGAAGGAACTACAGGAGAAACTTCAAGTAGGTTCAGGGTATTACAGTTCAAGTTTCCTCAGTCACTTTGCAGTTCAACTCTTTAGCCAATCATTTCTCTCATCCTTCCAGCTGTGGGAACAGTACATATAACAGATTCATCTGCAGTTTTGAGCTGCCACTTGTAAATAAAAGTTTATTTTAAAAATGATCCATATAACAGGTCATAAGAAAAATTCAGCCTTCCTCATTTCTCATCTTCTCAAGGAGCAGCATCTACTGTACTTGGAAACATAATCCTGTAAAGGATAAACCCACTTACATTTATCTTTACCACCAAAATAGAAGCATTGCTGGTCACAAACATAATATAAATGGCTCATCTAATCCCAGACAGACCAGGGAATTTAAAGGAAAAAAAAAAAAGCTATGACAGACACAGATCTAAATGGTACCTTGTTAAAGTCTGGATCTGAGAATTTATAGGGACAGGTAATTGTAGTCCGAAGTAAAAAAGGGAACAAAAAACATAGAATGATTCAATGAATAAATGTAAAACACACACCTAAAGGATATTTTTTCTTTTAAGGTCACCTTTGGAAAAAAGATTTCAAGTCACATCACTAAAAGGGTCAACACGAACAAAGACACAGTCCTGAAACCACGTTAACTATCCTGTTCAAAAGCAGAGAAACCTCTTCGTATCTTATTTATTACTTAGAGGTAATGGATAACATGCAAGCAATATAAAAAGAAAAATGGACCCCAAAAGAAAGGTCCAATTTTTAACAGTCTCAAGATTCAACAAATGAGTTGAGTAAAGTTTCAGCAGCCAAAAAACATGTTGTTTCTTTCACTCTCTGTAAATCACTACCCCTTTAGATAAATACAATTAGCCTTGGCTACCCAAAAGCCTTCGGATGTCAGAGAAATGGTAAGCTAACCCAGAAGAATTTTAAGACAACAAAAGCCCACACTATTTGCCCACAAACGTCAAGGCCTCCAGGAGAGACAATCATGTTTCCATCAGATCCAGGAACCACCTGGCAGGGAGAACCAGCTTTCTGATGAAGTTTCAGACAGACATCTTGCTGTAGTCTGTTTCTTGGATTTTTCTGTTCTTTTTCTTGAAATATGAAAGACTGCCACAGTATTCTCTGAAGGCCTCTGACAGCGCTAAAGCAATTTTCTACATAAATCATTGTAATGCTAACGCTGCAGTTTACAGACCCTTCTTAAAAAGAAAGTCTTTACTATTTACTGCCACAGCAAGCAGAGAGAAGAAAAGTTAAGCTCTGACAACTGTTCTGAGGGCATAATAAATGGAAAATTTATTCCTTGGCCCAATTCTAACAAAACTTAATATACTTGTGAAAACCATGTAAATACTTTGCACTTAAGAGAACTGACTGTATTAAAAAAAAATAATAATTAGTGTATTGAGGTACATGTACATTCATATCACAAGCATGCTGGAAGTCCCCCAAATGTTAAAGCAAAACTGAGCAGCTAGCAATTGCAAAGCCTTGAACAGGTTTTCACTGAACATCCTTCTCTGTTAATCTGTTTCTTTATTTTGAAGCAAATAAGTGGAAAAGAGTAAAGGTTATACATTTTGCTTGTGAGTATGTTTCTAAGCAAGGTAAGAAAGCTGTCCCTCACTGGGGTTACAACCTTACTGTGTGCACTTTTCCAAATAAGACCACAAACAAGGCTGCGATGGAAGAGGTACAGCTTAGGCACCAGCCTCCCATCAGTGCCTCATCCCCTGCCCACAGCCCCACACTGCTGGCACCTCAACTGAGCACTGTCACCAGGCAGATGCTGTCAGCCCAGCAAGGCTCAGCACCCGTCCCTCAGTGTCCCTTCATCCCAAAAGGCAACCGTAGCTTTCCTATTATTACACCAGAATTTTTATACCTACAATCCATATAGCTTTGTTTATGGCCTTTTAGTATTTAAGAAGTCCAGACATTTCTAAACATGGTTATGGAAAGGCCCTCAGAAGTGTATTGTTGCTGATCAGTTTCAGGTTCTTTCACCCTGTTTATATAGTCTTTAATTACACTTTTCATTCTGTTACCATAAATCCAGTTTTATTTCCTTTCTAATAAACTTGAAGGTTTTGCAGATAAGGAACATATTTCCATCTTCTTCTGCAAACATAAAGCTAATACATCTTAAAAACCTCTTCCTTTAAGCCAGCAGAGCTTTTAGAGCCCAGTGTGTGAACTCTATACAGGACTAAAGCAATGCACAAACACACCTATATTCTGTCTGTAGCAGCAGTTTGTGGGGTTTTAGGGTGGTTTTTCTCTTTTGTTTGGGTTTTTTTGTTGTGGGGTTTGTTGTTTGGGTTTTTTTAGAAAAACTACATTCTACATTAGGTACAAAGGAGTTTAACTTCTGGTCAATCCTACTTTTATTCTTAAATATAGTTAAAATATCTATTACTTTTTTAAAAATTTGAGGATTCTTTACTTATTAACCTTATATTTGCTTTGTATTTAAATGCATTTGTCTCAACAGCAACAGCGAAGCAGCAAGACTTTCTTTTTGTCATCATTACTTCATCAGTGTTTCCTACAACATACCAAGGAACAACTTCAGAAGACAGTGCAGTCAACCAGATAAAACTTTTCATAGTATTTCCCTGAGTTAAAAAGCTTTTTAAAGCACCCCTGATAATTAATGTGGCCCATCCATGGGTTCCTAACAGCTGCTCTATTACCTTAAGCTGCACTCACCAAAACCTCATTCAGAGAGAGCTTCAGACTCTCTCTGAACTTGAACCTATTAATTTGTATGAAAACAATGGTGAACACAGTAGTTTGATGGCAAACAGATATTACATGTAAAATCTCGATTAACAAATTTAAAGTGTAGAGGAACTGCTTGGATAGCCAGAAGCTAACAAGAATTGCAGCAACAACTCATTGAACAGCCCTGCTTTATCAAAGCACTTAAGGACACACTCAAATATGAAGTGTCTTAGCCCCCACACTAAAACCCCTAAAAATTTCTTAAATGTTTCGATAAATGAAAAGCACGAGAAGGGAAGAACACTAAGTGGGAAGCCAAGTTATTTTTCAGTTAAACACATTTAACTACCATTTCTAACACTAGCTTGGAGGGAGGCCCACAAGATCTTAATTTTAAGAACAGTAACACACCTCCTTCGCAAACATATATTTCACACAAGAATTATAATGCCTTCAAAACGGGAGTGAGATTTACTGCTCTTCCAGCATTTTCTAACCAAATACTGCAAAAATGCTGCTCTTGCAGAATGCCAAGGAGAAGAAAGGGCAAAGGAGCAAAATCTAATCTGTGCTCAAGTAGGTAGCTGAGGAAGTTTGTCTACATTGCAGTAAGAGTCCCATCTGCATTTCATTGCAGCTTGTGTGAACCCAATCAGTACAGGTTAAATATATGTCAGATCAGTGATTATTATGTTTTGACCTCTGTGGCTAAATCGGACATTATACATTCCTGCTACATATTGCAGTAGTTAAGGAAACAACTCTGCTTTCAGAAAAAAAAAAAAAGTATTCCATGCTAAACATGCCCCCATTTCTTTACATTGTACAAGTTTACAAGTTTCTTAGGAGTCTTTCAACAAAGATTAAAGGTGTTCTGTCTCTGTCCAAAAGGCCCCTTTCATAAAGCAATAAATCAAGGGTCAGAAAACTCAAGTTCAATTCATTCTGTCATTGTCATGTTCCTTTCAAGACTTCATGTACAACCATTTTGGATCTCCTGATCACCATGTATAAAAAAAATAGACAATACTACTTTTCTCCCTCAAAAAGCTAATGTAAACAAATTTGTGAAACATGCCTGAAAGAAGATCCTGCACATATGCTGTGTAGAAAAAGCTTCAGTTAATGTGCTACATCATTTTTTCCACCACCACCAGCTCAAAACAAGCTACCACAGATTAATCCCTCAGGCTATGTTTCCACAGCTGCTGAAACCAGTTTAAGGTTAGGGCTGTTGGCAGGTTCCAGCCTCTTCCTATCCCATGTGCTCTCTTTTATCCTTCGGGGAGTTGGTTCATGGAGCTAAATGGGAAGAAACTGATCCCGTTGAATGTCTATAGCATTTAACCATCTTAAGTATCCTAACTAGTCCTTGGGAGGTGCAGATGAGCTTCATCAGCAGTGGTACACATGACATGACCACCCCACGCAGCAAGAGACACCAAGCTGCTGTTAGCAAGAATGGAACTGTCACATTGGCTTTACCACAACCACCCCCTCACTACTGTTGAGCACAGTAAACAGAGTTTCAACACTTAAGAGCTCAAGCAATCACAAACAACTCTGTTACTTAATATTTGCCATTACAATTGGGTCCACAAACAATATTTAAAACCACCACAGACTCTGAAAGCTGCCAACACAAGCAAGATAAATGTTTCTTAAAATGCTAGAAGTCCATCACTTACAATACAACTATATTAACAGTAAGAGGACATCAGGCTTTGTGCTTTATCACAACAGCTCCACATACTCACTGGCACCTGAAAAGTTCTGCATTCAGTCTTGACCAGCACAAATAGGAACAAAAGGCACAACTGTGGTACTTGAATGACTTCAGAGATCAATGAGAATTACACATTCAAAAGACTATTTCTGGGATGCAACTACAAAGTATTATATATGTACAAGGCATGATTTGTTTAATACAGGTTACTAACTCAGCCTCTGCAGCTTGTATCAACATGCAATGCACTGTCAGAGCCACAGTATGTCTTACCTGGATACTATGCTGGAGCCATTGTAGAGGTCACTCGCATAAGACAGCGTTGCCAGGGGTCGGACAGAGTTGTAGCGTGTGAACTTGGATAGGCACTCCTGAAACTCATCCAACTGGCTTGTGGTTCTGCTGTCATCTAAGGAGAGGCAGCACCATTGGGAAGAACAGAAAAAGTGAGAAAAACTCAACAAAAATAATAATCAAGATGTATTCCTTCACATGACACTACCTCTGCTTGCTGTCTGGGGAGGATTCTTGGTCAAAACCCAGGTTGCCTCTCCCCCCTAGCATTCCATGAAGGCAGTATGATTTTTCAGAGCACAAATTAAGTCTTTCCACTGCGATGCTGGGTGAACCTACTGTGTTGAGAATCTGCCTAGAGATGAGAAATACAGCTTTCCTGGTGGATAAGCTCACTTAAGGCCACATAGATTATTAACAGAGAACCTTAAAGCATATCAAAATGCACCGTGAAGTACATGTCTAGTTTTCTATGGAGATGAAAGTATATTCTTTTCCCCATACTTCAGTTACAACATGTCTATATTTGGTGTCAATTACATTCAAAATACTTTCAGTCAAAAATATATGTTTTCTTATTCCAAAAGCAACAGAGTTAAGGAAGAGTTGTTCCAGGGATGGAGAAAAAAGACAAGCATGAAACCAGAAGGCTCCCTGCACTGTAAGTTTTGTGAAAATTATGACCTCCAGCAGACAAGGTGAAATTGAGGCAGCTTGAATAATGATAAATTTTCTGTGGAAAATGGAACAGTTTACTACAAAAGTTAAAACTAGATTTCAATGTAGATAGCTGAAAGTCAATCCCCAATTGCTCAAAAAGTCCAAATTTTTCTCAGTATGAAGTGATTTATATAAACCATTTTAAAATTTAGTATTTCCAAAATAAAGAAAAATTCCTAGTTTACAGTGATGCAGTAGGGGCACGCTAGCCTTCCTAACACTATTGTGCATCTGTGGTCAAACATTATGTATAGCCTTCAGACTTTGTACCAACTCCCAGAATTTGGTGCAATTCTCCCTTTCCTCCTCTGAGACTCCCATGTTCGCTTTATACCAGAGCCATGTAAGGGAACTACAGCTATGGGTGCTCTCACAGCACTAACACACAGTGCTTTGGTTTACAGGCAGTCCAGTTTGCAAATCACAGTACTGCATACCTTGCCTCCTGTTAAACCACAGCATCCACTACAGCAGCAGAAATCATACACACAACTTGCTCACGCAGCTGAGATCAAATTCTACCCCCCAGTTAAGTCATCTTTATCTGTCTCCTTATCAGCAGCATAAGGAAATGACAAAGATCCCCTTACTACAAAGCTTTGGAAACACAGGGGAAAAAAATTGAAAGGTTGATCTATAAAGCAAAACACAGCTGTGATTTCTTGTGGGAAAACACAGAAATTCTACACTCTGGTAATTCCTTGCCATCAGATATTATCTTGCTCTACACTTGTAAGGCATTTTGAAGTGTCCCTTGTACGCTATTTATTGCTTGATCGTATAAAGGAATGGTGAAGGCTAGTAATTAGCATGTTTGAGAGTACCAAGATAGACATTACCCACACCAGATAGATCAAAAGGGGCAAGGTGAACAAAGTACTGCTCCAAATTAAAATCAGCAGCACCTGACCACTACAGGAAGCAACTCAAGAAGCAGCATGTAAACATCGGTGTTTTTCCAAAGACTTTTTCCTCCTTCAACACTTTGATGGGGAACAAATAGCTGCTACTCTTCCATTTTGCTCATTTAGAGATCAAACACACAGTCCTCCTGTAACTTATTCTGTACCTGTGCCTGGAAAACTGAATTTCTCAAGACATTTTCCACATCAGAGTGCAAGGCCAATTCATAATTACAGTTACATTATGTCTCTGCTCTGTATTAGAACAGTCACAGGCATCTCTTGCAAAAAAGCTTTAAATCCACATTAAATCCTATTTAAAATGTGTCAAAAAGCAGGAATAACTTAACAGAAGAAAAATTAATCAGGCATCACAGGTTATCCCTTATTTAGGAAAAAACCTGCATTCGCAAGTCCTGCGCTCTCGGTGTGGCTGACACACGCACACAAAAAGTAGCTTCACCGCATTCATATTTACAGAGCCACCTCTGAGGAAAGGTGTGTTCTAGAGGAATGCTGGGAAGAGCCCCATTTGTTATCCTTGGTTAGCAAGTATTATTCTAACATAAATGCAGTTACGCATCACCAAGCTAGCACTGCATAAAAATCTCAGATCGCTCTGTGAAGTATTGTAGTCTGCAAAGCACTTGCTAGCGCCTCACAGCAAACTGGCTGGTGGCATCCAACCAGCTTCTTGGATCTTCCAGCTGCTGAAGCACCTTCTCAATGGTGCATCCCTTGTTAAAAGTATTTTGCTGTGCATGATGATAGAGTCAGCTGCTGCTGGGAATTAGGTAGAAGACATAGACTTAGATAAGACTGAGCTCCCTTAAAACATGTTGCAGCCTTTAAACTTAAGTCTTTAATAATAAATTAGCTTTACTTTTATTTTTAAATGGATAAAACAAATTAACAGAAGAAAAGTAGGGGGTTCTACCCCAGCTCTCTTACTGATCCATGTCCTGGGAGATAGGTTCTTGCCTTCCAAGGCTACAAATAGACATTCTGCCACAGCAACCTCTTCCTGGTTGCCCTTGTCCCTGGGAGGTTTCTGCCATTCCCTGAGAGCTGGCTGCTCCCTAGGTATAATTTGCCCCTCTTCACATGAGCTGCGGCCCACAGCTTGGTGCTGCAAAGCTTTTGCACACCATAACCCATTGCCTGAAACCTCCCCACCCCCCCCAAGCTGGTTTCTTTCCTAGAGGGGGCACAGAACCACCCTCCTCATCCTCAAGACATGCTCATTCAACTGGTTCATTTCTTAAGAGAATCTTGTCATGTAATTAAGAATCTTTCACCCACTAGGTAACAATTACTCTAGCTGCTGTCACACTGTTACTCAATTATGAATGAGGCAATCTAGGAATTGTGAAAACAGCTTTTAATTCTACAAAACAAGCCTTAAATCTAAGATGTGCCCCATGGGACAACAACACCGCTGCACACTCAACTTCTATACTCCAAGCCATTTGTTAACTGAGACTCAATCTAGACAACATAAAGGATAACCTTCAAGTGCCCTATTGCATGCTAAATACAGAAGAATTTATCAATTTATGTTTATACCTGCATAGCATTTCAATAGCAATGTTTTTATCTACTGTGTTTATACCACATCTAGTAGAAAGACAACCCAACCACTGTTTTCAAACATCTGCATGTACAGAAGGAGCATCAGTGAAATTTTTTATTCTAGGCTATGCCTTTCACAGAACAAAGCAATACACACCCCCCTCCAAACTGACAGGATTAGGTTCTCTAAATTTAGCAGCCCCAAAGATTGTTATTCAGATCATCCTGCTTTGCTTTTCTTGACCAGAGATACATAGCAACATACCCATGAAGGAAAAAAGTGAAAGCTACTCTCTCAAAACCAAGTCTTTCCTGAGGGCTACGCACTATAATAGGTAGCTCATGTCTTAAGCTGAACACTGTGCAAGAGGAACTCACCTGATACACGTGTCATCCTGGTGGAAAAATAGCACTGCTCTAGGTCCTCAAAATGAGCTGTGAGCCGCTTGCGTCGTGAGGCTAGAGTGCTGTTATACCACGGCTGCTTTTTGGTCTGAACGGAAAGAGGAAAGACTTCAGAAAGGTAAAGGCAAGGCCTGGGTTTCATTTCAATAGATGCTACTAAATTGTAAACAACTTACACATTACGTGAAGGGTTGGAGGAGTAAAACAACAGTAAATTAAAATCTTGCCACTGTCAACAGTTATTCTTAGGGTCCTGGGTTGCACTTTTTAAAGAAAAACCTGCTTTTAGACAGCTCTTGTTTCCTGAACCTTTGTAAGTCTACTAATTCCAGCCTCACACACAGGACAGACAGCAGCAACCCTTGGAGGTCACATCTTACTTTTATACATATAGATAGAGGCCAAAGATATTGGGCTTTCAGCCACACAAATCAAATAGACTGTACAACAAATAGTTCCTAGATCCCTGGCAGAAAGCTCATTAGAAAGAGAAGTGTTTATTTTAAGGAGTTAGTTACTGGAGTATTTCTTTTGAAGCAACTCAGTAACTCTCCGGGAAGCTAAGCAAATAAGGATAGAAGCAGAAGACATCATGAAGTTCAAAGGTTAATTTAAAAGAAGTCCATGAAACTCATCATTAAAGCTATTTCCCAACCTACCCAAGCAGTAATAGTGAGAGGTAAAAGCAAAGGATTGAAACTACATAGAAATGCTGTCTTCCTGAAGGAATGCAGAAAATATTGTACTCATTTTAATGACTAGTAAGGAAAAGGACAATTCTTCTGCTACACAAGCAGCATGAAGAGCACTTGGCTTCGGTTGCTATTTATGAAGTCTGACATATGACGTGCTCAAAGCTAATGTGGAAATTTTAGAAGATATGAGAACCACCAAGCTCCCTAATGAACAATGTCCCTGAACATGTAGAAGGTCCATAAGGTCACTCAGTGGCACTAACAAAACCTACTCTATGCACAACTCCCACTCAACCCCCACAGGAAAACGAGCTGTCCTCATTACAACTGTCAAGCAAGCCAACATGAACAAGCTAAGTTCAGAGCTCACTCAAATTCTCTTTTGTACATGTATGAACAGCAATGTAACATTTTAGGGAAAAAGCAAGCCCTGTGCATGAAGTTTCCAGAAGTTGCTTCCCACAAAAGGCCCTGGCAATATATACATTCATGCTGTGACTTACACTTGCACACTGATGGCATCTATAGTCTATGCAGCTTGTTTCACCTTGAAAGCAACTCCAGTGTCCACACACAACTAGAACACCAGAAAGTACTGCTACTGCAACACCTTTTAACACAACTTCACAGTTCTAGGAAATACTTCATGGGACACTTTTACAGCATCCTCCTATCATATTTGCAGTAGCCTGCGAAGACTCCAGCCTCTCAAAGAACAATAACTTCAGCCTCAATTTCAGACGTGATGTGCATTATAACCTATGACACAATAAGCAATATAACCTAAGCCCAAGTCTGATTTGACAGATAAACTCAGTCCACACCAAGGTGGTATCAATCATGGTAAGTATTTGCCTGCTGTGCGATACACCTGCTGGGGCTACAGAGGAGGATTCTCCCAGAGCAGGTCTCAGGCTGGCATGTGGTGACCCAGCTGTGCTTGGAATCAATCTGCATTAACCCATCTTCACCAGATCCTAAGTATTGTAAGCTGCTCACGTTTTACTCTGTTACAGTGATTTTAGTGTCTGAACTCCATTGGGTGCTCTGAAGAATTCTCTAACAACTGTTGAATAGCTTCACAGCTACACACCAGCTCTTTATTTCTAGCAGAAAAGTACTGCCACTAAATATCACATGCAGAATTCCTCAGGGCCTGTGTGACTTCACAGAATCACAGAATGATATGGGGGTTGAAAGAGACCTCTGGTGATCATCTAGTTCAACCATCCTGCCAAAACAGGTCCTCCTACAGCAGGTCACACAGGAACCTCTCCAGGCAGATTTTGAACATCTCCAGTAACAGAGATCCCACCCCCTCTCTGGGCAGTTTGTTCCAGTGCTCTGCCACCCTCAAAGTGAAGAAGTTACTCCTCATGTTGAGATGGAACTTCCCATGTTCAAGTCCGAGCCCATTTCCTCTTGTCCTCTCACTGGGCACCTGAAAAAAGACTGGCCCCTTCCTCTTGACAACCACCCTTGAAGTATTTATAGGTGTTGATCAGATTCCCCTTCAGCCTTCTCCAGACTAAAAAGACCTAAGGCCTTTCCTTGTAAGAGAGATGTTCTAGTCACCAAATCATCTTTGCTATACTCTCATGCCCCATGTCCTTGAACTGGGGTGCCCAGAACTGAACAGTACTCCAAATGGGGCCTCCCCAGGGTAGAGTAGAAGAGGAGGGTAAACTCCCTTGACCTGCTGGAAACACTCCTCTTGATGCACCCCAGGATGCCATTAGCTTTCTTGGCCACAGGGGCACGTTGTTAACTCATAGTCAGCCTGTTATCCTCCAGGATTCCCAGGTCTTTTTTCTCAGAGCTGCTCTCCAGAAGGTCGGCCCCCAACCTGTACTGGTGCAGGGGGTTATTCTTCCTCAGGTGCAGCACCCTACACTTGCCCTCCTTGAACTTCATCAGGTTCTTCTCTGCCCAACTCTCCAGCCTGTCCAGGTCTGGCTGGATGGCAGCCCAGCCTTCTAGTGTCAGCCACTCCTCCCAGTTTTATATCATCAGCAAACTTGCTGAGGGTACATTCCATCCCCTATTTACTTCTGAATCCGGAAGAAAACTGACCTACAGCTTTGTGATGTATAAATTCTTCCCTAAGAACATGTTCATGAACAATGCACAAAAGTAATTATTTTGAGAAAGTTCACTTTATAACAGGTATAGATTAATGTTCTCCACTAGGACAACCATAGTAGTTGAGTAAAAATTGCTTGGCTATGTTTTTACTCCTTTCCTGTATTTATTTTTACTGTTTCCCAGTATTGCTTAACCAGGGAGCAGATTTCACAGAACATCAATAAATGTTTTGGTAAAACATAAGCAGCTTAAAATCCTTAGTTGGGGAGAATCTGATGAGGATGGATTAATACAGATTGATTCCCAGCAGAGCTAGGTCATCACATGCCAGCCTGAGACCTGCTCTGGGAGGATCTTCCTCTGGAGACCCAGCAGGTGTATCACACAGTAGGCAAATACTTACCATCTTGTCCATCCTAGCATAGCTCCTTTCTGCCAGCAGTGCTCAATCTATGATTTTTGCCATGACCAACAATCAGAAAATAGGACAACTGAATTTATATTCTTCAAACTATTTTTACAGCAAATTCTTGCTGAAATAAAACTACCTTTGAATGAAGAGTAGAACTTCAAGAGATCTCTTTAATGTATGTTTGGATGGGGAGTTTAAAGTCTAATTCAAAAATCTGCATAAGAGAAGTTGAACTCTTGAGTACAAAAAAAATTGCATTTGAGGACAAAAATGATTATTCTCACACAAATAAGGATGTCATACAGAATGACTACAAAGTCTAAGTTGTTTGTTTTGTGTGCTTACCAGAAGTCTAGCTATGCTATTAATTTTGTCTTTGAAATAGAAAGGAAAAAAAAAAAAAAAAAGAAAAATAATGTAGTAGTGACAGTG
>VZTM01002894.1:0-22460 GCA_013400555.1 Jacana jacana | reverse complement strand
AAGACATGAGATATGGTGAATCTACTTTTTTCTTGAGATAAATATTTCTTTTTGCTGTGATTAATACCATACTATTAAAAAACACTGACATTTAGTTTCTACTTGGCATATGCCTGGTTCTATGTTTTGATGTCATGTGTCTCTCCCTAATGGATTAAATAGCTGAGGAAAAGGTAATTTCCTCTTCTAAAATGTTTATATGCTGTAATCAAGTAAATTCTCAGTCCTCTAAGCTAAATAGTTTAAGATATTTAAGAGTCCTGATGTAAAATTCCAACCTAAATGTAATATTTATGGCTCTTTTTAACCCATCATGCCATGTCCTTTTGTGATTTGGAACGAGAACCTAGAATCAAACAGCCTTGTGAGTTGAAGGGATTCGATTTTTTACATGTTCAGTATGAGACAGGTTGAGTGGAGTTAAAATTCACAAAGTATTTGCCAAGCAGATAAAAAGACATCTTATAGAATCATAGAATCATAGAATCATTTAGGTTGGAAGAGACCCCTGGGATCATCAAGTCCAACCATCAGCCCTACTCTACAAGTTCTCCCCTACACCATATCCCTCAACACCACATCTAATCTTAAAAAATTCTGTCCAAGAGAATTACTTCAAAAGATGAAACAAAAGATACTGATGTATTATGCAACAGAAGGGGGCAAATGAATCTCATTATACAGTGTCTTAAGCTGTCTTTTAAAATATTTGAAATTTTATGATTTTATGAAATTTTAAAATGCTGAAAGAAAATATTTGAAATTTTATCTTGAGCTATTGTTTCTAAACTTGTGCAAAAAAAGGCAAAAACCCCCAATCAAACAAAGAGAAAATGAGCAGAAATAGAGACTATTAGTATGAGTACAATGTTCAGTAAGCTCTGAAATTAATTCTATTAAGGGATCTCAGCTGTGACAACCTAGCTTGATGGCTACATTTTACTCTAAATACATAGACAGGGTAAAAAACCCAAAACAAAAAACCTATAAAAATGTATTTATTAACCCTTGAACAAAATAATTCTCTAAGTTTAGTCCTGGTGGTACCCCACTGTTTGGTTCTCTATGAGATACAAAATTGGCCAGGTGAGTTCAAGTGATAGAGATATTAAGGATTTCCACATTTAGATTAATTTGACAACACAGCCAAATATTTCCCCATATACAGATATCTCATTTCAATGAGCTAGACTGTTCTGCTTACAAACAGGGACTAGGATCCTGCTTCTTTTGTCTGGGAGTAAGATTAAGTCTCCCGATTTTTAAGGGCAGCCTTTTAGGCAGTTTTAAAGCAAGTGGTAGATATGGGAAAGGTTTTATAAACAATCCTGTTAGGTGTTAATAGGATCAGAATGATTACTTCTCCTATCATACTGAAAATGCACCCTGAGAGAGATTTATCTTCATGCTATTTAGACTTTGGCAAGCCCTCTGCAGAAGTTTCAAACCAACTACAACTTTAAAGCAGCACGAGTCTGCACAGGGCAAAGAGATGTTATGACACATGCAATCTGCAGTGGAAGAATAAACTTTTACATAATGTCTCTGAAATTTGGTACAGGTTTTGCACCATCCCACAAAACTCAGTTCCTGTTTATTAGGCAGGAGAAGAAAATGCACGTAGCACTGAGGATTCTAGGTAGTTTGAGGTAGTAGAGATCAAACACCCCAGGCTGATCTAACACATAGGGCAGAGCTGGGCAAGGAATCATGGAGCAATAGCCAACCAGCCTCTGCTTTCCTTCTTTAGCAAAGAAAGAACATTCTTCTTGAAGCTTGGCACAGAGTGAAGTTTAGCCAGAACCAAACTATTCTTTCAGGTGAGACTGGAAAATACTCAGTTCCCACAGACAATTGTAAAAAGGTAAAGAAATAAGGTATTTAAAATCCTGTTGGAACAGCCTCATAACTGAGCCTCATGACTGAGATAAATTTGCAGATATTAACATAGGAAGTAAGGACAAGAAATAGCAAAAGAGCACAAGGTGGGTCTGCAAAATCCAATGCATAGGCAATGGAGGCTGACAGCAGGGAATGACTAGACAGATAACCTCTTGAAATTGAATGTGGGATGGGTGGTTGCTTCAGCTGAAGGACTGAAAAAGGCCTGATACCACACAGGCCAGTGAACTGAAAAAGTAATTATCTTCACAGCACAGATCAGGACGCATAACAGTCACACAATATTCCAAAGAACCTTTTCAAACAGAAAACACCAGAGATGCCAGAAGCAATGCTACTAAATCCTTCATATTTTCATAAATGTATCTAAGTGCTGACAATTATTTCCAGATACTCTCCCAATACCAGGCAGTTATTTAGCTTTTTTTTTTTTTTTACTTCTGATCTAATCTTACTGATACATAAACATTTAAATAGCAAATTTCTTGATAACTTCATATACCTTCTTAATTTTCATATTCACAATTTAGAGTCCAAATAGCAAGCAGACTTCTAAATATATCTCTGTACAGTGTCTAACAATAAATGAGTCTACGTTTCACTCTTTACTCTTGAACCATGACCCTTTCTTGTTCAAGTCCTTCGTCCTACATCCCTAAATTATTTTTCTTACAAAAATTTGGATTCTGATAAAATATATACTTATGCCTTCCATTTCTTCCTGACTGCGTGAATGCTAAGATATTTGGCACAAACTCTAGGATTTGAAGAAGTATAATATGCACATATAATTCGTGATCAGACTCAACTAGGTAAGATATTAAAGACTCCATATTTCATCTTTTCAGTTCAGATGCGGTTCATATTTTATACAGGCATTCCTGGTAGTGGTCTAGGAGGACATTAGAGATGTGATGAAAGAACTAGGCCAATATGCGAGGGGATTGGCTTTTGAAACTTTGTAGTGGTATGCTTAGAAATAGGCTTTTTAGGTGAAATCCAGATATGGAAAGCTTTTCATCATTACAGTTTCACAGATATATGAGATATGTCTTGAACCCTCAGGAAAGATAAATTTCATTTCATAGAATTTACTAAGCTGAACATTCCTCTTTGTTTGTGCACCTGACAAAAATAAATATGTGTCTTCCAGATAGATGGATGTTCCAGGTTTGGATCTGCAAGAATTTGTTCTTCTGGGAAATACTGTCTGGAATAGAAAGTGAAATTTCTCTTACAAATATTTAAGTGTTGTGCCAGGACATCTAAGATCGATAATAAGTCAAACAAGACCAGTGCAAACACAGAAATGAAACAAGTGAATGAATACTTATCTACCCAATAATTTCATCTATGTCTTTGTAAAAATGAAAAGCAAACACACACCACTGGCTGCGTTAAATATCCATGAAAACTCGTAAGACTAGCTAGCATTAATGTTAGGAAAGATGCCTGCCTATTAACTATTTTATTTTTCTCTCTGTTCTGCTACCATTATTAACTTTCAGTGAGAAATTATTACTTTTTGCTGCAGCACTGAATAGTTATATACAGAAAGGTCTGATTCTGCAGCAAAAAGTCAAAGGCATTAAATGCCTGACTTGTGCTGAGCTCTGCCAGCTGGATCTAGCCACTGCTGAGGATTGAGGCCTGAGGAAATTTTCAGCATCTCTGAAAAATTTCCTTGTAGGCCACATTGTTTCTTAATGGAGCTGCTGAAGCAGTAAAAAGAAAAGCCACATGGAAACCACTAAGGTGAATAAAATTTCTCTTTATTGTAGTATATAGAATTTTGAAGCAGAACTAAAGGAAACACAAAGGGGAGTGTTGCTAATGAATGGGCTCAGTATCTATAAGCTGCATTATATAAAGCCTGCTGATTAAACAGATTAGATGAGCCGTGCTTCAGCAGAGGCCAATCAGTCCTTTATAAGGGAGCTTGTTAGTGGGTTGTCCTGGACCGGGTTCCAGGTACCCACCCAAGCTGTTCTTTTTTTCCACCTCTTCAGCAGAACAGAAGGAGAAAGTAAGAGAATCTCATGAATCAAGATAAAGGCAATTTAATGCAGGGGAAGAAAAGTGAAAAAAGAGTATTTATTTGCTGTCTCCCATCAGCAGGTGATGATGCCCAGCCACTTCAGAGTAGGGCCTCAATACACATAGCAGTTGCTTCAGATGACAAATACCTTAATGACAAATGCCCCCTGATGAGGTTATATAGTATGGAATACCCCACTGGTCAATATGGGTCAGCTGTCCTAGCTGTGTGCCCTCACAACTGCTTGCCTACTCCGAGCCTCCTGGTCTTTGGGGGTAGTGAGTTGGAGTGATAGCCCTGGCCATATGCGAGCACAGAAGTAGCTCAACACTTTTGTGTAGTATCAACAACGTTCTGACTATAAATAAAAAACAGCACAATACGGGCTAAAAGTTAACTCTATTCCAGTCAGACCTCAAACAGGGCCAAATCTCAGGGGTTTGTGGAGGCCATTTCTGTATGTTAAGACACCTACTGAGTCTATGGTATTTTATATTTACTTGGCAAAATATAAAGCATAGGTCAACTCTACCTGTCAATAACATAGAATTGTAGCAAATAGTTGTTGCAAGTTTGTTTTTCTTAACTAAGTACACCTTGCAGTCAAAATTATTTCCTTGTTTATTCTACTTATATCGAATAATGGTTGAATGATGAGGAACTGGCATAGTTTCTAATGCAAGAAAAGTAATACAGTGTCCTGTATAACAAAGCACTAATTCCTGATAGCCTATTTCCTTCTACAAATCACAACATGGAGCACATTGATTGCACATACACACTGAATAGTTATATAGCTGTTCAGGAGGGAAGTGGATGCCCTCATGGCCATAAGTTCTTTGTTAATATTTATTACCACTTGCAATCCACATGCAAAGAAGAATATAACTTTATCCCTGAACTGATTCCACCTCTTTTACCAGAAAAATCTGGCTTTCCTTTCAAAGGACATGGAAACCTAGCACCTAAAGAGCATTACAGATCAGGCCCTGCTTCATGTGCCCTTTTGCGTAGGAAAAGGGAAGGTTCCCAAGGCAGGAATTTGCTTTGTCAACCTCAAAATTCAGAAAATAGTATTGGTGATCTGCTATAAAAATACTGACTACTCTCTGAAGAGGACCATTCTGCTGGGGAAGTAACTCACATTTTTATGGAGAGTTTCAATCATTTAAAACTTTTCAGGAAAACCATTTTCTTCCTGAATTTAACCTTATGCGAGCAAGAAAAGGTTCCTAGACATTTAAAGTGGAATGCAAAAATGCCTTTATATATGTACAGTTTCAAACCTGATTCTACTGCAGGAGAAATTATATATGAATGGTTTCATCCATAGAACAACCTGTCTTTCCTGATGTCTCTTTTTTTGTACAAAGTGAATCATTCCTCAGTCCTTTGTCACCCGCATTCTGGACTTCCTTGGTTATAGCATGTACTGACTTCCAAGAAATATGGAAGGATTCAAGACTACAAACCGGAGCACATCTTTATGAAGAAAACTGATTGAGAGTACTACAGAGGGAGTTATATCAACTGCCACCAGCATTTGCACTGTCTGTTTTCCCAATTTTTCCTTCAAAGTTCTCCCTCGGGTTTCAACCCTTCCTTCCACACACTTGCAAGTTGTCATTTATCAAGAGCACAGTGCAGAGAAAGGCTCACTGTGAGAGAGATTCCTACTTAACTGAACAGAAAAATTTTTCTTAAGTTTTATATAAGCAATTTTTTCTTAACTAAATAGAAATGTGTTCTTCTGAGAGCTCTTGAAAATCCTCATACCCGTGAGTTCTATATTATCTTATACAAGCGTGCTGTTATTGCATATGGAATCTTACCAAGACAAATAGATAGAGAATATTGAGGGCCCAATCACTCCTCAATAATAAAAATAAACCTGTAAAAAAGCAGCAAAATTATACAGGGGGATAGTTTGTACATGTCTATTATCAATGAGCATTTTCTTGTTGGCCCTCCAGCATCCAATCAGCCACAAAGAATGCAAGATAAATTCTGGGATAATGCTCAAGAAACTTTGGAAAAAAACCCTTCTTTGTATTTTCTACTCTGTTACAAAAAAAATTTGTGAGCTTAGTAAATTAATACAATTAAAAGGAGTGCTCAGTAATCTGAGGCAGCTCCACTGATGTGTTATTTTTCCGTAAAATAAATCTTTGCATTCAAAATAACACCAGGAGTTGAGTCATTTGTTCTCTTTTGATGAGTTTGCCACTCCAAAATACCTTGAAGATAGTGATCATGTTTTAAAGCTGCTTTTCAATAAACTGCTCCTTTTTTGTCCTCTCCAGCAGTGCTTGCCCACCCCAAATTCCTGTTTTAAGACATCATTTTACAGACACAAAAATGAAAAATCCTCCTTTCTGCCCACCTGCTTCTACCAGGAGTTGAGCACACCTCCCACATTCCCTATTTCATGCTATAATTAGAACAAATATTTGAAATACAAATACTGTCTACTTCTCCTGCCAAAGTCTCTTGTTGCCCTCTTGTCTTTCTCCTGTCATTCTCCTGCACTGCCTAGAAACAATTTGAACTCTTATTGAAAATCCACTTTTTCTGCTTTTTTACCCAAGGCTTTGATTTAGACACCTCAGCACAAGAAATACTAGTCTTAAACTTCCTTGTGTTGTGAGTCTGTGCAGGGATTGCATAGTCCTCAGAGGTGACAGCAGATCCTCTGTATCCTCTAGCTCATTTTGTACTTGTCTTGTTCTGTACTCGCACCTTTATGAGCCCTGGCAGGCAGATGTCCTTACGCTCTAATTATTCCCTTTGAAGTAGACAATAGATGTTGTGATGCATTTCAGTCTGACTCAAACCATCACTTCTTTACTGCTCTGTCCCCTACAAAGATCCCCCTGTGGGAGCTGGGCATCACAGTTTTGTTGCTTTTAACTCAGTCAACATTGCTCTGGATATGGCAGAGGCTATGGCTCAGGGCTGTTCCCTATGTATCCCTTTTCTGCTGCCAGACCAACACCAGCATTATTAGTCAAAGGTCAGACCCACAGCCTCTCACAGGCACATTCTCTCTTCTGGCTACTTTGCACAGCCAAGCCCAGTACTTCAGCATGGGGCAAGACTGAAGTTCAAGCCTTGATACCAGCAGCCTCTCTGGAGACAGCCTGAAGTAGGCTAAAACGTAGTAACAGAGCTACCAGAAATGAGCAGAGGGATGAGTTCATATTTTTCCTGTCAGTCATCTGTTTGCTTGAAAACAAATAGCAAACCAACAGCAACATAACATGCATCTACCAAGATGCTCGCTATGTCTTCCCACCCCCATCAGGATGACTCTTCTACAGAACTGCTGAAGTCCCACAAATCCACCAGACTGTGAGCTAGCAAGAAGATATTCTAGCATAGTTGGAACTTTTATTGATAGGTGTGGTTTAGGTAATAGAGGCTGATTTTCATTCCCATCATGCCTATTACTCTTCCAGTCTTTTGTTTAATGTTTCTGAAACTTTTACACCCTTGGATTGTTAAAAGGAACTAGTCTATAGAGGAGAAAAATGCTGAGGCTGGAGGAAGGAACTGTATTGATTTTACTGAAAAGATGCCACACGGATCCAAATTTGAAACCACACTCATATACGTAGTTTAGAGCACTTTCCATTGGGGTACCTCCCCAGGCACTCTCCTTTAAGAAGGAAAGTGTGACCAGATATCTTTCTTCTGCTTTTTCTTCAGTGACTGACAAATCAGGGAGGTCCTGAAGCCCTGAGAAGCACAGCTAAAAAGCATTCCCACCACCAGTTGCAGCCTTGACACCTCTTCTGTCTGTGTTTCCAGATATAAGAAAAAGTCATTGACTGGCCTGGAAAAAGAAGTCAGGGTGGGTGTCTACTTGAATGCTCTGTAAAACAAATAGGTCTTGTGAGGCATGGCTGTTAAGAAATTAACTACCATTATATTCAGACTACCTACCAGGAAACGTCTAATTTCTTTTCCGTTGAGGATCAGTATAAAGATGTTACTTGAATCCACTGATAGCAGGAGGATTGAAGGTTTGGAAGGCATGGGGCTCTATGTCTTTGCTTTCCTAACCCCACACAGACACATCAATCTTTGGAATGAACGGGTGTTGGAAGTACAGTGGTCTACCTAATACATCCATTGGTTCCTTCATCCTTCCCTATTGAAATGTGAAATTCTTCCAGTGCTTTATCTGTACACAAATGAGAACAACAGGGCCTTCATCTTGTTTGCCAGAACAGTGAGATGAATTCAACTGTACTTGCATGCTTATAACTGTGATAAAAGAACACAGACAATTGAACATTAGAAATTAAAAGAATTGTAGTAGAATTGTTTACGGAGTCTGGAATCAGTTCCATGCTATGTTTGCACGCTTTGTGATCAGAGCCACACTTCTGGTACACAGGAGATGCTGTCTTCTGAAATGTAGTTCTGATTCAAATCAGATCAAAAGGGATTTTTTTCTCTATGCTTTCTACCAAGCAGAAACAAGAAACTGACATTCTTGACTGTTTCCATTTGAGATCTTTGGGTAAAGCTTAATGAGCCAGGTATATTTTGAAAGAAGCATTCAGAGCTCAGCAAACAGAAATGCTCTTACAAAATTTCTTGCATGCCCAGTGCTAATTTTGATACAATATTTGATTTTATAATTTTGCACAGTATTTTGTAAGCTATCCCTGTCTGATTCAGGCTTCATTTCCACAAGATAGTAACATGTGCCTTTCCATCACTACATGTAGGATTTGATAGATGCATTTCACAGAAGCACAGAATGGTATGGGGTTTGAAGGAACCTCTGGAGATCATCTAGTCCAACCCCCCTGCCAAAGCAGGTCCTCCCAGACTAGGTTGCACAGGAATTTGGCCAGGCAGTTTTTTAATGCCCCCAGAGACTCCACCAGCTCTCTGGGAAGCCTGCAGCAGCCACTCTCAAAGGGAAGAAGCTCCTCCTCATGTTTAGATGGAACTTCTTATGTACAAGTTTGTGACCATTTCGTCTCGTCCTCTCACTGGGCACCAGTGAAAAGAGACTGGGCCCTTCCTCTTGACACCCACCATTTTGGTGTTGATCCAATCCCCCCTCAGCCTTCTCTTCTCAATACTAAAAGGACCCAACTCCCTCAATCTTTTCTTATAAGAGAGATGCTCCAGGCCTCTAATTATCTTGGTGATCCTCTGCTGTACCCTCTCCAACAGTTCCCTGTCCTTCCTGAACTGGGAAGCCCAGAACTGGATACAGTACTCCAGACAGGACTTCACTGGGGCAGAGCAGAGGGGCAGGATAACCTCCCTCAACCTGCTGATCACACTCTTCTTGATGCAGCCCAGGATGCTATTGGCCTTTCTGGCCACAAGGGCATGTTGCTGGCTCATGTTCATCCTGTTGTCCACCAGGACTCCCATTTTTTTTTCCTCAGAGCTGCCCTCCAGCAGGTCAACCCCCAACCTGTACTGGTGCAGGGGGTTATTCCTGCCCAAGTGCAGGACCTTACACTTGCCCCTTTTGAATTTCATCAGATTCTTCTCTGTCCAACTCTCCAACCTGTCCAGGTCACACTGGATAGTGGCACAGCTTTCTGATGTGTCAACTACCCTTCCCAGTTTTGTTCCATCAGCAGACTTGCTGTGTGTACATTCCATCCCTTCATCCAGGTCATTGATGAAAATATTGAAGAGGACCGGACCCAGTACTGACACTTGGGGAACCCCACTTGTTACAGACCTCCAACTAGATCCTGTGCCACTGATCATGACCCTCTGAGCTCTGTCTTTTGGCCAGTTTTCAATCCACTTCACTGTTCATTCATCTAATCCACACATCCTAAGCTTACCTATGAAGATGTAGTGGGAGACCGGGTGAAAAGCCCTGCTGAAGTCAAGGTAGATGACATCACTGCCCAACCTCCCCTCATCTATCCATCCAGTCATGCCATCATAGATGGCTGTCAGTTAGTCAGACATGATTTCCCCTTGGCGAATCTGTATTGACTGCTTCTATTACCCTTCTTCTCCTCCAGATGCTTTGAGATGATGCCCAGAACAAATTGTTCTGTCACCTTTCCAGGAATGGAGTGGTTGGAGTGGTTACTTCTGTGGTTGGTTGTACTATGGTCTGGCCCCAGTATTGCTTTGACATATTGTTGTTGACATATGGGACTGGGACTGTGATCTGGGACTTGGAAGTGCTTCCGCATTTGCAAGATTAAACAAGGCATTATAAAACTAGCATCATTAGTTTTACCTGTTTCCACAACATCAATGCTTTAAAATCAATTACTAATTTCATTATGAATTATTTTAAGATGTTTGTTCATAGCGGTTTTGTTTATGTGGTTATTGGAGTGTACAATTTCAAAGAATACAAAAAAAGCTAACTTGTTTAACCTAGTGAAATGGAGGCTGAAAGTGATATGATTGCTCTCTGTAAATACACCAAGAAAGTAAACACCAGAGGAGAGAGATCTGTTTAAGCTAAGAACAATATTGACACAGACGGGGAAAAAAACCTGATGGTAAATACCAGGTTTACAGCTGCAAGAACCTTAATGGTTTTCCAGTTAGTGAGTGAAAGGATGAGAAAGAAAAAAAAATCTAAAAAACCTAAACAAACAACAAAAAACCAACCAAACAAACAAACAAAAAAAACCACATTAGGACTCTGTGATATATTTGCCTGAGATAGCAGAGCTGAAGTCAAGGTTCCCTGCTGTACAGCGTTCCTGTATTTAATGTGTTTATCTTCAGAATGACAGAGACTTCTGGATTAAAATATCAGCACAATACAGAGATACTCACCCTGGAAATATAAATCCAAATTGTTTATTCATACTAGCAATAGAAAGTTGCCAGTAGTAAGCATCTGAAAGCCTTGTTAACAAGTGGTACTAAACATCTCCCCCACTCTATCACTAAGTGTAGCCTACATAGGTTTGTCTTAAAATAAGAAACTCAAGATTTAAGACAGTGCAAATGAAAAACAATTAAATACCATTCTTAAAACCAGCCACATTCCCTTTCAAACCTAACTCTAGGCCCCCAGATCTTGTATTTGCATGAAGCTTAGAGATCACGTTCTATTCCGTTAAGTGCACTGCTGTGAACACACAGGTATTTCTAATAAGTAACCTCTTTACATTTTGGATCTGCATGTGGAGGTAACAGTAGCTGATTTTTAACATCATCATGTAGGATTGTGAGGTCTATCCCAATGTCTCTATAGAAACATTTACTATTCCCCTGTAGGAACAGAAGTAACAAGAGGGTCTAACACCTGGAAAAATTAAGACCTGGTGTTAATGTGATATTAGTGTGGTGCAACCATGCCAGAACTGCTTTGGAAAGATCTAGTTCATTCACTAAATCATAGATGGTGCTACTATTAGCACTTCAACTATGACTGAAAAGAGTAGATCACCACAAAAGTCCAGTTAAGCGTGACTTATTTGAGACATGTAATGGGGGAGAAGAAGGATGTGCAGAAACAATCCACAGAAGGACCTAGCATTATGTTTTCACCAGCTGTCAGTCTTTATATTTGAAAGATGGATAGTACATTTGTGTCCTGCATTCCAGCCCATAGCCCTTCTTGTTTGTTCCTACATGTAGTGAGCAGGATCCTATGTTCATGATATTTTCCCTAAACTTCTACCTGCACCCTGACTAGCTTGTTTAAGGCTGTCTCTGCGGTCTCGTTAACAGCCTTCAGTCAGCAGAAGCATCTATTAAGGGGAGAAGCATGTACTCATTGTAGTTCATCAAAATAAAATACAGAAGACAAGTAGATAATTTGGTCCCTATGAAGAATGCAGAAACACTTATTATCATAAGAGTGAAGACCAAGTATTTCAGCTGATAGCAAAGGGAAACAGCAGTTTTGAGAGTTACTGGCTGCTGCCAGTGAGACTCATCCTAATCTGCACGGAAGGGCAGAGGCCATTGACTGCTCTCTGCCTGATTAAGGATTTGTCCTCCCAGCTTGAATTTGTTGAAGGATCTCAGGAGGCTGGTAAGTGTAACAAAGCATGTGCCTCATTTATACGTATACGGACTGCATTCAGTCTTGAGAATCACATGACAACTAATGCTGATAAATAGATAAAATAATCCCACCCTTTATGTTTAGCAAAGGTACCCAGAGATACTTAATCCACAGTAAATCGGACAGATGTCTTTACACTGGATATGCTGCAGCAGAGACATTTTGAAAGAGAAAACATTAAACAGGTTACCTGATGTTGCTTTTAGTAATACATTCATGCAGAGAAAGCTGTCTCTAAAACCTGTCCTACTAGTGGGGTGTTCTCACAAAAAAACCTCAAGGATTCTGCTCAGAAACTTTGTACTTAGTGTAGTCTTGTGTTTCCATTTGCGTTGCAGTGTACTGGCCAAAGGCTCCAAGCAGAGCATTTGAGTAGGACTACAGGAACAGTAATAAATCTTAAATTGGAGTGCCACAGACTATTATTTTTTAATTATTATTTATTTATTATATTTTTCTCCCAGAGTGGTCAGGCACTGGAATGGCCTGCCCAGCGAGGTGGTGGAGTCCTGGCAGTGTTCAAGCAGCATCTGGACAAGGTGCTACAAGACATGATTTAGTAGCTTATTTGGTAGTATTGGTAATAGGAGAACGGTTGGACTTGATGATCTTGTAGGTCCTTTCCAACCTCTTATTTCTATGATTCTATGATTACCCCAGTTATTCTGTAAATCCCTGTTTATTTTCCTGTTACTGCCTGCAATAAACTATCACAAAGCTGCTAGTCAGTATTTAACATTGTAATTGTTGGAGTAGAAAATTCCACCAAAGTCATCATGAAAAGCTTTGAGCTTTTCTGGGAAAGCCCTACCACACTAGGAAAAGAGGCTTGTTCAGCACAGTCATCTACTAGGTATGGAAACATTACTGTCATTAATTTATTCTCCTGGAAAGATGAAAAAATCAGTGATAAAGATTAGCTCTGCAACACTTGACTTCCAAAAGAGTGCAGTTGGACAGGTCTTGGAGGTTTTCCTTGTGGCGGTCCCAGTTTCAACCCAAACTTTGTGACTTAAAACAAAAAGGACCAAAATGTTGCACTTCAGAAAGACTTTTAATATTCAAATTATGAATAAAACTTGTCTGTTGACTACGTACAGCTGAACATCTGCTTTAACAATATGCTATGGCTAAAAGATTTTGTTCTTTACTCATCTTTCTCTCCAGAATGCCATTTTTGTACTTAGGAACATTAACATATATTTACAGATCACAGTCTGTGGTCTTAGGCATTATCACATCCCTCTTCCACCATTAGTGCAAAGCTGTAAAGATGGTTTTTGCAGTAGTTTGAAATAGTCTGAAAGAGGTCAATAGCTGACTCTGGTAGTCAAAGATGTTCTCAACTGAAGGGATATTTTCAGAAATCATAACTTTACTGCAGAAGTCTTATCTTTAGTTACCACTCTTCTGTGTCAAAGAAATTCTGTCACTAATTTGCAATTTTATAATTCATTCTGAATAACAGTACATTCAAAGTCCCACTCATTAGTTCTCTTGGTGATTGAAATAATCCCTACACATCAGGGTGCCTATAAAACATGCTCCTGCGATCATAGAACCCTGAAGACAAATAGCTATATGTGCCTCCAGTGTTGCCTCCCTATTGGTTTTCGAAAAGATAAAATGTTGAAACAAATAAAGTGAGAGACAAGTAAGCAGGAGGTGCGTAGTATAATAAGAAAATGTATTCACTTTTTTCCTTACTACGTTTTCATGAGATGTTCTGAAAGGATTTTAAAAGCTTTCCTGTAAATAAGCTTCCCAATATAGCTGCTCCAGAAACTTTGACAGGACTCCAGAATGCATCAACCCCTGCACAGAAAATCATTACTAGTATCATGCAACAATTTAGGACAAGAAAAATCTGAGACAAAAGGATGTATTTCAGCAAACAGTACATGTGCAAGTAAAAAATTGTTTTTAAAAGCAAATTTATGAATGAATGTAATGAAGACCAGGCCTTTCTTAGGACTGTGGCACTCAACTTGTTCAGGCAGCTGTACTGATTGACTGCACCAGGACCTCAGTTTTTTCAGCTCAGCACTGTCATCTCTGATTAACAATGCTGCTTCTGCAGCTGCTTGCCTCAGGCATCTTGTAAACATCAGAAATTTTCCTGGAGCTTTGAGGAATCTTAAGTGCTTAGGAAGAGGATTGAAATAGTCTAGGACAGACATTTGTTACTAAGGGGCAAATGGAAAATCTAGAATGGCTGTCACAGAAAGTGTCGGTGTAAGTCTGAGGGAACTAATGGTCTCATGATGTCCACTAAATTCAGTGGGAACAGATTCAAGTTCATCAAAAAACAGCAGTAAGACCTCCTACCAAACTTCTGTGACTTATGAAAACATTAGTCAGAATTATCTCATGATTACTGGAATATATGAGTTTGTTTACATGGTTTTCTACGCTTACTTTGTTTTCAAGTTAATATTCTCTTTCTAATATACATCATTGATCATTTGAGCATTATGTGTTTGTATATATATAAGTATACATTATATGTATATATAATCCATCTTCCTTCATTTATAATAATGGGTGACTCAGAATAAGCCCCTAAAGCCACTGAACTTCTGTACAGATGCAAGAAACTGCTGTAAGAAAACCCTTTTGTGCCCTTAGTCATCAAGCTTTCTTCCATTATTTTTTCTTCCAGGGTCCCTCATCAGTTGACATTTCAGACAGTGTTGTTGCCCTAAGTCAGAATATATAAAATACATTGTGGACTTGATGCTTTACTTGAGAAATGAAACATAAAATCTCTTAAAATCTCTTAACCTGATAGCAAGATAATGCAATGTGTGTATTTTATATTTTATTTAAAGTTTTCATGTACACATCACAAAATGAAAAATACCTCTGAAGCAACTTGCATTTGAGATGCAGTCCTGTGTGGAAATATCCACATGGTTTAGGTTAACTGGCTTGGTACATTTCTTCCTGATTCTCTGTACTATACAACAATCCAGGGGTTAATCTGCCTTGCCAAGGAGTGAAATTTACCTGGTTATTTACATGAGGGATAGATGCCTCTGAGCCTGCAGCCTGAACAATGAATAAGTTCATAGCTACAGCATATGAACAGCATAAGAACAGCAACAGCCTGTGTGTGCACTTTTTCCTTCCTAATCTTACAAACCAGTGGGGAGCATAGGTTGGTTTGTGATTAAATGGTTCTCGTTGTTGGCAGCGAAGGTCATCTCCTGATAGAGGAACTTTGCTAAGCTAAGTAATACTCTTCACAAATTGCTGGGCTGTCCTCCTGCTCTTATTGGCAGCACCCAGCTCTGCCTGACTAGGTGCATGCTGCTTCCCCAAGGCCCCTATGTCCACCTGGCCTGCAGGGGAAGATGCTGTTATTGCAGATCTGTAAACTCTTGGGACTATGCTATGGTCTGCAGACAGCTGTGAGAGTGTGACCTTCTTCTCAGCCAGGCACAGATGGCCATCCTAGTGCCTTTTCTGTCACCCTCAGCTGGGGAAAGCCCAAGTCCATACAGATATTTAAAAAAACTTATTTCAATGAGTGCAACTTTCTATTTTTTTCCAGTCTGGACTGTGCAGGTGAACTGCTGAAATTCAATCCTGTGTTGGACTGAGTCTGCCTCCTTTTTTCCCTTTCTAAACATTTTCCTTGCTGCCAAGGAAACACGGTGTAGGAAGACCAATTCAGATAGAATGCACAGGGCTCCGGTTGCTAAGGAAACCACTTAGGATGCCTGCAGACCTCTGTGCAGAGCTCTTCAGAGCAGTTGTGCACTTGGAGGGCAGAAATCCACGTGGGCGAGCAGGCTATAGAGAAAAGAGAATTGCTATTTTTCATTGTGTTTGATATCATGAAGGTCTTTAGCATCTTGTGTCTGAGCTTGATTTTCTAAAATCTCAGCAAAGAGAGAATCTCCTATATTCCTTTAGCACTGGTGCCTGCCTGGTTTTGCTATCGTTTGCATACAAATTAAATAAGCAAGCAAGCAACTACTGTAGCTGCCATGTCCAATTCCCTTTACTCTCATGCTGAGATATTCTAAAGAGATAGGTAAGAAGGAGACATAGACAGATATGATCTGTTTGGAAATATGAATGATAATTCTTCAAAAGTTTTTTGTACATCTGCCAAGCTGATCATACAAAGCTGTAGCAACTTTCTAAGGAGAGTGGAAATTGTATGTATTGCTATACCACATGCTGGCAGCGTACTAGATTAATTCTCTAGAGTCCCAGTGATATTTCAAAATTATCTATTTTGGGTTGAAGCTATATATGCAAAATCAAATAGCAATTCTGATGACATTTCTAGTCTCCCCCAAGGAATGACACTTGTCTGCTCATTAGTTGACCTTCATGGGCTTCTCATGAGATATGCATGGCCACGTTCAGCTTTTTTACTATAATGGTGCTTCTCTTACTCATTTCAACTCAAACTTCTCACAGATTGTTCACCTTGTAGCTTAGCCAATGTTCTTATACTAATAGAGTCAAGACTGAAAACTAATTACTCAAGTAAATTATTGATCAGAAATAAATTGAACACAGAGGGCAAGTAACAATTTGAGACGGCAAATAAACAATGTTTTATATGGCAATCCAGTGTGTTCAGTACACACACTGCCTGTTTCTCTTCTAATAGGTACACAGATTCTTAAGCTGTTCCAGTTCATTATTTGCAATATGTGAAATCTGGGTATATAGATTATGGCCCTCTCTCTGCCTCAGTCTTCAAGTCCCTCAGTACAAATGCTAACTGGTACACAAGCCATTGTGCTCCACATTTTGTCGCAAATTGCCAAATAAAAGCAGCTGCATAAATTAATGACTCATATAGATAATTTCAAGAGCTTTGGGGCCACAGAATAGGAAGCAGCAGAGGGGAATTAACAGCAAGTCTAGTTTTTACCTTTTGTATTAAAAATGTAGTTGAGGTAGAATGTTGTTATTCTTCAGCATGTCTGCAGACACGGAAATACCAGCCACATGATGTTGAAAACAATTAAGTACAGCCACATGTACATCATCTCTGTGCCCACCAGCCAGACAAATAAGGAGCTAATCCCACTCTATCTTTATGTTCACTGTGGGCAGTCAGTTTGTGAATCCCCCTTATCCTTAGCAGTTTTGGACAAATCTTTGAAAAATTGTTTTGCTCTTTTTTCACAACTGCCCTTCTAAAACCTTGCCAGTGTATTCTACAGTTACGACACTCTTCTGCGTGGGGACTGTGAAGAGTCAAAAAAAGTTTAGATGTTTAGAGCAGCTTTTGAGAGGACACCTTTGCAAATTAAGTGGTTATATCAAAATGAGTTCGTTGTTGGGAACAGCTGACTTTTTTCCCCAGGCAGGCTTTCTGAGGCAGAAATGTCTAGGAGAATTAAGAAGAAAAAATGCTTGTTTTCCTGCAAAGACCTCAAATTAAGAAATATAAAATCACATTTTTTCACTGTGACAAAACCAGTGTCTTTCAGGCAATCACAAAAACTGAGATACTTCTCCAGGAAAGTGCTGGCTTAAAGAATAATATAATGCAATGTCAAACCCTTGGTCCAGATCAGTCTGACTAAGCGCTTTAAGAAGCCTTGGTCTTTCATAAACTGTACAAATAAATTAATCAGAAGACAGCATCAGATTCTCTCTTCTGTTATACCACCCTAATTTCCAAAGGTGGTATAAGACATTAAGTAGAACTAGTACATTCCAGTAAAAACTTGTCACAGAAATAAAACCAAATGTTCCAAGAAGAAAGCCTAGACTGGACAGTGAGATGAATGTTAGATGCTCACTCTCACCTCTCTCTCCAAGGAGAGGAGGGAGAGAGAGAAAGGTCAGCACACTCCTAGTGGTGTTTGTCTGTCTGACAATATGATAGATGCATGGGATAAATAGGACTCTGATATCAGAGCAGCCACAAGTTGAATACCAAAATAAGTGAAAGTGCCATGAGAAAGACACAAAGCTGAGCTTAAAGATTTTGTTGTTGTGTTTCACCATTTCAAAAACAACTGACTTCAGTGTTAAATCCCATAGTGTCCATAGAAAAAACCTTCCTGTCCTGCTGGAGGATCTTCCAGAACAAAAGGAAAGATCATGCATGGCCAGTGTACTCAAAGCAATCCCATGAAGTGACAGTATAGCAAGCAATGGTCAGACAGGTTTAGGTGCTCCATACCTACCAGACAGGCCAGAAAGACCCCCAGGGAAGCAACTGTTACTTCTTCATCTCTACTTTCTTCAAAAATCACTCAGCCAACTGAAGTGACTCAGTCTGAGTCTGGTGGAGGAGCATTTTATTCAGTTAATCATTGATTTCTAATTCGTCAGTACTGTGAATCCACTGTAATGCCACTCTTTCTAACCCCTGGTGATCCGAAAGCATCCTAGAAGTGCTGCTTCCCATACTAGTGAGTTCACAGGCTCGAAAGCTGGCTGGAATTTATACCCAACAAAAATGAAATGCTCTTTCCCCAGTGGTACAATGATTTCTAACACATGGATAACTCTATATTTCTTTATTGGTTTGGAATATTGGAAACTATATTTCCTTAATGGTTTATCCCAAAGTTTCTTATTTTCATGAGTTTACAGAAATGTTCATTTTACTCATCTATAAAATCTAATTTTTAGTTTTCATGCACACATCCAAAATAAAAGTTAATTTCCACGAAATAATAAAACTGGGATGGGTGACTTCAACAGTTATAGAGAAAAACAAAATTATTACTTGTGAATATTAAAGCAGGTAGTTCAGGACTCCTGTGGTTAGAGGTAAGCAATAGTAATAGCTAGAATTATGATTACTTATGCATAGTTTATATATTCAGGCAATAAGAACAGCTCCCATAATGGCAATAGGGAAGTGTTTTTCTCTAATGAAGCATAACTACAATTCTGACTGGGAAAGAAAGAGCTCTTCCTGTGGTTAAAATAGGAGGAAAAATGAGCAAAATGTGTGACTAGCTCATGATGATTTTCTTCACATGATTTTCAGACCATGGAAGATTTGAGTTTTCAGGGTCCCAAATATCATTCACACTGAAGCACTGGTAAATGTGAAACTACCATTATACAAAAACCAGTTTACCCATCTTGAAAAATGTCCTGAAAGTGTAGACATAACACACAGCAGCAGCATGAAAGCTACAGACAGAAGCCCCTGGCTCAGAGCTCCATGATCCAGGATTATCTTCATAAAGAATAGTCTATCACACCTTACTTACCAGTTACTTACATATTTTCAGTAAACACATATCAATGATATAGAGGTAGTGCCTATCCAGCAGCTCAAGATCTCTCAAGCACTGAGCAGTTCACAGAATTACAGAATGGCTGAGGTTGGAAGGAGTCTCTGGAGGACATCTGGTCCAACCCACCTTCTCAATCAGTACCACTTAGCCCAGGATTGCATCCAGGCATCTTTTAAATATCTCCAAGGCTCGAGACTTCACAAGCTTTCTGGGTAATCTCTGCCAACACTTGGTCATCCTCACAGTAAAAAAGTGTTTCCTGATGTTCAGAAGGAACCTTCTCTGTTTCAGTTTATGCCCATTGCCTCTGGGCCTGTCACTGAAATGAGAATGGCTCCCTCTTCACTACACCCTTCCATCAGGTATTTTTACATATAGATGAGATCCTTCCCCTGAGCATTCTTTTCCTTAGGTTCAACAGTCCTGGATCTTTTAGCCTGTCCTCAGATGAGAGATGCTCCTGTCCCTCCATCATCTTAATGGCCCTTTGCTGAACCCTCTCCAGTAACTCCAATTCTCTCTTGTGTTGAGGATCTCAGAACCGGACACAGTACTCTAGGTGTGGCCTCACTTAGTGCTAAGGAAAGGGAAGGGTCACCTCCCTCAACTTGCTCCCTCAACATTTGTCAAATGCAGCTCAGGATGCTGTTAGCCTTTGCCACAAGGACAATAGTTCCTCCATGAATGGCAGACCTCTCACTAACATTTGGGCAGGAACAACCTATTAAATAGTGAATTTCTGACTAATTATTTCATTTCTCTGTCAGAGAAGATGTGGATGAAGAATAACAAAGATTGAATTATCTCCCTGAGTGTCCATCTGATGAGAAGGAAGTTTTCAGAGGAAGACCTGGGGACAATTAGAAGCACTGAATCATAAAATTGCCTAAGTTGGATGGGAACTCTAAATTCATTGAGTCCTATTATTAACCTTATGCTGCCAAAAAAACACCACTAGACCATGTCCTTAGGTCCCATGCCCATGTGTTCTCTCGACCACCTATTCCCCTCACCAGCTTTGTTGCCCTTCTCTGGACATGCTCCAGAATCTCACTGTCTTTCCTGTAGTGAGAGGTCCAAAACTGAACACAGTATTTGGGCTGCAGCCTCACTAGTGCTGAGTACAGGGGAACAATCACATCCCTAGTCCCACTTACCACACTATTCCTGATACAAACCTGGATACTATTGATCTTCTTGGCCACCTGGGTACACTGCTGGTTCATATTCAGCTGGCAGTTGACCAATGACCCGAGGTCCTTTTCCACCCAGCAGCTTTCCAGCTGCTTTTCCCCAAACCTGCTAAGGTTGTGGTGACCCATGTGCTGGACCCAGCACTTAGCCTTTTAAAACCTCATACCATTGGCCCTGGCTCACTGATCCAGCCTGACCATGTCGCTCTGTAGAGCCTTCCTACCCTTAAGTAGATAAACACTCCCACCCAACTTCTTGTCTTTTGCAAACTTAATAAAGGTTGCAGACACTCGAATCAAAGTAGCTGTGCAGTAACAAGGACTCATTTTTGCTGCAAACCAACAGAAATAAAAACCTAAGTGTTGCAAATATTTCATTGGGGTATTTTTCATTCTCATTTACTTTGTTTTTGGAAAGATTTAAATGTGTTCAAAATCTGTTGAAAAGATAGTGAAAATGTTTGATTCGTTTCTGTTTTGCCTTTATGTGCTGTTGACAAGCTTCTGCCCACCCTTAACAAGCAGGGGGAAGTATGACTCTTCTCATGCTGGAGCGTTAAGGACTTCTGCAGTCAGAATAGGCAAGAGAGAAACTCAGCTGGGAATTAACTGATAAGCAGGAAAAAGCTAAGGACTCTTACTTTGGTTATATTCAGAAAGAAGCAGACATCTTCCTGGCAAGATTCCTAAAAGTTCATCAGTGTTAGTGCATGTGAGATGTAAGGTTTCTTATATTTCTTCAGTGACAATAATGATAAGAGACATGGAATAGAAAATAATGTGGGTTTTTTCTTGATTTTAATCTACATTCTTATTTATTCCTTCAGTTTTGTTTGCTTTGATATTAGATTCACCATGAATGAGAGTTAGTCCTACAGTTCTACTTGTAAAATTTGCCTTATGCCAGCACTTCTGTTCAAGATCACACTTCAAAACTGCCCCCGGCCCATTTAATGCGGAGGATTTAACTCCTCTCCTAGTGGCACACAACTACCACAACAGATAAAACAACTGTGTAGCCACCCTATTTTCTGTACTATTATTGTCCTTTAGCAGTAATCCGAGCATCCTTGACAGAGGTCACAGTTTAGACACCTGTCTTTGAGTGATCACAGTAACAAGAAACTTTCTGAAACTGTCTCTTCTCTGGAAACCCTCAGCATTTCCTAAATGTGCTACTCTCTCAATCTCTGTAAATGCATAGATCTGAGCAGTGGGTGATGGCAACCAAATTACAGCAATGTTTCCTGAAAAGGAGGAAGTGATCAAAGCTTATTTGTTCCACTAGCTCATAATTTGCAGTGTGTACTTTGACTTGCTGCCAGATGCCCACCACTCTATCACTCCACCTCCTCAACAGGATGGGGGAGAAAATAAGATGAAAAAAACCTAGTGGGTTGAAACAAAGGCAGGGAGATAATTTACTAATTATCATCATGGGGAAAACAGACTCAACTTTGGGAAAATTAATTTAATTTATTGCCAGTTTAAAATAGTGCAGATGTTGAGAATCAAAGACAAAACTGAAAGAACTTTCCCCTTCCCCCTGCTTTTTCCCAGGCTCAACTTCACTCCTTTATTCCCAAGTCTTCTGTCTCCCAACCCGAGTGACACAGGTGGATGGGAAATGGTGGTTGTGGCCAGTCCCTAACAGTTTCTCTAAGCTGGCTTTTCCTCCTCATGCTTTCCTCCTGCTACAGTGTGGAGTCCCTTCCTCGAGAAACAATCCTTCAGTAGCTCCTTCAGTGTGGGCCTCCCAAGCACCACAGCTCCTGCCAGAAAACTTGCTGTAAATCCAGTAGTAAGGCAAACATATGACAAGTAGAACATCTACTAAAAGTAAGGAAGAGCTTTAATGCAATAGGCAACGGCCATCGCTGGACCGTGAATGAGTCTACCTGTGAAATTAGAAAAATGGAGACATCTACCAGTCCAAAAGTGAGGTTTTACTCCTCTTTTTTCCACAAGTGTGATATAAAGCACTCAATGAGGTTTGTTTTAAAAAGAATTTAGTGCATTTATAGTTCAGTTTGTCTGAGACACAACGC
>VZTM01002893.1:0-14907 GCA_013400555.1 Jacana jacana | reverse complement strand
GGAATTTGTGTTGAATATAAAAACCTAAAACTATACTGCAATCTTGCAGGTACATACTCTGTTGCTATCCAAATCTAGTAAGTCACTTGTTCTGTTTTCTAATGGTAATAATCAGGAATTTAGTTCTTGTTTTTCAGTGTTTTACTTCTATTATTTGCTGCATACATTAATACTTAATCCTCGGGTGTGGATGAATGCAGGCCATTAAACCTGCTCTCTCACAAGAACGGCTTTTTTATTGAAAGGGTTCAGCTTCATTATTTTCTTTACTTGTATATAGCTTTGAAAGTAGTGTGGTATTAAGAAAAAGAAGAGGCTTAGAGTCTGACGTTAGGAATAAGCACATGTATAAATGAGCTAGCAATGAATGCTGTCTATATGTCGTATCTTCAGTAATAAAAGAATATAAGCAAAAACCCACTGTAAAACAGAATTCTCTCACTATATTAGATACTTCTAAGGAGCTTTTAGGAACACTTTNGTCCTTACATGCTATAACTCCTCCCCCACTACAGATTGAGGTTAAAGAGAAAAGGTTCTCCAGAGCAGTGATAAAATAACTGAAGAGTTCATGAGGGCACATTCTTGAGTACTGCACTGAGGATCTGCTCAGAATAATCTTTCTGGGAGATTTTCATTAATGCCAATAAAAGAAAACAGTTAAATGGATGAATATTTTCATTGTTCAGAGCTGAATCTTAGTTTCTGGTTTTAAAGGATGGATGTGCAGTCCAGTTTGTATACTTCCGTGGAGAGTTAAGTTGTTAGATCAATTGGATCAGGCATTACAGAAAAGAATATTCAAGTTCCCCGTTCTCTGATAGCAACAGGTAACCACTTGGATCATAACATGTATTATCCACGTGCTGTGAAAACCAAAGTAATCTAACTTAAAGGTTGTGTGCCCCACCCACAGCACAAAGGAAAGTAGATTACTAGAACACGCAGCTTTATATATTGTAAAATGAAGTAAATATATAGTGGCGAAAAGACGCTTTTCATATATCTTTGGAAATAAGCAAGTGATAATCTTGGCCTGTTCTGGTGATACTTGAGATTGCAGTAATGCTTCTGCGACTTTTCTGTGGCTTTCTGTTCATGTAAGTAGCTCCAGCAGGTTAATATTCATTGTGTATGAAAGAATTAGCTGAGTATTTCTAGTACTGCTTTATGATGATCTTAAACAGCAAGTGGCATGTGTAAGCTGTCAAGAAAATTAAGAGGATTTGGCAGGTTTGAAATTCTTGATATTTTGACAATTGCAAGTAGCTTTTGCTTTTCCTTATTTCTGTATTATATGAGAGTATCCACTTAGCAGCTTCCTGCATGATTTATAGTGGTTTTAATTGTCTTGATGTGTTGACACTTTCTATAGATATGTTAATTGAAAAATATTTTAATTTCACCACTTGATTTTCTTTTTGTTAGTGATTTGAAAGAAGTGTGTCCTGAACGTGCCTAATTTTTCTTTTTGTTATGAAGCAAAACAGTACCTGAATTCTGCTTGTTTTACTAGAAATTTTTATTCTTGCCCAACATTTTGACTTTTTGCAATGATTGATGAGGGAGGTATTTTTGCACTCAAAAGTCAGCTGTGCAATACTGACTTCTGTGGGGTTTTGCACATGTGTTTTAGGTAGGATGTGGACTCTATGTTTGGCAGCAATATTGTATTGATAAATTTCAGTATCTCCAAACCAAGTTTAGCAAATTTTGCAGGCATTTTCCTCACTGATACTGTGCAAATAAGTAGCTAAAAGAGGTTACTCTGTCAGGAAATACTTTCAAGTGGAGTTTTTTCCCCTAAGCCAAATAGTCCTACTTTGGGGTTGTTTCCTATGGAGTAGTTTGATAGCTGGGTTATAGCTGAAATGTGATCTCAGGAAATCAAGCACTTAAAAAGAATCCTTCTCAGAAATTCTTCCTTGGAATGGCTCTGTTAGCTGATGCTGGCAGTAAGATATGTTTAGCTTTCTGTTAAAATGAAGAGGTGAATCTTTGAATGCAAACATTGGCTGAGCAAGAAAGTCAGCGAATGAGTTTTTGAGCTTTACAGACTGCACACAGCCAAGACAGGTGTCCCCTCCCTGAGGTGTGCGGTGCAGCTCCCTTCTGTATGGGCAAGAGCACTGTGCTTTCATTCTGCCTTGCACCGGGAGGAAGAGGTGAAGTCTTGTGTTAACTCAAAGGTTGGTGTAGGAGTAAGTAACAGTGAACAGCGGAGCTCGGTGGGGTTTTTTTATTCATTTGTAATTGCAGTTAATTAAGTATTAGAGGCTTTACCTATGTGAATAATAAGCCAGCAGCTGTCATCATCAGGCACAGCAACCTCAGACTTCTTGTATCTGGCACATTAAACCCCCAGAGATTTTGACTTTGCTGCCAGCCTCATGGCACCGTTTGGAGACACTGAGGACTTACCTAGCCTTGTCTTCTGTTCTTCTTTGACTTTGCTTTTGTGGATTCATTGAAATACTGGGACACAAAGTTCATTTTTTAAATGTATAAACTCTATGAATTAGGTAATGAATGATAGTTGCTGGAGGAACTTTAGAAAACTTGACAAATGACCTTGCAACAAGACCTGGCAGGATAGCCAAGACAGCTTCCGAGACAAATGGGTTTGGTGTCAGACTGTAGTCAGCGGGAGCGGATGATAACTACCGTAATTGAAGTAATCTATTAGTTGTTGGGGGTGGCTTTGCTCTTAACTTCATGATAGCCCAGATTCTACCCTTCTTTTTTGTCAATGTGATAGAGAGCTTTCCTGAAGCAGATCTCTGCATTAGTTGGCTCTGGTGACAAGTCAGAAATTTTCTCTGTGCTTGGCTGTGTATGTAGTTATTTGGAAAACTGTGCATCCTTCAGTCTCCTTTGTACTGCATGTTGTTTCCAGACTGGAAGCGGGTTCCATTTGTCAGATAAAAATTTCTTGCTGCTGTGATGTTGCTTTGGGTCACAAAGATTGATCCATACAACATGAGAAGCAGTGTTAGTAAAGGGGAAGTAGTTGGGAAGCCCTTCCTGTCTGGTAGGAAACTTCATTGCTTCATGTTAGAAAGACCTNAAAAGTGGCCATTTGTCAGCACTTTGAAGACCTGTTAATTACTGCAGCATGGCACAAATCTTAAATACTGCAAAAAGCAAGTATTTCCACAAGAATAGGATAGCTTATTCTGCAAATGGAACTTGAATTCCTAATGAATTATCCCTAACTTTAAGAGAAGATAAAATCAGCATGAAGCTCAATTGTTAGCTTGCTCATTTAGTTACTGTGATCATGAAAATGAGCAGAATTTTCAGAGAAAATCTTGAATGGTGTAATACTTAAGGAGTTATAAGGTAGCTGTAGTGAGACCATCAGACTTCTGATTTGGATTTGAGTATAGTATTCATTATAGAAAATTTTGAAAAGCAGATCTTACAGTTCTCAGTTACCAAAGATGAGTAAGCAGGAGAGTAAACCTGTTTTCCTGGAGGAATCAGTGGTTTTGAGAGATGTTTTACAGTTTTTATTAAGCAGTACCAGTAAAATCTTAGAGTAGTTATAAGCATGACATCGTAAGACCACAATTCTTATGATTTACAGTCCACTTTGTATTCTCTGATTACAAGTTATAAAATCCCAACTAGTGTTAATACAGCTCTGGAAGATGCTGTGCTGCAAGGCTCCTTTAAAAAATCTAAAAGAAATCCTGCGGAGAAAGACATAGAGAGAAGAGATGCAGAAAGCAAAACAAACTTGTGCAGTAGAAACCAGTAAGTTATGAAGGTACCAAGTCTGCAGGAAGAGAAATCTTGAGGCAGTTACTTCAAAGCAGGAGCTTGCTTGGCCTATACTTGAAAGCGAGTAGACTGTGTTGCTCTGATGTCTTTGGTGATTGCCTTACAAAGCACTGCTTACAGACAGCTTTACATCGGCTAGGGAAGGCCTGGTCCATCCTAGGACCAAACATAGACTGAAGAGGAAAAAGTAGTTGCACAGAGAGGTCAGGTGGCTGGATTCGTTGGGGGTCTTCCCATCAGATTTGACTTGTGTGACAAGTTCTCGTCTTGGTAGCTGCCTGCAGAGCTGGCTGTGCTAGTGAAAAAGGCTGCTGTTCTTTCTGTGGCTTCAGTGTGCTGGTGCTGTCCCAGTCACTTCTCTGTGTTGAAAAAAACAGAAAATGAGAGTCAGAAGTTAAGGAAGATTTTAAGGGATGGATAAACTACTTGTAATGAAGTAGAGCTAATGAGATGTGGCACTGAATGTAGAAGGGAAATGCCTCACTAAGAAATAATCCCCCCAGACTAGCGATGAGCCTGTGGTTACAGTTGGGGTATTTTGGACTGGGAAGGAAAGGAAGTAAGAGGAAGTCATCCCTCTATAGACACAGTGGCTGCTGCATAAGCTGTCTCTTCCTGGAGATGCTGCAGAAGTGATGAGAGGTGATGCTGAGTGAATGTACTCGTCTCCTGAAATGTTGTGCCTCAGTAGGTCAAATACATTGATCAATTCTGATGAATTCCCCAAGAGAAAGAAATTTAGCCAATATTCTTTTTGGAACAAGGTTAGAATTTTTAGTCGGGAAAGGGCTCTGTCAGGTGAACTTGTTGCGTCCTTCACGGTGAATATGCTGTTCTGAGTTCAGAAGACCTCTTAAAAGTACTATTTACTCCAGAATAAACCTACAATGTCCTTTCTGTTCATGTGCAACAGGACACTTGAACGGCTACTAAGTCAGTCGTCTGAACTGAGAGGCAGATGAGCTTAAAGGAGGAGATAGACTCCGTTCATTTATGCACAACAGAACAGATGCACGCTTATGTACCTTGAGCTTTTAATTTTGTATAGACTAGCTACAGTAATCTTTGTATTATTAATCCTGAACTCTGCAACTTTGTGCACCCAAGCAGTGCCAAGCAAGCTTAGCAGACAGTGATTACTCAAAATCCATTCTGGAGGTCAGCTTTGAATGTGCTGAGTGTGTTTGTTTTTTATTTTCTTTTTTATTCTCTTTGATTTATACCTGTATGTTTCTGTTTGTTTTTCCAGTATGGCTAGTATTCTGGGTTGGTGAATGAGAAAGGAAAAAAAAGAGGGATATGCAATCTGTAGGACTAGTAGCAAAAAGACAGAATATTGCAAAAAGTCCTTGAGTTTTGTTATAAATGTTCTTCCTTATCTATTTAACCTGGATTTTCCTGTGACAGGAACTGTTCTTAGGATCATTTTTGACCAGTGCAATACTAGGGAGAAGAATGTGGGGAGAGAAACTGTTTGCATGCTTTGAATTCAGTCTGGTGAAGCTGCTTTGCTCATTGTAACGTTGCAGTGAGTGCAATGAGAAAATGAGAGTGAGCAATTAGCGCTGTGCCAGGCTGTGTAGGGACGTTTGTGTTACTGGGGGAAGCAGAAAGCACTGCAGTAGCGTTGGCCAAGCGTTCCACCTCTCCAGCTACAGCAGCCAAGAAAGAGGGTGCCTCAGCAAGGATGGAGAAATACGACAACCTCTCCAATTCTATTGCCAAAATCAGATTCGCTTCCACAGCATTGTGATGTGCCCTTCGGGCTGCTCAGTGGCTCCTGCTAAGCTTATTTTAAAAAGAACACGTATAAACTTCTTGTGATTCAAACCTGCGTTTGCATGTGAGGAGCAGAACTTGCGGGTGTGGCAGTGATGCTGCTGTAGCCTCGCCAACAGGTTGAGCTTTGAGGAAACATCAATGCTTAAAGTCTGTGGTGGTCCTCAGGGCTTAAAGGCTCAGACACAGACACTGTGACCCTGATTGTCTTTTAGTGCATAACTACACACAGAACAAGGGCCTTTCACTTTATTTTGCTTTATGTTTTTAACTGTTGTACTCACAGACAGCAGGAATGCCTGAAACTTTATTGTCAGTGTAAACTTGGTTTCCATAGCTGTGTTAGCTGAGAATGGTGCCCTGAAGGACTTTGAGTAAAGTGTTTAAATTTGTCTGAATTATGACTAAATTTAGATACCGTTCAAGGCTGTTTTGTTGCTTTTTCCAATTACTGACAAGTATCCTTCCTGTTAAGGTTGAAGAGTTGTTCTTGGCTAAGATGTTTTCCCCATGAATTTGCACAACCAATTAGAGACAGCCTTACTAAACTGCTCTGAAAAATACCTGTTCTGTTCTCTGTTTTTTTTAATGGAAATATTTTATCTGCTTTTTAACTTTCTTTTTTTATTCTTTTATTTGCAGTGATGTGGTTGCATGACCTGCAGAATTATTATAACAGGGACTGTTCAGTGCATGACTTGCTTTTCTGTCCAGACCGCATAACCAAAACTTAACCAGTTCTACACTTAAGACTCATGGCCATCTGATTTCAAAGGGAGATCTACTTGCAGAGAAGCTTACCATCTTGGGGAGTGGCTTTCCCATTTCCCGCTTCCATTTACTCTTTCTCCTCACAAAAAGTCTCCTACGAGGCTAGAAGGGAGGAAATCCTGTGTTCAGAACTCGGCGTTCTGCAAGCTGACAGAGCGCTGTCAGCGCTGCGTTTCACCTCTGCCTCTCTACTTCATTCAATTCTGTTTAACAGTATTAACACACAGACTTCCTGCAACGTTTTCATATGCTTGACTATACAAGTCTAGTCTTAATGAGTTCCTAAAAATGCCTTTTGGTTACTGTTAAAATTTCAAAGCACCTGCACCCTTAAAGGATCCACTTTGAATCTGTACATAATCAAAGTAAAGCAGAGGAGGTGTTTTCCCAGGAGAAGTGACTAACGAACTGCTGCTCGGCCACCCCACCTCCCTTAGGAAACCAGGCAAACTACAGGGCGGCATTTTGTTGACAGATACTGCCTGCTTGCTTACTTTGTACATACACTGTAGTTTGTGTGGCTGTTGTATTTTTCTCTCTACGTTTTAGCTACCTTGTTGGTTTCTCTGAGAAACTCTTTCTCAACCCGTGTACGATTGTGACAGCCCTCTGAGGCCAGAGCGGGAACGGAGGTCAGCACGGAAGCCGTCGGCACCCTCAGTATTACGCGGCCTGTCTCTGCCAGTTTATAATTTCGGGTCTTTTAGCTCTCGTCCCTACTAATTTTCTTTCTTTTCTTCTTATCACAGTCTTAGCTGTTTCATTTCCAATTGCACTAGCTTGGCTGTTTCTTTGTGTTACAAAGTTAAGCTATAAGATTTGCCATATGTAGCCAGTGTAACTCAAAACGCTTTGTACTGCCTATATTAATTTAAAAAGCTGCTTATTTAATATTCTGAAATATCTGCACATTTGTACTGCTGTATCTTTGTTTTGTATTGGACTTCCAGTACTGGCAAGATTCAGAAGACGAGGGAGCGCTGTAGTTTTGTAAGTTAAGAGGTTTATTGTGTAGGAGTTAGTATGTAATAAATGGGGACTGAGGCTTTTAAGCCATAGGACTTTCCAGAAAATCTGAAGAGAGTCTGAATGATGAGTTTGTTTTAAGTCCAGTTATAGAGAAACCCCATTCTTGCTCACTAGGATCTAAAAAAACATAAAGTAGGTAGTATAAAAAGCAGAAATGTAAGTACGTGTGTACTCTGCAGATTCCAAGTTTTGCTTGTTCAGGCAGTAGCATACCTGCCAGCCCCGTTTTCCATGTGGGCAGCCCCATGCCAGAGCAATGTGCTCAATGGTCCCTGCAGTTCCATCCAGCAGGGCTGTGGGCAGAGCTGCACCTCCTGCGCTGAGGCACCTGCCTGTGCTCACTCCGCAGCGGCCCCGGTGCCCACTGCACCGGTAGCACTGTGCAGAATCACTGGGAGAAACCACAGACCGTGTCCCACCCACCGGGGTCCGTGCCACCCGGGGAAGGGAAGGACAGGTAGGAATGGGCTCCAGATTGTGCAGGGGAGGGGAGGATTAGCATTAAGATCCCAGTGAGAAGTGTGTGGTGTGTTCCCTTCTGGATACTGTACCAGACAGGGGAGCCTATGGCTGCCAGGTGCTCTGGCTGACAGCAGTCCGGAAAGACTCCTGGAGGGGGATATGTCTTTCCTGGTCCAGCAGGACCTGGGGATAACAAAGTCTGATGTGACCTGCAGGTGGGACCTGGGCCTTGGTGGCGACAAATCAGGTATTCCTGCAGCAGGGGCAGCAGCTCTTTCATCAGACTGAGTCCAGGAGAGATCTAAAGGATCTGTTGTCTTTCCAGGTTTTAGCCATTGATCCCTTGTTACGTGTAAGGGCACGTTATTAGAAAAGATTCTTTTTGTCAGGTCTTAAAGGCGTGGTTTTGTTTGTCATTTGCAAGTGCTGTTCTGGCTGAGACCCGGCCCTGTCCCGAGCTGGGCTGGGTGCAGGATCCTTGCCTTGGGGGCTCTGTGCAGGGCAGGAGGGGATGGTTGCTTTATGCACCTGCCCGCACTGGCACCCCCAGGTGAAGCAGAGTAGCGCCTCGTTTCTCCCAGTGGTCTGTGCAAATTAGAGACGAAGAATCTGTTGTTCTTGAGCCTGAAAACATTTGTATGTAAGTGTGTTTAGCTTGACAGAAATCGCTTGACTTCACTAATGCAACTGGGAGATGTCAGCTGGAGCCAGTAACTTTCAGCAAGTGAACTGGCTGCTTTAATCAGCCTGGCATCTCTCTCATGAAGTGACTGCGGGCTCACAACCCAGGGGTGAGCTCCAGCATGTCTCTGATATACTAACTTCATTTGTACTGCATAAAATACTCTTTTACTTTTTAATAGCAGCTTGTTTGACAGTCCTGAATTGTTGACCAATTATCAAAGTAACTGTTTGTGAAGTTACCAGTCATATATTTTCTGTAAAAGAATGGATTCCTAGAGTGTCAAAACATTAATTTCCCATTTCAGTTCATCTATGAATTGTGTAACTACCAGATTGTCATGGTAGCAGTATTAATATACATATCTGTATATATATAAAAGAAAAATACTCAGTACTGATCATTGGAATCAAAAGGTTTAATATTTTTTCCCAGTCAAATACACTAATGCTTCCAAGGTGACAAAAGAGTGTACAGTTGTTAAACAAGTTGTAAATAAACGCTTATATAAAATGTAAATGCTTGTTTTTCCTTTACTTGGCTATAAACTGAGGCCAGTGCCCAGTTTGTGTTGCTGGTTTGAGCCTAAAATGCTGTTCTGCTGTATGAGACGCTGGTGCCTGATGGGGGCTTTTGCAGGCAGCTGGTGACTGAGAGGGACCCGAGTGGCGTGGGAGTAACAGAGGTAACACACACCTTGCCTTTGAAAGCGCTTGGAAACGGCCCCTGCAGAACAGCTGGGACATGGGCTGAGCGCCTGTGGTCTGTCGGGCTCCCCGGTGGGTGGACAGAGGGTGTCGGGGCTGCACAAGGGAGGCGTCAGCAGCAGGCATGCTCCAGAAACCACAACATTCCTGGCTTTTCCTGGAAAGCAGCTATCTGGCTGCCCTGTCCCAGCTGGATTGCCTCCCAAAGGGCCACAGAACCGAACGGCATGGCCGTGGGAGTAACACGGAGGGGCAGGGGCTGAGGGTTTTGCTTGTTTTGCTTGGCTGGAGAGGGCAGGAGAGCCCAGAGTCACCAGACCTCACCTCCAGCTGACCAGTGATTCACTCTGGTCTTCTGCCCTCAGTCCCACCCCTTCACCTTGGTCATTGCTTCAGTATACCCTGTCTCTGACCATCCTGTGGCTTCCCACACTGCCAACCTTTCTGTCCTGTTGCTGCACTTTTTGTCCTTCCCAGCCTCCTCACCCTGCCCCAGTGCACTGAGACCCACAGCAACATCCCTTCCCTGTCCCTCAGACTCCTCCCACACAGGAGGGACATCAGTTCCCACACACAATTCCCTACACCATTTACCCCCTTCCTGATGCCCCACCCCTCACCCTGCCCCTCCACAGCTGGTGGCCTTCCACTACCACCTCTCCAGCCCCCCACGCCCCAGCTTTTACCTCTGTGTCCTAAGGGTGTTTGTTCTTGTGCTGTACTAGGTGTTCTTCACGGGGGGCAACAGGCTCTTCTGTGTTAAAAGGGCACGCATAAGCTCCAGTTTCCATTTCTTTCTGCCCCCAAGTAACTTTGAATACTGTGTACGCATAAACATCTGCAAACGCCTCTTTGTGCAACAAAGCACAGCCCAGCACGTTTGTCTCCGCCGTGCTCCGCAAGCGGGAGGGAGGAGCTGTGCTCCCAGCAGACTGGAGGGTAAGCTCATTGGGCAGAAAACCTCTGCTGAGGCACATGGAAAAGAAAGTGATGGTGACAGCCAGTGCGGCTTCACTAAGGGCAAGTCATGCCTGACAAAGTTGGTGGCCTTCTACAGTGGATAGCAGCAGATGTCATCTACCTTCCCTGGGAGGTGGTGGAGTCACCATCCCTGGCGGTGTTCAAGAAGTGTCTGGGTGAGGTGCTACAAGACATGATTTAGTAGCTCAGTGGGTAGTGTTGGTGATAGGAGGACGGTTGGACTAGATCATCTTGTAGGTCCTTTCCAACCCAGCGATTCTATGACTCTGTGATACCTGGACCTATGTAAAACATTTTGACACTGTCCTGTATGACATCCTGGTCTCTAAACAGAAAAGGCAGACCACTCAGTGCATAAGTGCCTGCATTGACACACTCCCAAGTGTTACAGTCAACAGCTCAATGTCCAAGGGGTGACAAACGATGTTCTTCAGGGGATGGTACTGAGACTGATGCTGTTTAACATCTTTGTTGGTGATCTCAACAGTGGGACTGAGTGCAGTCTTAGCAAGTTTGCTGACAACACTAAGATGGGTGGCATGGTTGACACACTGGAGGGAGGGGATGCCATCCAGAGGGACCTAGACAGGCTTGAGGTGGGCCTGTGTGAACCTCATGAAGTTCAACAAGGCCAAGTGTAAGGTCTAGCACCTGGGTCATAGCAGTTAGTGCTGAGAAGGACCTGAGGGTGCTGGAGGACAAGAAGCTCAACATGAGCTGATGATGTGCCCTCACAGCCCAGAAAGCCAACAGCAACCTGGGCAGCATCAAAAGAAGCATGGGCAGCAGAGTGCAGATGGAGATTCTGCCCCTCTACCATGCTCTGGTGAGACCCAATCTTGAGTACTGCATCCAGCCCTGGAGCCCCCAACATAAGGAGGGCACCAACCTGCTAGAGCATGTCCAGCAGAGGGCCACAAAGATGATTAGACAGCTGGAGTACCTCTCCTGCAAGAACAGTTTGAGAGCTGGGGATATTGAACCTGGAGGGGGCTCCAGGGAGACCTTACAGCAGCCTTCCAGTACCTAAAGGGGGCCTACAGGAGAAATGGGGAGGGATTCCATCTGGGAACATAGCAACAGGATGAAGAGTAACAGTTTCAAACTGAAAGGGGAGATTTAGATTAGATACAAGGACGTTCTTCACTGTGAGGGTGGTGAGACATGGGAACAGGTTGCCCAGATTCCCTATCCCTGGAAGTGTTTAAGGCCAGGCTGGATGGGGCTTTGAGCAACCTGGTCTAATGGGAAGCCTTTCCATGGCACAGGGGTCAGAAGTCAATAATTTTTAAGGTCCCTTCCAACTGTAACCCACTCCATGATTCTGTGACCACAGGACTACTGCGGAGGGCAGGGGAACTCAGCCCATCAGCAGGGCACAACACAGCAGCGGGGAGCAACCGTCAGTTGCTCAGGGAAGAGGAAGGGAAGGTGAAGCAATGTAACCGTAAAAGTCTTCACATACCAAATATATCCCATCGCTTCCCTGTCCCAGGTCTTCTGAGAGCACCGGGAGGCAGCAGAACATCCCCACCTCCCAGGAATTCTGGCTGGTAACAGAGAACAGCCATCCCTCCTTTCCAACAGACATGCATCTCAAAAACATCTGCATGTTTGCTCTCTGGGCCAAGCTACAATGTCCACAAGCTGCCTGGGAGCACGACTCTACGGGAAGGTCTTATTTCTGGAAGTTTATAAAGGCAGAGAAAAGGGGAAAAACACCCAACAAAACCAACCAAAACACACCAACACAAAACCCCAAAATTCAAATCAACCCCCAGCACCTAAGCATTCCAGTGAAGCAAGGAAGGCAGCCACAAAAACTGAAACTTCACATGGATGAAGTTAAAACACATATTCAGTGTTTACCACACCACTTTACCTGCCCTTCTTTAGACTGTTTGTTCTTTCTGTTTGGGGCAAACAAAACCAACCCAACCCCCAAAGCAGACCCTCGATTAAAGCGTACCACAAGTTGCAGAGGGGAATGCCATTCCAATTAAGCTTTCTATGGGCAGTCTGGAGGGACTCGCGTTCCCCGACACCTTCAAACAAGTCTACGTACCCCTTTGACTACTGCAACACGCTGACCAGCAACCAGTGCACACACACCTTCCTGCCCCCCTCCCCCCCAGAAAGGCTCTGCCAGCCCCTACTCACCACAGGCTGACAACCAGGATGAGGGCTGAGCCCATCCCAGTGACCAGCCTGTGCTTCAGCAAGCATGTATTCAGCATCAGAATCCCAGTGAGGGCTCCTGCTTCCAGGAGTAACACTGGTCTCCGATACAGGTCTCAGTATTCCAACAATTTTACAATAAACCCTTCCCCCTCCTAGTAGTCATTCCATGTAATTTCTAAACCTAAAAAAAGAACCTGAACAACTGAAGATTTGTGAGAGTTAATGTGATGCCCAAGAAGGGCTTTAAATCCCAGTCAGCATATATTCAGCCTCTAAAGAAACACAGATCTTCAAAGCAAGTGGAATGGAGTTCAGAAGTCAGGCAATGCAAGTGTCCTCTGGAGACAGCCATCCACAGATGCCGAACACCACAATGCTGAGAAAAGCCCATTTTTTTAAACACATCTTGTCCTATGGAAACTTGAATTCACCTACCTGTGAGGCCAAGGATTACACCTTCTTCAGCACCTGCCCCAGCGTGTGGTTTTGAAACACAGTTATGTAAACCACCTGGGGTTTCTACATGAAGTGATTCCATACACAGTTGGAATTAAAGACAGCTGCAGAAATTTCTGCAACAGAACTGAGTAATACATCAAAACCAAAGAAAATCAACTAAACAACAGTCTTGAAAATGCTTTATTGAACCGTGTGTCTTTTGTAATGTGCAGAAGATGTGTTTGAAAAGACTACAGCTTGAAAAACTTCTGAAAATCCTCAACAATCAATAAAAAAAACCCATCCCTACTGGGGCTAACTCTCAGGATAACCAGAGGCCACATGTAAAGTTTCTCTTGAAACATTTCCTGTTGCAGAGACTAAAAGAAAACAAAGCTAGTACTGCTCTATGTGGAAACAATCAGGACTTGAGGATGGAACTTAAACCTCTGTCTATGGGGTTGCTTCTTTTGCTGCTGCTATTGTGGATTAGCATACATGTCACAGTTCTGCTGAGCACACCATCTGGTGTTCAAGTCTGTAAATTTAACACGCTAGCAATGCTGCGGAGATGGAAGGATACAGAGAAAGAGAGAGGGGGTGAGGCGAGAAAGATCTGGAAAGACACCGTTATCATATAAGCCTAGTTTAAATTTTCGTCAGAAGCTGTGTGCACTTGTTTTTATAATCTAACTTTACATCCAGGAAGCCCACCCCAGAAAAAAAAAAAGGGGGAGAAAGAAAGTAAAAATGAACCATACCCTTCTGCTCTCGCCTTGAGGCTACAATAAACGTCCGTGCACAAGAACACCACACTATCTTCTTTTTTTTTTTCAAACCAGTAGGGTTAACAGTATAGGCATGTAGGTGGCACAATTCAACTAAAAGGCTTTTTCAACTTTTTTTTTTTTATACCAGCAGAAATCACCAAAAGAAACAATAAATAAAAGGTGCTAAAGTCAACAAGTTCAATTATAGTATACTGACATTCTGGGAATCCAAATCCTCAAGCTCTCCTGATACTGACAGGTCTCTGCAAACTATGAAGCAAATACATAAATAACTCAAAATATGATTGAGACTGTGAAAAGCTTTTTAAACTAAACCAACATGATCCAGGTTAATTTTTTTTTGTTTGTTTTAAACACAGTGAATATATGAATTGTCTACACCTGAATAAAACATATTTAACAATTAAAAAATTTTAACAACCACAAAAAGGAAAAACTTTAAACAAAAGTGAACATCATTTGATTTCAGGGCACATAACAGCCCCTCGCAGTGGCTGCCAGCAGTGGCTTTACTGCTGTGTCTCCTACAGATGCAGCAAATGAAGTTCAACTCCACATTGAGGTGGTGGCTAACAGGGCAACATAATGGTCACAAACAGCAAAATGCCACACACCCTGGTCTCAACAATACATCCCACTGCAGAGTCTCCATCTTGTGCAGAAACAGCACAAAAGATGTCATTCTGTAACATATTATTCAAAAGCTACTTTGTGGGCACAAATTGCTAGTCAGCACTAAACTTTTTGTCGTGTAACCTTTGAATAATGGGAAAGCTTTGGGTTTTATAGTTTTACTCCTTGTATTTAAATTTTTAAATGACAAGGTCACTAAAACTCATGCACGCTGCAAAAAACGTCATGCAGTAGTTAAGGTAAACCATCCAAGCAGTTTTTATTCATTAATATTCATAAATACACACAGCAGCTTCATTAGAGATTTTTTCATTTTTTCCTCTTCAGTTTGAATGTGGAGTATTAGGAGAGCCTTTTGCATGTCAAGGTACAGGACACAGCTTTTTGCTCTGCACTGCAGCCTACATTTACCTGCTAGAAGTAAAAATTAGTTAAGTGGAAATGATTATCATATATATCTTTTCTCTCTTTCTTTTGAATGTACACAATGTAACAAGAGTGACAGACCTGAAATTACAATCACCAAAACAAACCCAAGATGGTTGTTGTCCACTTTCATTGGCAAATACAGCACAGAGGACATTGTCTGCAAAGAGGGATGTCATCAAAGAGGAGGTGGAGGAGGCTCGTTTCCTTTATTACTCTCTTTTAAATTTAGGTTTTCTAA
>VZTM01002892.1:0-14067 GCA_013400555.1 Jacana jacana | reverse complement strand
GGTGATTCTGCCACTTTGCTCCGGTGAGACCTCACCTGGAGTACTGTGTGCAGATCTGGACCCCTCAATATAGGAAGGACATGAACCTGATGGAGCATATCCTGAGGACAGCCATGAAAATGGTTGGAGCACTTTTGCTATGAGGACAGGCTGAGGGAGCTGGGCTTGTTCAGCCGGGAGAAGAGGCTCTGGGGAGACCTCATAGCAGCCTTCCAGTACCTGAAGGGGGACTATAGGAACGCTAGGGGGAGTTTGTTTACAAAGGCCTGCAGTGACAGGATGAGGGGCAATAGCTTCAAACTGGAGAAGAACAGCTTTAGATTGGATCTTAGGAATAGGTTCTTCACTCTGAGGGTTGTGGACCACTGGAACAGGTTGCTCAGGGAGGTGGTTGAGGCCCCTTCCCTGGAGATATTCAAGGGGAGGCTCGAAGAGGCCCTGAGCAACCAGGTCTAGTTGGGAGTGTCCCTCCTGACCATGGGGAGGTTGGACTAGATGACTCTAGATGTCCCTTCCGGCCTGGACCATTCTATGATCCTATGATTCTGTGATGATTACTTAGACTGTAGACCTGACTGAAGAAAATATTTAAACCATTCCATTGTTTAATGAATGAAATTACACTTTTGAGTTTTATATTCTGAATTGCAGGACTTTCATTAAATATATGTATGTCAAGAACAACAAACAAAATACCTATTAAAAGATATTTTTACAAAACCAAAAATACCTATTAAATCAAGTATTTGAATGTTGATGGTGTTCACAACTTCTTGGATGGAGTACATTTTCGGATTGTCAAAAAGAAAACAAAGAAACTTCCAAACCAGTCAACTGTTTGGGAGCGGAGCAGGTCAGTGACACAAGACTCAGATGTGGCACATTAATAGCAGAAATTCCAATAAAGTATTGCTTTTGCCAACTCTGAGAAAATTTTACCCCCAAAAAACTGAAAAACTTAACTAACAAGTGAACGGAGTAGTATTTTTTTCTGAGCTGTTTGAAAGTATGGATAAGATTCAGAACTGGACTTAAAAAACACCAACCAAGCAGGAACTTCTGTAAACATATGCTTTCCTCCAACTTTCTCAGGTCACAGTTTGCATTGACCTAGTCCCTGCATTAAATTTGTCTTCGTCATAGATGTCAGGCGCTATTTATTTCAGGCAGTTCTTGACTGATGTTATTTATACCCTAGCAGTAAGGAAAAGCACAAAGAATAAATATTACAAAGTAAAAGCTCTTTTGTAAAATGTCCCTGTAATTTATTTAATTGCTAACTCTGTGGCTTCCAGTAGTATTATGTTATAACATACAGATGCTACCTACCTTTGTGTCCTATTTGGTTCACCTTGCTTCTTTGCTGCTGCTGAGGAAATAAAAGATACTTTTGTGATTTTTTTTAAGCATTTGAACTTGTACCATTTTAAGTCAATGACTGTTTTAAAAGAAGGTTTATAAATATCTGCTTTAAATAATGGAGTTAGAATAGCCCGTTAGACTTTCTCATTTCCTTGAGAAGTATTAGTAATAAGCAGAAAATTTTGTATTTGTTCTTAAATTTTTGGTGAAATTCTGTTACCTTTTGTCCACAGTAAGAAGGCCTGGAAGAAATTAAAAACTAATAAAAAAACCAACAACACAAAACTCTGAGTTTTTAAGTGTTCCTCTTTCTGTAGCTCTTCAAAAGATATAGTAACAAAAAATAAAAATATAGTAATAAAAAAGTCTCAGCAAGATGTGAGTCTAGAGCTCAATTACCTCACTTCAGCGTTTCAGAGTTTCTAGGGTGTGAGTCAGTGCACCATAGAAGGATATGACTTACAAGGAATGGGGGGGACAGAAGACGCACCAGTCAAATGGGAATATGGTTCTGCAATGGTGTTGCCTGTAGTCAGCTCTAAAGAGAATGAGCTTGTGTGTGGCAACTCTGTCTATCCTGACAATTATTGCTAGATTCTGAAAGAATGAGATGATGTCTCATTTGTATGAGCATCACTGTTACTCCATTACACTTTTTTTTTTCTTTAAGATTGGAGTACTTTTTGCTTCTCCAAACTTTAGCCATAATGAATTAATCAGAAATACATGACAGTAATTATATTGTAGAACCTCATTTACACTAACAAAATTTTTCACCATTGCATTTCTTTTTTTTTTCTAGGAAGAGGAAGGAAAGTGAGAAATATTTAAGGTTAGAGCATTACATGATAATGCCATTCAGCAGCCCACTGGGTGCACAAAACAGCCTTTTATGGCTCATGTGGATCTTTAATATAGTTGTATTACTGAGTAACACATCTGGCTATTTGTCCTTGGGACAAAGTATAAATATTGGCCTTACCACTCTAAGATTAATTTCAGAGAGTTAGAAGAGGCCTAACTAAGAAGTACAATGACTGAACAGAAAGTTCGTTCTGTTTTACTTCAATCCAGGATACTCAATTAAAGTTTTTCTCATCCCTCAACTCAAAATTTAAATTAATTTAAAAACACTGTTGCCAGCAACTAAGAAATGTCACATACGCTATCACATATTGAGAATAAAAGCCATAAGATGACCTGTTACTTTATCTTTGCAAAGTTTAACACCAGAATTTAATTAAGAATAACTCCTTGTTTCTGTAAAGAGAATAATGATTTATTTATCAGTATATATATTGGAATGATGCTGCTCTTTCATAAAAGCTTGGTTTTTACACATCTTTATTCCCTCACGGTTTTAGTTGTTTCAAGTGACAATTCCTTCTCTCCCTCAAAACAATTTTAGATGCTCTCTTCTGTTTGTGCAAGTGCTTGTGTGGGTGGGAAACACTGAAATGTAATGACCCTAGGTATTGCCCACTCCGGAAGACTGCCACACAGTTCTGAGAGGACGTGGAGCTGATGCACAGCTGGGTACTAAGAATCTCAGCACATTGAGTCACCAGTCTAAGAAAGCTAATGTTAACTGAAGAGAGTCTTAGTTCAGATCTAAGTGTTCTCATCAGTTTGCTTCACTCTATCCTCTATTCACTTTTAGCTTTAACTATATTTCAGTAGTTGTAGTAGCAGATTGCCAAATTGGAAGTTCCAGTCTTTACCAGTACAGTGCAGACACTAAGATGTAAAATAAACACACCTGCTCTAAGAAGTTAAGGACATGTGTTTTACAAACTTTTACACTTTCATGTAACTGTACTTGCAGTACTAGTCCAGTGTTAACAAAAATACTGCTTTTCTTCTTTATAATCGGATATCACTTAGCAATTTAGATAATCTAGTTTTAATTTGTTAGATACCTTTATGCCGTGTTTCAGTTCTGTCTTCATTCCACTGAATCTTGCACTATTTGGTCTGGAAGTAATCTAGACTTTTCACCGAGGAAATGAATTGCTGGTGTAACTATGTAATTTATGTTATCTCAGTTCTGTAGAGGACAGTGCAGTCAGGAATAATTAGATATATGGTGATTGGGTTAATTGAAAATATACAGAATTGAATGCTAGAGAATGGTCTTTTCAGAACAGACATATTTTCAGTATTTTCCATTCAAAGAAAATTACTTTTTACTTGGATTACAAATAAAATTTTGCGATAAGGAAACAAGATAATGTGAGACTATATATTGTAGCATCAGTTTCCCCTGGAATGAGAGGACATTTGAAATAGGTGGAAATTTCTGATGAGATGAATCATTAAGAAGAATGCAATTTAATTACTGATCAACATATATTTTGTTCAAGTTTGAATTAATTGGTAGCTTTTGCTGAACTTCAGGTGTAGGCAGCTCTTACGTGGGAGGCTTCAACCACAGTATATGCTGTAAGTATAGAAAGTAGAAGGTAAAAAAAAAATCACATGGTTAAAGGTTCCTTTGTTCAAATAAGGGGCTGTTGAGATTTGACATGCTTATTTTATGGCGATGTTTACAGAGGTACCAATACTTTCCATGCTATAGGATGATTTTTGTTGAAATTCAAGTTACTGGGAATTCTACTACTAAACTATCTCCAACACAAGTTTAAGCTTTAAATAATGATGAAAAGCCTAGGCCACAGAAGTTTTAGAGCCCCTTAGGGCCACTAAGTTCAATGATCACTTATGCTCTGCAGTCACTCTAGAAAAACTATTCCTGAACACTTGTGAGTATGGACACTCTTAAGGCATATTTGTAACAGACATTGAAGTTTACTATAGAAACCAGAGCAGACTGTTTGGGTGTGACAGGCATTCACAGAGTGGCAGCACTCTCTCTGAATAATATCTGTCAAGACGATATACTGCAACAAGCTTTTTCATTCCCTGAATAAACTTAACATACATTATTTAAACATAAAAAAGTATTTTGTCCCAGGGAGTTATTTAGCAATAGCTTTTCTTTAAAATATACACTTTATGTTAATTTGCAAATGTAGACAAAATTTTAAGTGTGATGGTGATGGGAATACCAATTTATATTCTGTGCCTGTAGACAGGAATAGGATATATCAGCTAATAAATACACCGTTTTGAACTTTCTAACAGTAAGGAATCTTATCACATGAAGTGAAATGAGAAATAAGTGGTTTTTAATTGTAACACCTATTCTTAAATTTTCTTCATACATCCCAAATTAAACATAATGGTAACCACATGACTGTAAAATAAAACTTATTTTTTGTTTTATAGACATGCTTATCTTCTAGGAATATTATTTTAGGGTGATATTTCACTTAGCATGATACAAATAAAAATTCTAGGTATGAATGTTTTTACATGACAAGTGAAAACAAACTAAGAATGTAAGGATTTATCTGGAGACTGATTTCCTAAATTTTTCTTGGTTTGCTTTAGTTTTGTTTAAAAGTTGTTTAACTTTCCTAAATCAGCCACACAACGTGCCTAACTCACCCCCTAGGAAGGGTAGTTTTCCATTTGGTTAGTCCATTGCAACAAACAAAACAAACAACATTTTAAAATATTTTAGATTTTTACCTTTAGGGTGTCCTCAATGATTGGTAATCTTTAATAAGTTATCTCTTGACCAAAGCTTTTTAAAGGCACATTTGAAAATGCAATTAAATACAATTTTAAGTAAATCTTTTGGAGAGAGAAAATTCTAGTGCTTTTTGGATGTGCCAATTGCAATCTTAAAATACTCAGCATCAGAGTAGTTGGGGAGTGGGAAAANCAATTCAGAGGAGGAAAAATAATTTTGGATAACTTCTGCAGTCACAGTGGACTCAAATCAGAACCATGTGAGATATTGTCTTAGCTATAACAGATCAAGTCTCATTACAGCTTTTACTTCAGACCTAGAAATGATTGATAATGTGACACAATGGAGAGAAGGGGAAAGAATATGTATTTGTCTGAGGAGAGTTAAAATATTATTAAGCATTTACCTTGTTTGCTCTAGTCTGCTTTCAAAAAAGCCTCTTATCACTCAGAGCACTGAGACAGTGTACAACTTATCAGCTTACACATCAAGTCAGCTATGTGGGATCCCAATATTCTTTCACACTGACCAATGACATATTCAATAAAGATTATAAAGTGAGAAGCGATAAAACTTTTTTCTCTGTTTGGCTGTCAACAAATATGATGTCCTTGAAGTTGTATTTAGAAGAGTGTGTCCGGTACTTATTGAGAAACTCTATAATAAAAAAGAATAAAAACATGAAATCTCTAAGTTGTTTCTTAAAATATATTAAAACATTTTCCTATGTTTTAGGACCCAAGGTTCTAAAACCTTTGGAACCCCAAGGTTCCCACAGTGGGCTCTGCATTCCCAGCAGAGCAGGGCTCTGGCTCCTCTTGAGCATGAGACTCATTCTGCAAAGCCACATGTGGAGATTACATCATAGCATGTATTATGTGTTAATTTACATTGGTCTGAACCTGTGGCAAACGGTTAAGAACTTATGATGTATGCTACACATGAGCTTAGTTATTGTTCTAACTGGTAGATTCTGTGGTGCGAGGAGAAGGGCACTTTTGTGTGTGAGCAAGTGGCTACATTGTAGGAGTAAGAGGCAGCACAGCTGCAGAGCGAGTGAGGAGTTCTTATTCATGGTTCTTATCTCTTCCATCTGAGGAGAGTGGCCAGAGACCAGTGGAGGCGTACTTCCTAAAGCCTCTTAAATTCCAATGAGGAAAACAACTGGAGATACACCAATTCTTGCCTATGCCTAATTAGCCAAGGCCTCTGCTGGCATGAGACCTGTTAGAACAATTGAAGGCAGCAGGAAGATTTGAAAAAGGGGAAGTAGAACTTGGAGTGGGAAAGGACCATCTCCTGGAAGTTTTGAGTCTGTCCCTCCTAAATATTCCTTTTGGCTTGGGAGTACCTGAGGAAATCCAGAACCATGTATATCTGGAAGTAGGGGCCTCAGAGATACATATGTAATAAACATCCCTGCTATATAAGTCTTCCAAGAGTCGCAGAGTGCTTTTTCGCAGCTCAGTTGTCCTGTGATGCACTCTGGCACGTGGGACACCACAGGGCATGCGTTACATTGGGAGTGGCTATAAAGGGTGCCAGCAGGCAGCTGCCCCAGTAGGAGCTGGGCCAGTGGTGAGTGGGCTTGCAGTTCTCTCCCTACGGCTGCAGGCCATGGCTTCAGCAGGTGTCCTTGCCTTGCTTGTGCTCAGCATCATCTGGCTCCCCCTGATGGTTGGCAGTGAGCTGGATGAGGCCACATGTGAGCACATGCAGCATCGAGAGGAGTTCTGGACCTCTGAGATGTCTCAGCAGGTGTAGGAGATGGCTCAGCTGGTGCAGGAGATGGACCAGAGGACTCTGGAGAAAAGGAGCCTGGAGCAGAGCTTCTTTGCCTGGGGAGCCTTCCTTGTGGCTACCTTGCAGCAGTGGCAGTTCCGGGTGGTTGCTGCAGAACTTGTGCTGCTGTTCGGCCTCTGCTGGCAGCTCTGGAGAAGACACCCTCAGCCAGACAGCTCCAGTAGCAGCAGCAGCAGCACGGAGGAGGAGGAGGACAAGGAAGACCGGCAAAAAGATTCCCGTGCCATGGAGCAGCGATCGAGGGAGACTTTCCAGCGGTGCCCCAGCTCAGTGCATAGCCTGTGGGAGACAAGCGGTGGAAAAGCTGGTGGGCAATCTCCTCAATGTCTAAGTGTTTCTTCCTGGTGCCGCAGACAGCCATTGGGGTGTACAGTGCCTTTGGAGGCTGGGGTCCCTGTGGGCCTGATGCCATGTCCTGCCTGCTTCTGACTGTGAAGCCCCCCTGTGGGCACTCCTTCCACCTGGAGCTGGGCACTGTGGTGGGTATGCTGGAAAAGCACCGTGTCCATGTGAAGATGGAGCGTACCTGCACGAAGGACACTGGTGTGGAGGACATGCAGTACTTCGTCCACCAGCACTATGAGGTGCTGGAGAGCAAGCAGGATCCCACCCTCCTGAGCTACCTCTGCACCTCGATGCGGAGAAGTCTGCCTGCTGGTTCTAGAATTTGGTGGGCTCAACCTGGGGGGAGATACCTCGTTCACACCACTACACTATTAGAGTGCTGCCTTCCAGGTGCTCCTGCAAGTTGAAGCTGACAAATGCCTTTGGGAGACCCCTTTTTGTTGAGATGATCTTTGGGGTGCAACAAGGGGACTCAGACTTCTTCCTGAGCAGCCAGACTCCAGAGGCCATCTTCACCCTGGGCATGCTGTGGGCAGAGAGCTATGCTGTGGCAGAGGCAAAGTTCTTCAGCCATAGGGCCAGGGCAGGCCTCACATCACAGTGTCCACCTCAAATGCCTGCAGCTCTCCTCCAGCACCTGGGAGGGCATGGTCCTTTTCTTCTACACCTTGAAGACAGTTGTGGTGATGCACTTCCTGAACAACATCCCCATGACAAGCGGGACAAGGGCGGTCTTCATGGTCCAGCTGCAGGATCTCGTGTGCTACCTGCACAGCTGCCTGGAGGAGAAATATCTCCATCACTTCATCTTTAGCAACAAGTGGTTGCCCAAGGATATCATCTTGCCCCCAGCCATCCCAGAAGCTGAACTATCCAATCTCTTCCAGTGCCTGCTGCAGGATCCAGAAGCCTACACCAAAGCACTGTGTGAGTTCGAGGGGTTGCAAGATCAGCTTACGGGACTGTTTACAGACTACAGAGTGTGAAAGAGGTTCTCACCTCTGACAGAGCTGTGGTTGTGTCCCCTGGACTGCTTGATATCTTCCAGGGGGTCCATTCCTTCTGGGAGTTCACTTTATATGTAGTTTGGAATGCATAAATACATGGCGTGTTGAAACAAAAGCTGCATCTCTGAGTCTGTGTGCTCATTCTGGGGAAGAACACAGGCAAGAGGAGCTGACTGCTCAGCCACCCTAGGGCTGGGGAGTCTTTTGCTGAAGAGCTGACGTGGTGGGGTCTGCCTTCACTGCAGAGCAGGGCTCTGGCTCCTCTACAAGCATGAGACTCATTCTCCACAGACAGAGAGAGGAGGCTGACAGAGGAAAACTGTACTCTGCATGATCCAGTGAGAATCCTATCAAAGCCATTTATTTCTAGGTAGTCTCTTTCTTATATAGCAATCACTCATATTAGTACATTGATTTGGCAGTTACCAATTGGATACAATATTTCTTATGTCCCAAATAACAAAACTACAATTGGGTAATTTCAATCCTGAGCACGTCTTATGTTTCCTCTTCAGCTTCCAGGCAAAATGGACTGCACATCTTTGTTTAGTTTGCTCCCACAATGAGCTAGAATATGCCAAATATACAGGACTAAAAGCCCTTTTGAACACTCAAGTTTGATTATATTTACTTCCCGCGCTTCCTCATACAACTGATCCTGTAGTTCCACAAACACAGAGGCAAGTCTTTCTACTCTGTTTTCATGTGTTATTAACAACAGATACGCAGGATCACCTGCTGTAAGAATGGCTGATGATCTACAAAATTCACAACCTCAGCCAACAAATGCAGATCTAATCCAAATAAATCATTCACAACGCCGACAAGATATTAATACACAGGGCTCGCAGGACTGACAGGTGGTACAAATTATTTTAGCAGTTGACCTGGTGATCATGCTCGTTGGTTGTTGGGCATTTATTGGGCTCTTTCCATGGTTTTACCCACCGAGCTGGAATCCATCTCAGTCCTTTATCTGTAATGGCACAAACATATCCTTGACCATTATATCTTAACTCTGCAGGACCTTTCCAAATATCTGTTTCAGGATCCTTGTATTGAACCAATATCCCTTTTTCTTGTTCTTTGGGGCCTGAACTCAGTGCTTGACTATGAACTACTGCAGGTGGATAGTGTCATCCCCAACTAAGTGCAAAAAATTCATCACATAAATAACTTTTGATACTCGTGCAACAGGAGAAAGACCCTCTCCTCCCCCTTTTTGTTTTAGAAGTAATTCCTTTATAACTTGATGTGTACGTTCAATAATTGCTTGTCCAGTTGGCAAGTGGGGTACGCCCCATAGATTTAGGAATTGCTGAAGTGTTTGTAATTTATACACAGGGGTGTTACCTGTTTTTAGTTCCAGAGGAACTCCTAAAGCAGCAAAACAGCCCTTTAACTGATGTTCTAGAAAATTTTTGTGCAGCTTAAAAACCATAACATAGCAAGAATTTCCACAACTTATGATCTAGATAGTTTACAGTAATAATTCCAGTAAAAGTATCAAAGGCCATAGCCAAACGAAAGTTGTTTTGTAAAATCCAATTAAAATACTCTACGACAATAGGAATATAAAAGGTGGCAGGATCTGTTCCTGCTATTTCTTGACAACGCTTGCTAGCACAGATAATAACTTGAACCATAGATTCTATTCTAATTACAATGTTTTTTGATAAGTAATAAGGCAAAAATACCCATTCCAAAGTACATAGAGGATCTGATTGCTCCGGATACCATTGTGCTATGACAGCAAAAGGTTGAATGCCTCCATTAAAAATAAATGCCTGTATAGATGAATCTGTATTCCACTGACTGGCTTTGGCAATGGCTACTTTGTTTATAATTTCTTGTAAGGCTTCCTCTTGTAAGTTTGACAATTTCTGAACACCTTCCACACCAGGGTTCCCTTTCAATAACCGCATTAAAGGTGCAAGATCATCATCCATGATTCAACAAATATTTTGTACCCACTGTATGTCACCTATTAGCTTCTGTACATCAGCCAGTGTTTCTGTCTTGTCAACTAGATGCAATTTTTGAGGTGTAACTGTAGTTCCTGTTATAATCCATCCCAAATATTTCCAAGGTGCTTGTTTGTGCATTTTTTTCTGGAGCAATAGCAAGTCCAGCATTTGCTAATTCCTGTTGACATATAGGTACAACAACATTGGGATCTAATTCCTCTCCAGCAATCAAATTGTCATCCATATAATGATATATGACAAAACTGGTAAAAATACCTCATAGGGGTTGTAATGCCCATGAACATATAGCTGACAAATAGTAGGAGAGTTTTTCATTCCTTGAGGTAACACTACCCTTTCATATCTTTCTGAGGGTTTTTCTTTGTTAACAGAAGGTACAGAGAAAGCAAACTTTTCACAATCATCAGGATGTAAAGGTATAGTAAAAAAGCAGTCTTTCAAGTCAATTATCAATACGTCCCATTTTATTTGAATCATTACTGGACTGGTAGCCTGGGTTGTAGGGCTCCCGTGTCTTTCTTGACAGCATTGATTGCTCTAAGACCATGCCAGACTTTCCATTTTGTTGACTTTTTAGGTATGGCAAATATTGGAGTGTTCCAGGGACTAGTAGATGGCCTAATGTGTCCAGTCAATTTTTGTTCTTCTACCAATTGATGAATATGGGACAGCTTTTCATTGGACAGCAGCCATTGATCAACCCATACAGGTTCATCAGTTAGCCATTGTAGTTTACAGGTTGGCTGTCCCTCAATGGCTGCTATTAAATATGCTTATTCATCAATTTCAACCCTAACTGACTTAAGGCATCTTGTCCCAAAAGTGCAATAGGAGTACGTACCATGTAAGGTTTCGTGTGTGCAGAGTTGCCATCAGGCAATACTATTCTAATTAAATGTGTACTGACTTGAGTGACTTGAATTCCTCCTGTACCCATCACACCACTACGAGGCGTCCTTAGGGGCCAGGTTTTCGGCCACTTCTCAAAAGGAATGACTGTAACGTCAGCACCACTGTCTATTAACATCGACAAGGATATAGTCTCTCCCCCAGGTCCATTTAGTGTCACTGGAACCTCAGGGTAATGTTTCCAAAGGTCCATAGCAAACTGGATCTGCGGCATCCCAGTGGATCCCCATCCCCGATCTCCCTGAATTTTAGAGTTTACCTGAGGCACCTTTGCTTTAAAAGGTATTAATTGTGCTATTTTTGATTCTTTTAGTATATTGACAGGTGGGGAACATGTTTGTACCATAATTCCAATAGTGCCTGTAAAGTCCACATCAATTACCCCAGGTAGCACAAAAAAAATCCTTTTTGAGATGTAGATGATCGACCTAACAATAATGCACAGAGGTTGTGACCCAAAGGACCTTGGAGTTCAGAGGGGATACAATGTACCACAGTGTCAGTAAGAGTATAATGTACTGCTGTTGCCAGGTCCACTCAAGCACCTCCTCGAGTGGCTGTGGAGATGTGGTCCAAACACCCTGATTTTTTATTGTCGCGCAAGGTGCCTTCACGCTCTGGTTGAAGTTTCCCAAAGGGGTCCTGTCTTTCTTAAATCGAGAATAACAAACTGCACTTCGGTGACCAAATTTGCTACATCTATCACATTTTGCAGGATGTTCACAGCATTGTAATTTGAATGTATCTCAGGTCCCCTTTGTAAACCTTGTTTATTTTGCTTACATTGCATTTGCATATGCCCAATCTTACCACAACTATAGTACCGTATACCCTGGGAGGATACTTTATCTCCCCTCCCTTGACGGATCAAAGGTTTTACAGCTGCTACGAAAGCATTAGCAAGATATCCAGCTTTTTCTTCTGCCGTTCCCACTTTTGAGCATGCATTCATCATCTCCTGCAATCCTGCAGATTTCAGTAGAGCCTGCAAAATACGCTTGCATATTGGGTTAGCATTTTCTATAGCTAGTGACATTAGAACTGATTCTCGAGCAATAGGAGCCATATCAATATTTCTCTCCACCACTTCAGTAAGGCAATCAATAAACTGCATATATGGCTCATTTTGGTTTTGCTTCACAGTAACATATGAAGGATTTGTTTTTCCTACTCATGGACTGACTTCAGAGCCACCAATGCAAGCTCTTGTGATTGAGGTAACACTTCAGTTGCTATGTGCACCTGCACATTGCCAGAACCAAAATCACTGTGACCCACCAAAATTTCAAAAGTCACTCCATATAGTGGATCTGCTTGCCCCCATTGCTGATTATTATCTGCCACCCAATCTGCCAAATTCTCATACGTGCTTTTGAAATGCACCACTTGGGAAGGAGAGAGTAATGCTCTGGCCACCTGATAGCAATCATATGGTGTAAAAACAGTGCTGAAAAATAGAGCACTGAGCATTTTTTGAGTATAGGTGGACGTTAGCTGCAAAATTACAGCTTTTAACTCCATTGTTTTCTAATCCATCAGGGATCCAACGGGGGCTGCCATCCCCGTTGGCCCTGTGGACCAGTCACCACTGGGAATGCTTGAGAAATTTCAAGGGGCAAAATAACTCCATCCTGAATAGCATCCTTAATTATCCCTATCATTCTCATCGAAACCGGATTCTCTTCTGGCAGTCCCTTAGGGGTAGGCAGAGACAAATTGGGTGGTAAAGGAACTTTACTAGTATCTGTCGCTTCAGTGCCTTTGCCCTGCATGGTTGACAACCGAGCCAAGCAAGTCTGCAAATATTTTAATCGCTGATCAAGCTGTGCATTTGTGATAGGCAGAGGGTAAGGGTCTGGGCTGTCCTCAGGAAAATAATTTACTGGAGAGGCTGATGGCTCTGGTGGGGGATTTGGCCATTCCAAAGGCTGATCACTCATATTAGAAAGAGGCACAAGAAGAGGGGGTTCCCATGCTGCAGGCATTGGTGTGGGTGAGGGAATGGGATCATCAAACATACGTACTCTGGGCCTAGGAGGTTTCTGAGGTGCTTTGACCCCCTCCTGTAATTGCTCAGGCTCAGAGAAAGCAGCACAAGCTTGAACTGTAACGTTCTTTCCAGCCCGCATGGCAGCTATAGTGTCTTTTTAACAGTTCACGAAGTGATACAAAAGGTAACATCCCCTTTTTCCCGGAGGACAGCTCCTCCCATAATTTTTCTCCTAGTTCCTCCCAAACTTCTAAGCGGAACACATCTTGTGTTTCCATCACTCTGCCCATTTCTTTTGCCCAAAAAAGCAATTTCTTTAAAGTCTCTGGGTCATATTTTTATACCTCTCAGAGAGAAAATGTAAAAGATTTGCAATAGCCTTTTTCGCACGGTTCAAAGTACTGCCCATTTTCCCTATGACCTGGAGTGTTTCAGCTGCTCACCTTCCTGTGGCCACAATAATTGGGGATCCGTTATCCTCCCCAGCTGTTTCTTCTTCTCCTTCTTCTCCTTCTTCTTCTTCTTCTTCTTCTTGTTCTTCTTGTTCTTCTTGTTCTTCTTGTTCTTCTTGTTCTTGTTCTTGTTCTTGTTCTTGTTCTTCTTCTTCTTCTTCTTCTTCTTCTTCTTCTTCTTCTTCTTCTTCTTCTTCTTCCTCTTCTTCTTCTTCTTCTTCCTCTTCTTCCTCTTCTCTTTTTTCTGTGGCTTGTGAACTTGCTCTGTGCCCACCATTGGGCACCATTTGCCACTTTACAGACTCAGACACAGATCAATGTGATCACGCTGAAGCCATTTATGGCTGGTTAGTCTCTCTCTTATATAGCAATCACTTACATTAGTACATTGATTCAACAGTTACTGATTGGATACAATATTTCTTATGCCCTAAATAACAAAACTACAATTGATTAACTTCAATCCTGGGAACTTAACCTTCAGCCTGTTGCTAATTGCTTATCAGTTCCTGCTTTGGCTTGCTCATATCTGGTTTGGCTGCTCAGATCCGCATTACTTGTTAGCTTCCTTTGGTCCAGTTCAACTACGTGTCCATTTTCTTCCAGAAAGGTT
>VZTM01002891.1:186366-276487 GCA_013400555.1 Jacana jacana | reverse complement strand
AATATTTATAATATTTATAATATTTATAATATTTATAATATTTGACCCAGGCACCAACTGAGGAGATGTTTCTGAGCTCTGCCCTGATCTACTGCACAAACCTGGACTAAGTCATGGATCATATGCATAGGAAGGAGAGCCGTTTGTATTTTCTATGAAAGTATGCATTTGTTTTTCACTTCTTTTAGAGGAAAAGGCCAGAATACTGGATCTGAGGATTAGTATCCTTATAGCATATGCAACCAGTGCTGACTCTTGCAAAAAAAAAAAAACAGGACTTCTGTGAGGGCCAAAGATCCATGGTGCATGGAGTCCTGGGGCTTTCAACCAGGAATGTGATGTGGGGTAAGGCACTAGAATGCGTTCACTTGGGAAACATTGTGTTCACTAAAACACTGGAGACAGAAATGCTTCATTTTTACTCCTAAATCATCTGAAGGTTTCTCTAACTGTCTGTGTTGGGGTAAAAGTAATCCCTGTTACCCATCAAAGCCAAAATACCTATCTCATCTTGTCCCAGATTTTGCTCCTCTGCAACTGAAACCCAAGATCATTTCTAAGGAAGGTGTGGGTGTGGTTGTAGATGTCTGAGTGGGGAGAGAGGTAGCCACAACTCAGAGCTGTAATCTCTGCAACTAAGACACTGATTTTTCTGTTTACCATGGGGCCTTGCATATACATATCAGAACCAGCTCAAGCAGAATAACTTCAGTACAAATTGCTGCCAGGAGACTTGCNGCAAGATGGGACTCTGTGTTTCCTCTTCACTTTCAACTCAGTTCCATTGACTACTCAACATTTTCTATTCCAGACACACAACTATGACCAATGAACAGGGCAGGGCTTGATTTCATTTTATCATATTTATAATATTTATAATATTTATAANTGCATGGAGTCCTGGGGCTTTCAACCAGGAATGTGATGTGGGGTAAGGCACTAGAATGCGTTCACTTGGGAAACATTGTGTTCACTAAAACACTGGAGACAGAAATGCTTCATTTTTACTCCTAAATCATCTGAAGGTTTCTCTAACTGTCTGTGTTGGGGTAAAAGTAATCCCTGTTACCCATCAAAGCCAAAATACCTATCTCATCTTGTCCCAGATTTTGCTCCTCTGCAACTGAAACCCAAGATCATTTCTAAGGAAGGTGTGGGTGTGGTTGTAGATGTCTGAGTGGGGAGAGAGGTAGCCACAACTCAGAGCTGTAATCTCTGCAACTAAGACACTGATTTTTCTGTTTACCATGGGGCCTTGCATATACATATCAGAACCAGCTCAAGCAGAATAACTTCAGTACAAATTGCTGCCAGGAGACTTGCTGTGACTAAATGCAGAAGATTGTGCTCTAAGGACTTCTGCCCCTGGAATGATGGCAGAAGTTTGTCCCAGCCTTGATACTGTAGAGCACATAAGATAATAATTTGCTACAGATTATAGTTTCAGACTATTTGATAAACAGGAGACTATTTTTAGGCAATAGATTTGCCTAGGGAAGTTATTTATTCATTTCTGAATGGTTTTAATAGCAGGTTAGACAAATCATTTAGGCAAAGGCAGTCATGCCTTGAGGCAAGCAGATTCTCACAGCTCTGTTTTCCATGACTCAGTATACTATAAGAGAGAGGAAGAAGAGAAACTTAAGCATCAGTTGGCAATACTTGCATCTTTTTTGCAGCAGGCAAACAGTACTGTTTGGGGACAGATGGTGAGAAAGGAAATAGGAGAGCAGCTAAAGAAGAAGTGAAGCACCAAAGGAAAAGAACTGAGGAAGAAGAAATGGATGGAAATCAGATGCCTGACTAGAATTCAGAAGCAGAGCAGTAGTGCCTTTCTCACAGCTACGAGGCTCAGCAAAGCCAGGTTCTAATGAGTACTGAATTTTAACAGGCCGATTCAAGAAATTTTTTAGATCTCCATCCTTTTAGCCAGCCATCTTCATGGAAAAGTAAGTGAACAACTAATGCTGGGTTGGCACAGTCAATGTACTTTTAGCAGGTCATTCATATATTCACTGAGAATTTATGCTCCCACCTCCATACTTTTTATTGAAGTTCAGTTTACTTAAGCTTTTTATTGAAGCTGAATTTCTGTAAAACCATAGCTACAAAAACAGCTGCAATCCTTGTGTCTTCCTATTTCCGTATACACCTTTCTGCCTGTGTCTAATACTTATTTCTTAGGATCCCCCTTTTTCAGATCTATCTGTGCAGCCCTTGGGATAAGTGGGACAGGAGCCCGGCAGAGGGCTGATTGTGACATCAAAGTCATAGGAATGGTTCCTCTTTTAGCAGGTAGTATAAGACACTTTCAGAGTCTTATCTAGGGCAACATTCATGTTTTCCAGGTCACGAATGGATCAAAAAGGGGTGCAGGATTTGGAGCCAGGGATTTCTCAGTCTGCTCTTGATTGTGCTAGGGGTGCAGAGATGGGACTCTGGTTTAGCTGCTTTCCCTTCCTCCAGGTTTGGCTGTATTGTTTGAGCTGCCTTTGGTAAGGGCTTTACCAGCTGCCTCCTGTTCTGTCTCACTGTGTTGACAGACTCTGCTGCACTTAATTAAGAGCTAGATACTTCAGACAGCAGCATAGCAGCCCCCAGCAGTATTACAAAGGAGCACGTGTGTAAGAGAAAAGAGCATTTCCCATGCAAACCAGGTTTTGCATGCTCTGCCAGATCAATTACAAGCTTTTGCAGCCACAGTTCTTTCTTCCTTTTATTAAAATGGCTGCTCCATCCCATTGTGGATTGAAAGAACTACTTGGCTGCCCTTGGATCCCAGCTGACCTCCAGCCACAAGCCTAGGCCTTTACCAGAAAGGAGCCAGAACCATCAATCTATAAAGGAAGACATTGTCCTCCTGATTGTCTTTGTTTCCAGTGGTGTGTGAGGCTATAGAAAGGAAAAGAACAGTTGTTCCAAGATGGCTGCTGGTGAAGGAGTATGTCCCAGCGTTGATGAGGCTTTTATGCTGTCTGGCACTGCAAAAAGACTCTGTCAGTAAGAGATGTCTCTATACATTAGACAAGAATTTTCTGGAAAAGACAAGGACTGTCCCCCTGCCAACACCACTCAGTGCAACACACCACTCCAGCCAATATGTCACGGCACCATCTTGTGTCTGGTGGATCTACTGGTTTCTTTCCTTGTCTAAGCATGAATTAACCTGGATGGATACATCTAGAGAGTCAGTTCAGGGAAGATTTTGACAGATGTGGGCAGGGAACAAGCATCAGTCACTGGGGTTCACTGAAGGAAGAAGATAGGACATTCATGGGAACCTGAGCCAGGATAATGAAGGTGTCCACATAGGAAAGAAGCCATAGATTATGTGGCCTGGTCTTCTGCTTAGTTGCCTGCAATGATCAGAAAAGCCTGTTAGAATGGTTTGCATGTAAGGGCTTTCATCTAGAGACCAGGAGTGGCTGCCCAGAGCAAGGTCCAGATTGACAGAAAGACTGACAATATTGTACCAGTGAATCAGAATTACTGAATGGAGAGAATTGGAAGGGACCTTAGAGATCATCTAGTTCCAACCCCCCTGGTATGGGCAGGGACACCGCCTAGTAGACCAGGGTCCTCAAAGCCCCATTCAACCTGGCCTTGAACACTCCCAAGCATGGGCCAAGCACAACTTCTTTGACCAATCTGTTCCACTGTCTCACCGCCCACACAGTAAAGAATTTCTTCCTAGCATTTAATCTAAATCTACCCTTTTTCAGTTTAAAACCATTACCCCTCATCCTATCGCTACATGCCCGTGTAAAAAATCCCTCCCCATCTTTCTCTCCATTCCATCCCTCTACTGTGTTGACCACACCCCACAACTTGGTGCCATTGTCAAACTTTCTAGGGGTGCACTCAATCCCACTGTCCATGTCACTGACAAAGATGTTAAACAGTGTCGGTCCCAATAGTGACTTCTAAGGAACTCCATTCATCACTGATCTCCACTTGGACATTGAAACATTGATTGTAACTCTTTGAGTTTAACCATCCAGCCAATTCCTTGTCTACTGAGTGATCCATCCATCAAATCTATGTTTCTCCAATTTAGAGACAAAGATGTTGTGCGCATCAATGTCAAAAGATTTGCACAAGTCCAGGTAGATGATGTAACTTGCTCTTCCCTTATCCACCAACACTATAACCCCATCAGAGAAGGTCACAAATTATAGTCTATGGGAAAGCTCTAGCTGATCTCACTGAGGGCTGGGCATTACTTTTAGTCTTTCCTTGTCCCTGGAAAAAAATTAATTTGTCTAGTGAATGACATATTCTCACTCTCATCTACCAACTTACCTACCAGCTAACAGATTCAGTACCAACCTTTTGGAGAACCAGTTCATCCCAGAGAGGTGTCCTCTATCTTGCTGGAACTCTGGGCCTTGATATATAGGATTTCTGTCTGTAAAGGCTAAAGGGTGGGCTTTATAAAACATGTTCTGAGAAAATAACACTAGAGTGTTCCAATGATGTCAAGAAGAAAGTGATAGTTTATTAAGAAAATGCAGCCTGGAGGTATCACCAGAAAAGCTACCATTCAAGCCAGGTGTTCACAGACTGACTTTCTTGTTATCTTCTCCATATCTTTTCCCCTGTGCTCTAAACTGCACTTCACTTGCAAAGCTTCACAAAGATTGCTCTATCTTTCCTTGTAACTGATACTGTGTTTTTTGTTACCAAATGATTGTCATTGTTACCTGCATCAGGTCCAGAATATGGAGGCAAGCCCAGACAATAGTCCTGTTGTGAATGGTTCAGCTTCAAATGTACTGGATTATTTTTTTTAATCATTTTCTAATGTCTGTTTGCTTTGTCACTTGGGTGGGTGGGTGAAGAATTTGTTTCTACCCAGTTCCTGGTTTCACACCTTTGATTAGCGTCCTGCTCTCCTGTATGTCAGCATCCAGCATGTCTTGTATCTAACTCCTACATCACCTGAAAAACTCTTGGTGCCCTCCTGATTTTGGCCTTAGCTACAAGTTGTTTCTTTGTGTGTGTGTATTTTTATCTTCATCACTATCTCCCTATAATTTCTCCTGACTTTGGTGCCATCAACTAGCAACAGCTTGTCCATTTAGCTTGGCAGTCCTTTAATGGATGGTGTACTCATCTCTCTTCATGAAATGCAGAATGGCATCTCTGGCACAGCAATCCTTGAGCTAACAGATCACCTGGTCCTCTTGAAAGTGTGTTGCAATGTTGTACCATATAACTTTTTCTGATGATGTATCATCAGAAAGAGAGCTCTCTATTTCTGTCACTTCTGACCTTCCTGAATTTGAGAATACTTGGGGGAAGATATCGTGGGTGCAAATTCCTTTTTGCTGTCAAATTGGATACATTCTGCCAACGCATACTATCACTCACTGTCCAAGCATGGTGAATCATACCTTGCAAATTGCCCCTTCAGTTTCTAATTAGCACATTCTGGCTGAGCAGATTTTCAATGTATCTCGTAGGAAACAAGTTAGTATTAATAAGGCAGACACTGTTTGGCGGACCAAAGCAGCAAGAAAGGTCCTCTACTTTGCCAACTGCTAAGTTATGTGGCCTTAAGAGGAGAATAAACTGTTATTGCAGGTTTTGTAATGATTCAGCTGTATTGGGCTAGCCAAAATGTAATTTATTGCACAAAGTGTAATTTATAGTTTTGCTTTGGTGTAATGCTTCCTGTTCCTCCCTTACAGAAGCTTAAAGTGCTATTCAGGCCACCTTCACCCCACGAGGTATTTCCTACAACTGCTTCTGTTGTCAGACATGTTTCACCTCTAATGAAACACAGTGGTATTATGGTTGCATAGGTTTATCAGCAGCACAGAATTCTGCAGCAAACTACTTGTCTCCTGCTGGACATCAGCTGTTGAGGCACATGAGTCTCATTCCTCTCTTGCACCCAAGAAACTTGCACCACTGCAAAAATGTTTCACCCTTCCATACCTGGGGCGTTGCTTGGCTTGGCTTGAAAGCATTTAGGCATTGCTGAAGGTGCTGCTGCGGTCCACTGCAGTCTTAAAGATTTAGAGACGCTGGAACTGTCACTGGGAAAGGAGGTTACATGACACACACTCACTCCAAGTTAGACTGATGTGGTGGGTGGCTGCCTCTGCTGCCACTGGCAGTTGAACACAGTCACAAGCCAGGAATTTTCCCTCATGATGTTGCCTCTTCCCTTAGTGGCCTTTTTCCCAAACTGTTACTTTTGAGAAGAGTGGTACATTTATTAGATAGTTATTCCATTCATTGCCCACCTGTTCTTCCTCATGACGAGCAGGGATGTTCCCTAAGGCACCAAAACATAAGCTTGGCTTTTAGGATGTCATTCTGAGTCCTAAGCCCAATACAACAAAGAGTCCTTTTTTCCCTCCACTATTTCAGGCCCATACTGAAATGCAATTTGCGTTGGAGGACTATATCTGAAGCAAACATTCCCCAGAGAGTGTTTTCAAAGAGGTTTGGATCCACTTCTTGAAATACAGCAGTGGCTGCTCTAGAGCCTTCCAACCTCTGAACTGGAACTGCTTTACCCACACAACAACCAGGCCCAGAAATGTGGGGTTTATTGAACATGTTGCTTTCAACATGTCCACAACATGAAGGGACCTAGTGTTCATGATGATGGAGAGCTCCAGTGTATTAAGTTCCTGTCATTGCAGACACAAGCTTTTTACTCCAGTGTCACTCTGAGGCCTCAGCAGCCACTCAATTTCCATTTGGGCAGGCCTGTCTATTGCTTTCCACTGCTATTTCCTTTCTAGTCCTGCCCGTGGGAGGGATGAGTAAGTGATGGGGAGGAGGTGGGCAGTGACAGCTCTGACATAGGCATGTTTATGCTGGACTTTCATGTTATTGCATGTTTATGCTGGACTTTCATGTTCTTCCTCTGTATCCAATGGAGAGCAGTCCACCTCTGTGGCACAGTGAGGGGTGCATAAAGCATCTCTGTGTTTGGACAGAAAGGCTGACAGTGCCAATATTGCCACTGGCGTGTGATGTGAGATTGGGTGGCTCTGATGTAGTCATTCCTTTCTACTGCACTCACTGATGCAGATCTACTGCTTGCCTCTGATGGGATGGAGCTGTCTTGGCTCAGCTGTGGCTTGGGAACAAACTGCAAGCTTGAAGCTCCTCTTCTTTTCTAAGTACTTCAGTACCTCCATGGTATTGTTTACGTTATGACAGAGCACTGGCTACAAACCTGCAGAAATTCCTCTATTGGATTTATCTCCTCTCAGCACGGCTAGGCAAATTGCTTCTTGTGGCATTCACTGGGATCCAACATGGGAAAAAATAGTGGTACTAACACCTTCTTTTCCAGATATACAAAGAAGGATTAAAACACTCTGTCTCCAACCTTTTCAATTTTGAGCTGTGGAGATGTTGTATTTTTTTTTCCCCAGAGAAAAGGGATCCTTCTTTTTCACATGGGATTTTTTTGCAAGTTTACATATTTCTTTTTCGCTTTACCACACTGTTCATTTGTGCTCGTTGTGTATTAATAAAAAATTTGAGAAGATAAAAAATTCGAGAAGATAAAAATGAAAATTCTTTGAAACATTTAGATTCTCCTGTTCAAAAGAGCTCTTCATATTGAATTTTCCAGCTTTTCTTATGCTTTAAAGCACTCAAGAATGACACAAGTTGGCCTATTTCAGAACAGATAAAATATTTCATTGATACAAAGTATGTTTTCCCATGTTTTGCACAGAAACCAGCATGTGGTTCTCCTTCTTCTTTCCTCTATTGTTCTTCTGTTTCTCAGAATTTCTAGGAAATAAGAAAATCTCCTGAGTTCCCCAGAGCCCTTGCCACTGACACACACATGTTTACTAGATTGCAATGCATTTCAAGATTCAATTGAAAACTGCCTCTTTTTTGAGCACTTAGTGGATGCACTCCAGCCCACATTGTGGTTCCTTCTTCATCTTTCCCACTCCGACCCACCTTCGTTTGGCCTCTTCTCTGCTGCTGTTGCCACTCTGAAAGGCAGCTCCCCAAATGGCGGATTTGCTGTCCTTTCTCCACATTGCTTTGCTTGGAGTTATGGTCCAGCAGGGCTGCTGCTGGAGAGAGTTCCCAGTCCCTTTGGTTTCTTTTCTTTAGCCACAATGGAGGATGGAAAGTATCTTGTATTATGTTCAACAGGGTGTGGGAGAATAAAGGGAAGAAACCAGTCACATCTGGTCACAAGGGGTTATCCAATTTGCCAAAAACAACTGGCTCAGCTGGGATTCTCATTCCAAGCTGGATGCGATGACTCAGAAAATCGAGTAGATAATGAGCTGTTTATGAGCAGGTCCTGTTTGTTTACTTTGCTGCAAAGATGTGAAAGGTCTTTTCATGAGAAGCACCCTGGACTCTGACCTTGCGTAGGGAACCTGCATGATATCTACAAAGAAGAACCCAAACATCTGCTTCAGCAAAGGAAAACACAGTGTTTTCTGAAAAGGCCACCTGAGAATTGACCATTCAAGAGTCCATACATAGGACACTTGCTGCATGGCAGTCAAATGAGCACATGTTCTTCTTGCTGTGCCTCTGCTCTTGGGGAACACTACATGGAATGCCACCAGCCCTAACACATCAACTGGCCCAGCACTAAGCTTGATGAAAGGCAAAGCAGATATTTTCCTTGAAACCAGATTTCTAGGTAGAGTGAAGGAACATATTTTTCCTTTCCTCTTCTGTGCTGGCACCTAGCCAGGTAGCAAGTGAAGAAAGCTGAAAGTCATGATGCAGTTCTGGGAAATGAGAATACTTCCTACATGAGAGGTTGGAAGAGGGTACTCTGTCCTAACATAGCCTAAAGGAGTGTTCATCTGGACTGTTCAAATTGGACTTAGATCTAAGTCCATTTTGAAATACTCCTTATTCTTCAGGCAAATATCCAGCCTTGACTTGAACGTTCCCAGTGATGTAGATACCATCCCCAGCTCTTAAATTCTCTTCTTTTTCCATCTCCTCTTTTCTTTTAAATTATTCCCTATTATTTCTTGCTATACCTTGTCATACTTGTGGCTACTTGACTGAACAGTCCTCCATTACCACATTAGCATACAGAGTTTATTGGCACAAAATGCCAGAAGCGACAAGTACTCATCACAATTCAACATGGGAAATATGGCAAGGATCCCAATTTCCAAGAATTTGTTTGTCTCCAGTGGCACATTCCAGGGAGCTCTTTCCATGGAAGGGCACAGTTCATCTCCCTCAAAAACTGCAATCAGGATAGTTCTGGCTTTTTCAGAGGCTAATTCTGCAAAATGTATGTTCATCATTGATGGAAAGAAAGGAAGGGGAATTGTTTGTGTTTTATAAAAAGAAAAAGGAAATGTTGCCAAATCTCAGAGTTTTGATACTGTTTGTAAGATTCTGCAGATTTTTTTAGGGAGTTTTGCACTTTGTTTGGGGTACTAGGGAAAAGGGGGGACAAGAAAAGAACCAGTAGTAAAACAGAAAGAAAAAAAAAAAGAAAAAGAAAAAAAAAAGGAATAATTCTGGAGGAAATTCAAATGGGGATGGTTCAGTGACAGAGCAAGAGGGTTGGCTTTGAAGACAGAGGGTTCTGCTTTATACTTGTAAGAGTTGATGAAACAAAGCACAATCCTGAGAGATTCTGGAACTGGTTATTGAACTTAAATAATAAAATACTGGATTTACAAGAAATTTTCCATTAATTATCATGCTCACAGGTGATGCCTATATGTCCATCCATCCTGCTTCTTGCAGGCACTATGTTTTATAGTAATTTCTTTTTGGTTTTGTGTTTTTGTGTTAGATTGGGGATTTTTGTGTGTACTGTAAGGTTTGCATGTGTATGAAAACCCAACTGTGCATGCTTTGTTTGCATAGGCAATCTAGGGAATATATAAGTTTATTAAGTGATTTGCTATTTGATTTTGTGTGTGGTGCTGCAGGCACTCCAATCGGTACACCAAGCACTATACCAGGCACACCAGTCACTCAGGAATTGCAGGAAAACAACAGGAAAAACATATTCCCAATGTATGACCAACAGTTGGCATTTTTTAACTTGTTAAATTTTGCTCTTTTATCTTGACGGGATTGATCTGTTCTTCTGCTTTTCCTATGAATAATCTCTAAGATCATACATTTGTGGGTGCTTCCTTATATAACATGGAAACACAAGATACCAGTGTATGTTAAAATATAGAACCTACCTTGACTGCTGCTCACAATGGAATATTCCATACTTTAGTCAACACTGCTTTTGTAAATTAATTGATAAGTCCATGGAGATGGACCAAAATCAAACAATTTGGACACTGGCTTGAATCCACAAAGAGGCAGATCTGAGATACTTACTTGTTCTGTTACAGGGAAGCAGCTCAAGTACAAACTGCAATGCAGGGCATAGGCTAGTATCTGTAGGTAATGAATCACAACCACATACACACAGACAGTGCTATGTGAACAAAACCTGGCAGCCATGACAACAAAAACATAAGTCCTTGTCACGTTAACTAAAAAAAAACTCAATTAGCTGTGCATAGAATGCCATTCTCTTCTCCAGGGCTGGCCCCAAGAAGGGAAAATGGAGTTATGTAGTAAACAAAGGCAGCACAAGAACATCTCCAGGAATCAAAGCTTTGGGTTTTTCCTAGTATATGACAAATTAGTGATGATGAGAAGCTTCAAATTACAAAAATCATAGAATATTGAGAGGGCTTCCTAGATAGAAAACATTGGCATAAAAGCTATTCCAAGATCTCCAGCTAAATTAAGGCCTTACCTATCTGATCCATGCCTCTTTCTGACAAAAAACATAGTAGGACAAAGCAGTTGATTGATAGGAAAGGTGGAAAATTCATCACTTAAATTCTTTACATTTCAAGCCTTTTGTCTTTTGAGAAGAGATATTTTAGCTTGACTAAAAGACTAGATGAAGTTCTTCAGTGTAGGAAATACAGAAAGTCAGTTTGGACAGTTCCTCATCATCAGCAAGTAAAACTTTAGCATGAAGGATCCTAAGAACAAATGCCCAAATTACTTTTTCTTAAGTTACCTTTAGTACCTACAGGTTCATACTGGCACTAGTACCATCACGCTAAATGAAACATAAACACAAATCAGGACATAGTCTCTGTACCAAAGCAGGTACCATCTACAAAGGCTCTGGCAGGACAACATAATTCATGTGCCACCATGAGCTTCCTTAATGCTTTGCCACATTCTGATCCACATTCCTGGCCTGGAAGTAAAACTTTTCAACAAAGGTAAGTATCTCCCTATAGTTCACTGGCATGAGGGATCAGTTATGTTAATATTCCCCTATTTATCATAGCTCTCAAGAAGGTGCTAGAGACCTCAAAGCAATTCAGCTTAGACTCATAAAAGACAAACAGACAACAAAATAAAAGAAAAAATACCCTCCACAATTTCTTTTAAGCCTCTTAACCCTTCAAGGGTTATAACTAATCAAAGCAGCCGGATAACCTGACATATACAAAGAGGGTGTTGCATTTGTTGTTCAGCAGAAGCCACATGATTTTGTGGTTTAGAAGATGAAGCAAGAAAGGACTCAGGGTACAAAGCTGGTGTGGATCATTGACTCACAGATGTGGTCACACAACAATCACTTGACTCTGGAGTTTTTGTGCCACTGTCATGCTTAGCTGGGGAGTTGGGGTAATAGTACCAGGGACTTCTGTCAGAAGGAAAAGAAAGAAGAAATGAACAAGGATGACCCACAAATACTTCATGCGTCTGGAGTTCTTCTCCGAGTTAGATAACGTGGAAACAACAGAAGAAAAAAGAAAAAGAAAAAATAAAAAGAGAGAGAGAGAGGAAAAAAGGGATTAAAAACTGTTTTCAGCCAAGTGAGATCTGCTTGGTGTGACCAAAGTCCCCCAAGGGAGAAGGGCAAGACTCTTATAATGACACAGAATGAGTCAGATAGCTTCACCCTTGTGTTGCCCAGGGCAACTCCCATGACTTCAACAAAAAAAAACTGTAAGGGAAGAAAATAAAATGGTGCTTCAACTGTAGAGTGGCTTATTTGCATGGAACATTGTGTTTCAAAACTTAGCCTGAGGTCTGGTTTTAACCTCCTTTCCTGGAGAAACAAGGACAAGCATGCCACCTTGGTCTGTGTATGTATTTGGTCTGTTTGTCTTCCCGTACCAGCCATTTTTAATCTCTTTTAGCAGTCTTCCACTTTCCACAGGGTTTGTGGACCTGGTGAGGAAGAGAGACACTACGAATCTATAGGAAATGCTGTGTTATGAGTTTTAGACTCCCCCCTAAAAATCATTGCTGGAAAAACATTGCCCTGGAAAAACAAGCTTTGTTGGTTTCTCTCATTGTACTGCACATTGAGATACAAGGCAGAGCTGGATCTCTCTTGCAGTGCATCTGCATGGGGAACTCAGCAGCTGCTGCAGCTCAAGACCAGCTGATGTTAATTCCTCCCCATGACTTTGTTCATCTTCAGCCCTAGAGATCTCTGGCAGAAGTGCCCTGCTTGCCTCAGAAGACAAGCATCTTACCCTGCAGAGCCAACCTATTGGATCTTCCCTAGGAAGAATGCTAGCGATATTTCAAGACACAGCTGAATGGGAAAGTACAAAGGAGGACACTTCTGCACAGCTTTGAGGTCTCAGTGGAAGCCACAAAATAGAATCAGCACAGAAAGCCCTCCTGGAACTTGACTAACCTCTTCCTGGCATTTGTACATGTCCCCCCACTTTGTGCGAGAAGCCCATGCTCTATGCTAGCCATCTGCATTCGTGCTCTGACATTCAAGAGTGATTAAATATATTCCGTGAAAGGCAAAACCAAAAGACCAGCCAGTGAAACAGCAGGGATAAATAGATGCATTTCTGATCTCACCCAGCAGTGCGTCTATAAACTATCCCCCTTCTAATTTTTGTTCTGAGTTTTTCACCCACTGTTCCTTCTCACTAGGCCTCCTTTTAAAGCTGCTGTAGAAGGAAATATGTTTAATTAATGCTAAAATTGGTGGGAATTAAGTTAACTTAGTGCTGAGTGTGAAAAGCATTAGGATCCTGTTTCCCAACAGAAATGCTTCACAGAATATGAGCCCATCATGCCTGAAAATGGGATGTAGATTTCCAAGTTACCTAAGCACACTGCCACTTTCCAACACACTGGGAATTTGCCACCATTGAACACAGCTGCCCAATCCAGTTCCCAAGAGCTGGCCCACCAAGACTCTTTTACCACTAATTTCATATCCACAGCACAGCTCAGGTTTATGGAAACTGCTTAATGCAAAGCCCAGCTGCTACTGGTCCTTGAGCCCAGTGTTAAGACTGGTGAGGCCGCAGAGCTGGCTGATCCCTGCCTTAGAGCAGCAAGAAAAACATGTCCTTAGCTCAGTCACCAGAACCTTGAATACAAGCACCATAAATCTTGGCAAGGCCTCAACCTTAATTGTTTTTTACATAAGCTCATCTTGGCCACTGACTTGCTCACCTCTCTTATCCACCCTGGGTGCACTCTGAGCTCACTGCGATGCCCTGTATTGGGAAAGGCCATGGCTCCAGCTGCTGGCGGCACACAGAGGAGATCACTGAAAATAAACAGAGAGCAAGCAGCTTGGTTTTCATAACCTCGGTTAAGCGCAGGAGGTGAAGGATCCGAAGCGGCAAAGTCATGCGAGTTCAAGAAAGGCGGAGGGTAACCTCTGAGGGGCTCTTTTCTTTGGCAGCCAGAGGGAAGGATGGTGCACAGAGGAGGAGGGAAGGAAAAAATGTAGACGTTTTTGGCCCTCTGACACAGAAGTTTGTCTTTATCTCCTTTTGGGGGTGTTGCAACAGAGCTGACGTTCATCACTGATACCGACAAAACCACTTTCCTGTGCTTATGTGACAAAATGGTGTATCATAGCTGACCCCTACCCTCAAAGCAGAGGCAAACTAACATTGAACTTATCCCATGGGCTAGCTCATTTCTGCTTATCTGCAGAAGCCTCAAAGCATCCTCCTTACTCTCTTTAGCTAAAGCATAATTTAGCTTATTTCTGTTTGTGGTAGCAGGGAGAGATTTCCCCTCCCCAAGTCATGTTGGGATGGTAGGAGGTCTGCCCTCCTCTGCTGCCTGTGGCAGGGAGTGTGGAGCAGCCTGTGGAAGACAGTCTATGCAGGTGGAGACACGTTCTTTTGGGAGGAAGTGAGACATAGATAGGTTCTTCTGTGGCTGTTGAGAGGACAAAAAGCCTCCATAGATTACAAGAGTAAACTGGGCCCCTGCAGAGTTTTTGGGTATCAATGGGAGTAAGCACTTGGCTCAAAGCAGTTGGGAAGAACGTTCTTGGAGATCTAGAGCATTCCACAATTCAGAAAACAATGCATTAACTAAATCTACCCCTGTCACCGAGGACCTGCCTCCAAGTCACAGCAGTTCTGAAAAGACTTCAGCATGCATTTGAATAGTTCTTATATAGCATGTTATTGCATGCAATATATCAACAATGATTATTTTCATGGAGTAAATCAAATAAATACCCAGACTGGAAGCCTAGATGTAGCTTTTGGTAGTTCCCCTCCAACTCATGGGGTTATTTTTTTAGCCCAGAGGTGAGTACATGCTACCATAACTGTGGTCAATGCTAAGAAACTGTGCATCTTTCAGGATCCTGTCAACAGTCTGATAACATCTCCAATGATAGCAACCATAGGGTAGGAAGCTTTGAAGGTCTCTCCCAAGATTTGAGAAATGTGTTTGCTATCCACAGATATTTATTACTTTATTATTTTTTTTCCACTGTTTCGCTCTGTCTCGTTATTTCTACTAAAACTTAGCATCATGAAAATGCAGTAATAATTTTTCAGATATCAAAAAAAAAAAAGTAGGGTTGCATTAAAGCAAAGTTTTGAGTTAAGCTCTGCATAAAGTTACTGCTTTGCTGAATGTCTCATTTATCCAAGCATAGAGGGAAGCGCTTTGGCCACTCATATGTGGCTTTCCTTTTTTGTGGACTAGGTTTGGAGACCTGAGGATGCACCTAAGTTTCATGCTGTGACTATGACATTTGATTGTTTGTATGGGAGGGCAAAATGTTGTCACTCAGCAGCTTGGATTATGCATTACTCCTCCGAATGTATGTACTACAATGATAGTCATACTTTAGCAAGAATTTGTTATAGCTGATTGTAGACATTGCACAAGATAGAGCTGGTTGTGACTTTCTTCAGTGCCACCAACTGTCTGTCTGCCCACAGACAAAATCTGTCCTCCCCCTTGTCATTTCTGAGACATAGTGCCCAACCTGTCCTTAAAAATCTCCAATGAAGTCCAAATCTCAGGCTATTCCAGGGCTTCATTATCTTTCCTACTAGGAAGTTTTTCTTCATGGTATCTGACCTACATGTCCCTTGCTATACTTTAAGCCTTGTCATCTGCACCCTGCACTTAAATAACGAATTGTTCTTTTCCTTTTCATCTATCTTTTATGTATTTAGAGAATGTTATCATATCCCTTCTCAGTCTGATTTTCTCCAGACTAAACAACCCCCCCTATTTCAATCTCTCCTCATTAGTCATATTCTCTGGACTTCTGATCATCCTTGTTGGTCTCTTCTGGACATTGTCCAACAAGTCCCATCCTTCTCAAACCATGGTGCCCAAAATTGGAGAGAAGAGAGTACAGCAGAAAAATCTCATCCCATGTCATGCAGATGGTACTCCAGTTTATATATCCCAGTATGGTGTTTGCTTTTCTCATGGCAGTCTTAACTCTTCTGACTTCTCTTCAGCTTCCAATTCACAATTGCTCCAGATCCTTCTCTGCTGGTTCTTTCACATCCCATATTTGTACATCTGAATGTTCTTTCCTAAGTATAGAACTATGTATCTTGCATTCGTCTTTATTGAATTTCATCCTTTCCCTTCCCAAGCCCCCAGATTATTCTTACACTAATATTCGATAATTGTGAAGTTCAAGATTGTCTTCTTTTGTGCTTGCAATTATTTTCAAATTTATGTCATCAGCTAATTTAATTAGCATATTCTCCGTTCATTCCATTTTAATCACCATCCCCATAGGTGATCAATAAAAATGCTGAATAGTATCAGTTTCAGGGAATATCACTGCAGAATCTTACCAACTTACCATTATGATTATGATCTGAACACAGCTTGTTGATATCTGAACTTGAATATCAGTGTAGGGCTACCCATTGATTCTCAGCATGCTTCAGCACCTGAAGTTCTTCCTTGGTATGAACTGAAGATCAAAAGTGTCAAAGATCAATCCATCAGTATCATTGCATATTAAGACTTATATGCTCTATATTTGTAGATCAATGAGTTTATTCTGTGTCACTGTACTTCATCTTTGTGACACAATAATGCCACAGAAGACAGGCTGCATGCTGGTGCAGGTGCTGTACATAAACTAAAATACCACAAGTAAACCCAGTGAAAGCAGATCGTTAACCCTTGGGGAGGACATGAACTAATTCCTAGTGTCTAAAGTACTTATTCAGTATGTCCAGATGGATTCAGCCCTTGATTTCTCCTCCTGTAGCTAGTCCAATTTCTGCAAATGTTCCCTTTATTCACAACTATTTCCTGAATAGTTTTGAAATTTGTCTATGTCTTTCTAATGCACTTGCTTTCTATACGCCATTCTACTTTCCTGTAGGTGGGAAGGTTTGCTCCTCCCCATTCACCAGGCATCTGGTCAGAAACCTTTTCTGTCCAATTTGGGGACAGAAATTCCCATAATACTTTTTCAAGACTCTCATACTGAGACTTCACAAGCTAGACTTTTATACTTATGATTGGTCATGATAACTGAGTGCTCTTCAGCTGTCATTTCATCTGTGAAAGCTCATGTCACAAGTTGCTGTCTCAGGACAGGTCTGGACCCATGCTCCACCTGTTAAACTGGAAAGCAAGAAATAGTCACTCAGAGAGATCCTCACTGGCAACACAGTGTGATTTTATTCAGAGTAGCATTTTCTAAACCCTGGAGAGACCCAAGACCCATTTGTGTAAACAGATGGAGAAAGATGAGATGCCTGGGAAATGGAACCTTTTTAAATTCAAGCAAATCTCGATGAACTCCTGTTTTGTGGGATTTGATCAGTAAACTCCAAGTCAGAAGCAGGGTGAAACATCACCTTCTTCTTATGCCTTTGAGTCCAGAGATGAACAGTTCCTGTGGCTTAGTCCCCAAGGCCAAAAGTCTTGCAATCTGCCTCGATTTAATTTTTTTACTTTTCCTCCACAACTCCTCCTTCTGGAAGTCACTTATCATTACCTCAGGATTGTTGCCAGATTCCCTTCTGGCATCACTTTTTTCTCTTTTCAGCAATCTTTGCTTATAAGGTACCTTAATCACTTCCCATGTCAACTACTGCAAAGCTCTTTTTTTTTTTTATAGCTATTGTAAATACTTAAAGGCTTTATATATATTTCCCCTCCAGACTTCAAGGGATGCAGATCATTGCTTAGAACTGAAAAGGTGGAAAGAAGGGCAGCCTGATTCAGATTTTCACATGACACAGGCATGGCAAAATTTCCTGCAATCTGAGATGAGATTGGCTCCTGTATAAGGATGTAGAAAAGGACTGTTTGCAACCCTGGCACTGTGTGACATCCCCACTCCAAAATATCTTGTTCTGCTCAATGATCAGTCCTTTCCCAAACAATGAAGCCATTGGGCTACCCAGAAATCTGGGTTTACTTCTTTTTCTTTGTAAGTAAGTTGTTGAACATTCTCGTGGTAATTTTGTTACTTGCTAAAGCAGATGTTTAAACTTTTTTTCAAACAGTTTTATTTTTTTCTCTACAGTATTTTTAATTCTCCTGGAAATCAGATGGTTTGTTTTCTTTTTCTTCAATAGCTTCCTACAAGAAGCAGTGCACAGATCCCAGCACCCTAGGTCAAAATGGACCAGCTAGGTTTTTAGCAACATCATCTACTATTTTTCATCATACATGGGATACAGGTTAACATCTCAGGTTAATGGGAAAGAAAATTCTTTTATTCCTAGTTTTAAAACCAGAATTGTGTTTTATTTTTCTCCATCTTTGGGCTCTATATCAGCTGCCTGTTGGGTGTTTCAAAAGTAATTGTCTTGTCTCAGCACAGTAAACTCACAAGCTAATTCCCATAACGCTGGCAATACAAAGCAGTCAGGCCAGCCAAGATATTTGTGCTTCAACATTCCAAATACACTCTTGACTGCCTTCAAGCAACAATAATTTTATAGGGTTTTCGTTCCTGAAAAATTGTTCAGTGATGACCTAGAAGTGAAAAATTCCCCATCTCATTACTATTTCCATGCAATTTCATATGAGGTTTACTTAAAAAGCTGGTTTTGACTAAGCCAAAAGTCAAATATAAGAGTTACAAGGCCCTGATTAAGAAAGCACTTAATCACTTTCTGTGCTTTGAGCTGGACAGATGCTTTCCCCTGTCAAGGACCATATCAGTAGCTGGGGGAGGACTGGGGAAAAGAGCTTGGCTTAAAGCCTGTGAGAATTCACAACCCAGAGATACAGCTGCAGGACCTTACTAAAAGTACTAGTATTCTAAGACTATCAGCTGTGTCTCATTTTGTTCAGGACTTTCCAGGATACTTGCTCAATAAAATTCAGTGGCTTGGGTTGCATGTGAAAACAGAAGCCACAGAAAGTCCTGGGAATCGTCCTGGGAGCACCTACCTTTCATAGAAGACAGAGAGGGGCCCAGAACAACTTCTGCTTAGATTAGATTGCCCTTACTAAAAATAGGAAGCCCTTTAGTCCTCCATCTCTCTTGATAAAGTTTTATTTTAAGCTTATGTTTTGTTTGACCTTGAGGTTTAAAAAAAAAAAAAGGGGGGGACAAAAGAAAGAAAAATAAAAGGGAGCAAAAAAAACTCCTTGACACAATTCCAAGTAACACTGAAGATAAAGCTGTGCTGTGGTTAGTTGGGATTCAGTGAGTGAGAGGTTTCATACAGTCTCACAATGGCCCATCTGCATTGTTCAAGTCATTATTTCTTGGCTCCAAAGAGATGTCAAACAACACTTCATCCAGAATGTGTCTAGTTCTGGTCCACAAGGTATTTCTTCTACTTTCTCTGGCTTCCTAATGTATTTTCCCTGTTCTTTCTCACCCCTACAGCTATGGCCAAGAAAAACAGCAGTGAAAATGGTCATCAGCACCTTCAGACCTCAGTAATTTGATATACCAGCCATAGCACCATCCCATTGGGCTGTGGGCATTACTGTCCCTCATAAAGACTTGGTAAATTCTCTCAATAATACATCATCCAAAGCAACCCAAATCATGAGAGTCCATGGCTTTGTTGGGTTGACAATAAACAGGTTTCATTTCTTAACCTAAAAGGAAACCTTCATGGGCCAAAAGACATGGTCATGAGTGCATGCTGAAAACTCATACTGTCATTTGCAAAGTGTAAATTTTATTCAGGTGCAAAGCCACCTTCTGAGACAAAATTTGTGATGAAGCCCAAAGAAGCTATTGTAGATAATTTTTTTTTGTAAAAAAATCCCATAAGCAACACTAGACTTACCCAGCTTTTAAAGAAAAATATCCAAAACACAAAATAGATCTCTAGTTGCAAAAGTAATTCCAGTTGAGTATTGACAGTTTCTTACTAAACAAATGAAAACGTGCACAGACACAGCGACATAGAGTTAACATGTAGTTTCAAGACCAATAGGCAAGAAGGATGTGAGTGAACCTTGCATGACCTTGAGAAAAACAACTCTGTAGTGACTCTGGGACTTCAGCTCATGCTGTTTGTCAATGCAAAGCTGGTGTGAGCCATGCAACCCAAGTTACCTTCCATCCCAGGGGAATGTCAATTTCCACTCGCTCCCCTCAGTACCAGCTGGGTCCCCATTGCTAACACATTCAGGGTCCGGGAAACCTGTGCAGATGTTTTCATGGACATTGCAAAAGCCCCCTCTCTCTGCCAAGTCTCACACTGGGCTTTCTGTAGGAGCAAATGTATCTGTCTCTTCTAACACAATGTAGGTTTGGAGCAGCTCTAGTTTAACCTGAAGCTGAGAAATAAAATCCTTCTGACCTAGTTGTATTCTCCTTGCCCTAAACAATCTGACAGTAAAATGGCTATTATTTCTCTCTAAACTTGGAATCTCAACCTGAGGCAACCACCCTCTATAGTTAATTTCACTCCTGAATAGGGCTTTGAAAAGTTATTCTTGTTCTTTTCCAAACCAGAAATTCACATACTCTTCTGATTGTTATTAAATATCTCAATTCTCAGGCTACTTATAGTTCCAATATTTTTGGATTTCTAGATTTGTTGGCAGAAAGTCTTTTGCCACATGTACACATCCTGGGACTTTGAATTTCTGACTCTGGATCACAACCAGTTGAATTTGATAGTCAAACTGAGATTTAGGTGCCATGCTTTGAGGGGGATACAGAGTCCTGCAAGTGAAAAAGCTATTGGAGCTGCTTAGAGATGTTAGGTTTTTTGTAGTTCTGTTTGTACAACACCTGTATATGTCTATGCATTCTATCAGCTTTCCACCAGGTCTGTGCTACAGTGTAGGCTCTTTGAGTGTAATTCATGACCCTTTGAATGCTTCTTTTTAAAGCTCCAGAGCAAATCACCTTACTAAAACAATGAAAGATTTTTTTCTGTGCAGAAGGGTTTTCTTAAGGTGAAAGGCCAAAGCAGTACCTCCCAGAATTATACCTACTTTCCAGTAATCATCAATGGTAGTCACCTGTGAAGGGTGTAAAAGGCAACCAAGTCCTTCTGCACCCACCTGTAAAGATCAGTCACTGCAGGAGCAAACATCAACCAGTAAACACCAGGGAATATGATAATTCTCCAGAGGTAGATGAAGTTCTGAGTTCTGGGATCCAAAGGCACTGAATGTCTTTTTTGCCAAACATGTACCAGGATCACATCTGTCTGTCCTGGCTGCCCTTAACTTTTTAGATGTCATAGTGCCATTCATCTCCATGCATATGTCTATCTTTAACTCCACACCTGTTCTTTATCTATGTAATTGCATTAGGGTTTAAGTGGTTTGAAAGAAACACTGTCCTGTATTGAGTATAACAGTTCAACAGGGGCCCATGTTTTGTTTGGAAAGTGAAAATCTTCCTAATAAATATGACTAAAAAGAGTCACCAAGTTTTTTTTTCTGGTTTTAGTTCTGGATTTTGGTGACCAGTCCTGGAAATTCACCTTATGAAAAGTTTCACCACAATCTTCCTTTCCGTATGCCAGAAGATTGCAAAAATTAAAAATTAAGGCAAATAAAGCAAATTTTTGCAACCTGGTACACCATCTTATGTTGAAATGTTTTTATCTTTGGAGTCATGGATACAAACCAGGAAATATTAATTCTGTTTTTTCATGATTAAAAATCAGTGAGAGGTTGTGCATTTGACACCTTTTTGTTGTTACTTTAAAAACAAAAAGAATCAGTCCCTTTTTTTAAATTATTTAAAAATTGTCTCCCAACAGTCACATGGAGATTCCCCAACTTTGGAAACTGCTATGCCATTCTGGTGACTTTTATTTTTCTCTTGTCAATGGCAATCCTCCTCTGAATTCATGCTTTTGCTTTCCCTGGTACAGATTTGCTCAGTCTCATTACATACACAGGCCCAGTGCAGAGAGCTCTCATCCATGATTTCTCATAGAGATAGAGAAGAATCAGATCAAATGTTACATTTGTATCTGCTGTTATTCATGTAGCTATCAAAAGGGCTAAGAGAAGTCACCAAAACTTACCATCATGAGTTTCTACATCATGGTAGTACGTACCATGCATGGATCTTGATGCCTACCAACAGACAGAGGCCAATTCTTTTAGTGTCACCTTTTCCAAATCACATCTTCAGACACTCCTGTCTTCCAGCACTTCTAACTTCACCTGAAGAGTTTGACTAGCATGTCAGGTCCTCCCATCTGTCTTACAAAGAGTTGCCAGAGAACAGAAAAGAAAGGGTTAAATAATATGTCTATGTGTGAAGTAAGGAAAACTGGGCAGTCATGTAGAAAATACCTGACTAATAATTTACTGTGTATTTATTAGTTCAGAACAGTTATAACAGAAACAATTCCTGTAGCAGGTTCTGCTTTAAAGGGAGACTGCACTTTGCAAACGGCTCATTGAACAGATCATCTCAGCTATTCATTATGGAATTTGCCATCGTTACAAGAAAGGAATTTGCTGGGCTCAACAACAGGCTAGTCTAACTGTTCAGTCCTGCACAACTTCTATTTGCTAAATTATGAGGAAGACAATTCTGAAGCAAGGTCCTGAGTGGTTTCAGGCAACAACTTGAGAAGGACAAGAATAGTGCTTAGGGTTAAAAAAGAAAATTATATTTAAGAAATCTTTCCACAAATCATCAAATCACCACAAAGTAGTGACAGATGCTTCAAAAATTGACATACATGCAACAAAAGAAAAAGCAAAGTTGGATGCTTATAGCTAGTTTGATGTCAAAGGGCTATGGAAGACAGAGAAGTGACGGTACCTAGGGAGCAGTGTCTTTGCACTATTAGTGAGTTGTCACTGCTAGACAGCCTCTTCTCTCCATTTTTGGTTTTCAGGAAAGAACTTGGCCCCGTGGAGCTATACAAGCAGCTGGTCATGAGCATGGTGAAAATAGTGATGGTGTGCCTTACTCCATGACTTACTCTGGGCAGCTAATAACTGAGAACAGCAGACCCACAAGACACCTGGGGCCTATCTGTACCTAGGGAACCATGATCTTGAAAACAGTTTCCTGAAGCAGGGAGATGCAGGAAGGAGAGGGAAATGGACAATTTAATCTTTTGAACTTCATCACAGCAGCCTTCCAGCGGCACCCGTACTGCTATCACTGACCCGTCATTGTTAGCAATTTGCAGCAGGCTCAGCGCATAGGAACAGCCAATGTATTGGTTGTGCTCCACACCTGACTGCTCTGGAACAGGACCCAGCCACTCAGGAATTAAAACACCTTTTCTGTCCTTCTCATGGGGCCACTTTCCTCAGGAGCAGTCTTGCTGAGTGCCCTCCTGCTGTTATTTTGGTCCCTTTGGTTTCACAGCTGCGGATGCATTCATAAAAGTTATATATATAGACCGGGACAGACCATAAGGTCTCATTTCAGCCTCCACAGTGGCATCATAACCCATTTTCATTTGTGAACAGATCAGTTTAAAATGCTCCAAAACCACAGAAAGGGACAAACTAAGAGATGAGCTTGTTGCACCCCTGGCTGTTTGGCTTGCTGCCTTGGGGGAGCCAGAGGTGTGGTTACAGTTCAAACCAGGACAGACTCTTTTTTTCCTTTCCATTTTTCTGGTCCTTTTAAAGCACTAACTGAACCCACTACATGAGGAGCAAGGGGCAGTCATCCATGCTACAGTAGAGGATCAGAGCAGGGAATGCTTTGTTGTGTCTTTGTTGATGTCCCTAGCTAGACATAGAAAAAGAGGGGGAAAAGAAACACGCAGAAAGTGAGAAAATGAATCAAAACTCAGATTTCACTGCTGCAAAGGAAAGCAGATGGTGATAAAATTTTAAACTTGGAAATATGTGTACACATTTTCCAAGACTCTGCACTTCCCATGCCCACTAGATACCTCTGAAGACAGGTTTATGTGTATGGCTGTGTGCTGATGAACCTTATTACACCACCTTGTTGAACCTGTTTCTAAAACTGTCCAACTGTGTAAGAGGTTCATACTCTAACTGCTTGGTAAAGGTGAATAAAGTGACCGTCAGCAATTACTGAAGCTCAAGGGCAAGACGAACGTTTCAGACCAAGCCTCTAGAGCACTGTTGGAAAGTGGCAGTTGTGACACCAAAACAAATCACCCATAATAGGTGCCTAAGGGTGGCATTCAGGAGGCCATCTGGCTTGCATAGAGGACTCCTGCCAGTAGTCTCTGGTCTGCATCAAGCCTCAGCAACTGTGACATTGCAGGAGGATACTTTGGAAAGAGTTAAGCAAAGCAGGAAATGTGGAAGATTTAGGGTGGGAAAAGAAATACAAACAGATTAATTACAAGTTCTCCCCATGCTTTGGACCCATCCCAACAGTATGCTTCTTCCTTGGAACATTTGGTCCAGAATTTGGGGCAAAAAATGAGTGTTCATAATGTCTTTGTGGGTGACCTTTCACCATTACAGGCTACAGTGGCTATTGGCAGTCTCTGAACCAAGATTTGGCACTATTATTACTCGCCTCCTTGCAAAACTTGCTGTCGCCTAAAGTCTTTGGCAAAAGATATGAAAGATACTTTACAAAATAAAGCAAGAGGGAGTTCCCACTGCTACTAGAGAGAGATTGTTGCTAGCTCAGCATTAGCCTTTGTAATGTGCTTTCACATGAGGTATGTTACCCATCTGGCAACACCTCCAGGCCTGACTTTTCTCCTTTGTCCTCATGTGGATCTGGGATAGGGGTTCCTCAGGGAAAGTTTCTCAGACTTTCCAGAAGAAAGGCTGCCTCCATGCTGTGACACCCCCCCATGCTGGTGCATATTTTGGGGTTTAGTCCCAAGTAAGCCTGTACTCCCAAGTTTGGTAACCCCTGCTGCATGGATGTGACCTGAAATTGTCTTCTCTGTTTGCTGTTGCTGAATTACTCTACTGAAGCATAACTCTGATATTTCATGTTCAGGGTAATTTTGTACTGTTTTTTATAGTACAAGGAGAAAGACACAAAAAGTAAAATGTGTGAGTGTGAACCATGGCCTCCTGCAGGCATGGATGATGACAATTATGGCTCAGACTGTGATAGAGCCTGGAGGTATTCATCACATCTGAAACACAAAGAGTGGGTGCTAACGTGCAGGTACTTCAAGAGGATAATTAAAACTTTTATATTTAGAACCTCTTCTGAAGGCCAGTTTTGTGTTTGAAAAGCAGGACTGGGAGTAAATATTTTAAGTTACTGCATTTTGCTTTACATCTGATTTTCAGTCTTTGAAATCTTACAGTATCTTGTCCCTCCACCTGTCATATGTGACGATACCAACAAGCACATTAATTTAGCCCTGAGAGATCATCAAAAGCCTGTCTCCTTTATATCACCAGCCAGTATCTCTTATAAGAACAGAGTTTAAGTATTTTGATCCACATTCTGGGGCCCTATGATAGCAGTGAGCAGATGAAGTGGGCTGTGAAGTAATGATTCTGTTTGAGACCTACACCTTATGCCAAAAAGGCAAAATCCTTCAGAGCCTCTGCTGGTGGAAATTTGGGAAAAACTACTACCATTTGTTACATGTTTGGGGATCACAGACACCCTAAACAAAGATTTCCCACTTGCCACTTTCTTTTTCTTCTCCAGTTTCTCTGTCCTTCCCTGCTCTACAACCAAGGATCAACCTCCTGGTCCCAGAGTGGCAAGTTCCCATATGATACCATACATATCAAAAGCTTGCTGGCACCAGTACAGGCTTTGTGGCACTGGCACAAACCTCCTAGCACCAGCACCAATGACAAACTACTAGCCCAACACAATGAAATGTCAGGTTACAGCATAAATCCTTCCTCTCCTAAAAGAGGCTTAACTTCTTCTGAACTTCTCTGAGCTCCTTGTCATTTGCTGTCCAACTTTTAACTGGAAACTGAGGTCAGGGACTGCCTTAAGCATTGTGTCTTTTGGATTATATTGCACATGCTTAACAAATACTAATAAAAATCAGTAATCTAAGTAATCGAGCAGCCCTCAACTCTTTGTATGTGAGAGCATTAGAAAATCACACTTTCTGTTTTGTTCAGCAACATGATGCAATTAATATTATTAAAACTCTCCCAAGAGATTTTTTTTTTTTTATTATCACTATGATATAGGATGATTTAATTTTGTTTGTTTCAGAGTTACACAGTTTCATTAATGTACAGGACAGACTAGGAATGGCTTGTATGTTCAAGAGATTGTTCACTCATGTCACCAAGTTCCTCAAGCTTATAAATAGCATCTCCATAGTAGTGTATTGCCTTACCTGTCTCATGCCGCACACTTGGACAACTGGAAGCATGTACATCATCTTTCACACCACACCCTGTCTCCCACCTACTCAGACATACAGCATTAGCACCCCAGGCGGGTACCAAATCAACCCAGAACCACTGGGTTTGCTGAGGCACCTCCAAAGCCTTGGGCACATATTTCTCAGCAGTCTTCATGCACCTACACTTTGAGGATCTCATGGCATTTGATGCCTCAAGCAGATCAACAGCCATTTTGACACAAGTCAGCAAGCCCCACTTTTCAATTGAGGATGAACTACCAAAGGAGGAATCCACACACAGTCATCTTGCATGATTTCAGATCTTCAGCACGTAGCACTATTCAAAAACTATTGTTCTTCCAATCCCCCCTTTTGCCCCATGTTCAACTAATGCTTCTGGTTAACTTTCTGGACTAATCCTACCTATGATGACAAAACTCTGTATGTAAGAGCTAGTGGGTAGGTAGTACATACTTATCTGAAGGTTTCTAATGATGGCTTTCAGGACATTTTTCTAAGTCTCAGTGTCACATGGGCCAAGTCCTTCACAAACAGCTTATAACAGTCCACACAGATCAAGTGGGGGAGGTGTTGAAACCAGCTGATGTAGGGAAAAAAAACAGACCACAGGTTTTTGGATATCATCAAAAATTGCATCTTTTCTGAAGTTCTTCTCTCAGCTAAGATGATACTAGATGTTTTTGTTCATACAAATAAAGCTTTTGAATACTCTTTGCAGAAAAGCTATGGACTCTATGAGCTGCAGAGAAATCTATGATACCCAAGATGGATTCTGCTGTGCAGAAGGAGATTTGAAGTACCTGCTTCCATACTTTTAGAAAAGAGAAAATGCTGCCTCTTTTGATATCATTAAACTGCCTCAAAATTGGATCCTTAGTACTAAATTAGAAAGACCTTTCCCTCCCTTTTACTGATATGCACTTCAGGGAAAAAACTGACAGGAAGTTTTTAAGTAATCTGCCTCAAATTCTCCATGGGACCCAGGGAATTTTGGGGTGGCATTCTTTGATTTTTAGTTCTCTACCTTGCCAGACTCTCTCAGCTGAAAAAAAAAAAATGTCTATAAAAGCTAATGCTTCTTTACCTTCAGGCCGTCTTGAAGTGTTAAAGCACAACTCCTAGTAACATGGATTACAATAAAATCTAAGTTTCTTTATTTCACTTTCACCGTTAGTTTATAACATTGGGACCCAAAAGGCTGTTTTGCAAACTTAAAGAGGGCCAAGTGTCCAGTAAACTTTTTAATACCATGTGAAATTTGAAAGCCTTAACGGCAGAGGTTTAGTAGAAGTGTCTTACAATGCTTGGGCATTTAATGAGCTACATTTTATGAGTCTGTTTTTCTTGAGGGCAATAAAAGGATATATGAAAGGGTGAAAGTTAGAAAACTGTAGTACAACGTATCTTGCCAGGGTTACATACAACGTATTTAGCACTTTCCCAAGGGAAGTATGGGTTAGGTCTGCAGACATGGAGTATTCTGGGTGATTTTTAAAGGCCTTCAAATAAAAGAGGGTACTGTAGATCTTCTTTTGTGAAGTGGAGGTGGGGGGAAAGCAGAGACAGACATTGGCAGGCATCTGCAACCTGTACGGTTCAATGCACAAATGCAATCCCAAAGCAAGTTAGAAGCGCCTGGCTCTAGTGATGTGGTTCCCACTCCTTTTGTGTCATGACTTTTGTTTTCCAGCTTTTTCCCATCCAGGGTAAACATGTCATATGAGATCAAAACTTGTATAGGTGTTCTCCAGGCTACTATGTGAACTTCTAATTAGCTAAATATTGGCTGTTACTAGTATTGTTGCAGTTGCCACAGAGATATCTCTGCTCTGGAGACCTCATCTATAGACAACTGAAGTGGAAGTGTCCCAGAAATTCCAGGCAGGTGCCTGGTTTCCTAAGTCAGTATGGATCTGTCCTACTGAAGATAAATTCCTACAGAATTAATATTCTTCATATCTATGAGCTCTCATCTCAAAGCTTTCTTGATAGTGCATTTCCTCAGAAAGATGTTTCCAAAATGTATTTGAGAGATATGACTAAGGAACATGGGAACAGCTTGTGGAAAACAACACCCTTCTCATCCTCTTCCCTGTGGAATATATTTCTGTAACACCTCAGAAGCTTATGATCCCTTTTTATTGTCCTTCACTTTTGGGAAGGGGAAGCTCACCATTTTGTGTATAATTACGTAAATACACTGTGCTTTCAATGTCTTTTGTTTATTATTAAAAGTGAAATGCTTGGAAATAACTGCAATGTGGAGGTAAGGCAAGCCGTGCAAAAAGTAACTATGGACAGGCATCCCAGACACCCTTTTCCTCCTGTCAGTGTTCCACACCTATTGCAAAGCCGCATACTGAAATGTGTATCTGGGTCCACGTATTACCTGTGCTAATGCCATCTCCAAGGCCTTTAGATATGCACTAAATAAATGCCATTTCAGCGGTGAGCTTATGGGCTCTTGGAATCAGCCCCATAGAGGACACAGTGGCTGAACATGAGCCAGCAGTGTGCCCAGGTGGCAAAGAAAGCCAATGGCATCCTGGCTTGTACAAGAAATAGTGTGACCAGCAGAAGTAGGGAGGTGATTGTCCCCCTGTACTCAGCACTGGTGAGGCCACACCTTGAGTATTTTGTCCAGTTCTGGGTTCCTCAACATTAGAAAGATATCGAAGTGCTGGAGCAAGTGCAGAGGAGGGCAACAAGGCTGGTGAAGGGCTCAGAGCATTAATCTTATGAGAAATGATTGAGGGAGCTGGGACTGTTTAGTTTGAGGAAGAGGAGTCTGAGGGGAGACCTCATCGCTCTCTACAACTGTTTGAAAGGACATTGTAGAGAGGTTGGTGTTTGTCTCTCTTCACAAGTAATTAACGATAGAACAAGAGGGAATGGCTGCAAGCTGCAGCAGGGTAGGTTTAGGCTGGACATTAGGAAAAAATTCTTCACAGAGAGAGTGGTCAGTCACTGGAATCTGCTGTCCAGGGAGGTGATTGAGTCGCCATCCCTGAATGTGTTTTAGAACCAATTAGATGTGGTGTTGGGGGATATGGGGTAGAGGAGAACTTTGTAGAGTCGGGCTGATGGTTGGACTCGATGATCCCAAGGGTCTCTTCCAACCTAAATGATTCTATGATTCTATGATTCTATGTAGCTGCAATTAAGCAGTGGTCCTTCACTCTTCAGGGAATAGCCCTCACTGCTCTTGGCCTTGGCTGTGCCTTGTCGAGTGGTGGATGCTACAAAAGTGCCTCCCGGCTACCAGTGGGTGGGTGATGACTAACTGGGACATCTCCCTTTTTCCAGGACCAGCCTCTCCTCACCAGTGATGAACCCACTGTGCTAGATCTGCTGCCCCCGGCGATCCTTGCCTCTCCATCTGGAAGCTGCTGGGCTTTGCCAAACCCCAGATTCATGCGGTTTGGCACCCTCTGTTCATCAGGAGCAGGAGTCCCATCCAACACATACTGCTGCATACAAGTCAAGCAACAGCCACAGTGAGGACTTGGCCAGAAGCTGGCCCACAAGCTCCTTTTTAAGCTTCAGGAGGTGGGTTAGTAGCCGCAGGGACAGGGTGACGGGAATGCTGTGTGCTGGGAGAAATAACAAGCCAAGCATTTGCCTGAAAAGGAAGGGAGGCAGAGGGAGTTTTACAAGCTGCAAGGGAGGTAAGGAAGAGGCTGATAGAGCAAATATGAAGTATTTTAAATACTTGTTTCTCCCAAAATATATTCTCCCCCCCCTTCCCCTGTTTGTAGCCCTGCTTTTCAAGGCTGGAATGATAACCCCTGTGCCTGGTATTAAGAAGACAGTGCACAGGTTTTTCTTCAGCCCTCAGCACAACCCAGAGGCAAGCATGCGTGGGAACAGAGAGGGAGAGATGAGAGGGACAGACAGCCGCCTGAATTGTCCTTCTGAGCCACTTTTGCCAAGATGTGGTGCAACATCTTATTTTTCTTGTTATTGCTACCATCCATTACAAGAAGTCTGCTTATGTTCATTAAACATTCTCTGTGCAGCCTAAGGGTGCAAGGGATGGTAACATCGGGTGGGGGCTGGTCCCCAGAGCATTAACCACAACATGGTCCCAGCAGCTTCCAGGGACGCTGCAGTCCTTCTGGGAACTATAAACCCCCTGAACATCCATGTGGCTGAAGCTGGGGTGGGGAAGGGCTGGTGCTGAGGGAAGGAGGTAGGGGTGGGAAGTGAGTTGCAGCACTCGCACAACCCAAGCAAGCTGGGGCTTTCTCAGCAGTAGAAAGAGCCAGCTTTTCGCCTCCACCCCAGCCCAGTGAGGCTACGGGAAGTACAGCCAGCTTGTTTCCTGTAAACAAGCTACTGTTCCCAAAGCTGTGGCAGTAAGACAAGCCACTGAAACACAAATGAGTCCAAGATTGGGACAGGTGCCACTGTTTGGGAAAGGCTTCACTTCTCCCCATCCTTCTCCAGTGCTCTCCTTCTCCCATGCTTTTGCCCTCTCTGCTTTAGCTGTCCTCCTTTCTTTTCCCTTCCCACTTACCTCCGTCCTAGGTCTTGGCACAAGAAGGACCTTTGCAGCTGCAATCTTATGGTAAAATCACAGGCATTGTCCACCCTTTGCAACCCTCACAAGCTGCCCCTGGCTGATGAACAGGACCTCTGTGATGTGATAGCTAAACCCAAATTGGCCTTTTCCTAGTACCTCTCCATTTTTGGGAACAGGGCAGAAGGTTATGCTGCTGTACATATTTCACCCCAGGCTGAAACTTGGCAAATAAATTCTCTTCTGAGGAATATTTTTAAAAAGTAGCTAACATTGCATTACACAGGACCAAGCAAATCCTCCTGCCTATCCATCTCCTCCTCACTTTAGTCTGACAATGAACTCAGGCACTGGAGGAAAGGAGGGGTCGTGCCAAAGCGATTACCATGGTAATGATCCATCTACTCCATGGCAACAATCCATCTAGTCCCATAATCTTCTCCTAACTAGGTAGCAAAAAGTGGTTGGGGCCACTACTGACTGTCAGCTCCTAAAATTTCTCATAGCCCATCACACCTCCTTGTCTCACTCTCAGCTGGAACTATGAACCATGTGATATGGTTTTGACAGTAGCTGTGGCCCACAGTTTATGCATTTCTGTTTCAAGGGACAGACAGGTTGCCTGTTCCTGTGGTAGTTGCTGTTCTCCTTAAAAATTCAGCTCCTGGACCCTTACAGTTACCAGATTAATCTGTTTCTTTGTCTTTATAAATTGGACATGCACACAGACATCAGAATTTTTTGACAAAAGTCTGATGACGTGAAAAAAAATGATTCAAATATCAAAGCGTAGCCTTGTGTATCTTGAAACGGCACATTTCAAAATCTCTTTTTATTGTGTGATTTTTCCTAGTGTGCCTTCCTAGTGAAATCACTTATTACTTGGTAATATTAGGGAGATGATGAGGTGGCAGGAATGCTGTTGAATTCCGCAAAAGAAAAACCTGGAGCCTGTGTCTTCCACATAAACATAAATTCAGGATACCTGGTGACATTACATCCTATAACTGCACAATGCTGGACAACCTGTTTGAAGCCAGACAATCTCATTGTTTAGAAAAAAAGGAAAATAGGCCCAGGCTCTTGGCTGCCTTCAAAGAAGGTGGATTTTTTTTTGTAGGCTAAAATTCACTGATTACTGAATTTTAACCTTGTTCTGTGTGTAGGTGGTTGGTAAAGAAGAGGCAGGTTCTCCTTTTTTGCCTAGAAACCAGAACATAGGTGAGATATGAAAACAAGAAAAGAAAAAAAAGCCAAAAAAAAAACCCCATATATGATAATTTGTGTTAGTTCTACTGATTACATGTCTTTTTTTGTTTGGTTGTTCTTTTGTTAATCTAAATCCTGCTCTTGGATGTCAGTGGCTAGCAATTTCAGAATGAAGCTTTCTCTGCTTGGACTGGATGGATCTCCAAGGTCATGCAAAAAAAATGTGTCTTCTCCAGAGCCCCTAGGTTCATACTTCCCTTCTCTGGCCTCTATGTTCCCTATTTTCTGTTGCTGAGGAAAATTAAGGCAGGCTCTGTCACCATGGCAATGCAGCGTTGTACCTGTTTTGGAAAATCTGTAAGCGCCTACAACTAAACCTTTCCAAGTCAAAGCTTGCCATGAGAATCTTGGTTCTCTCCCCTTAATGACAGATATTGGGTGTGAAAGACATTTCAATATGACTAGTGTAGAGAAAAGCTGATGGTCAAAAGACAGTCCTGGGGGCAAACAGAAATAGTCAGTAAGGAGCAACCAAAACACACCCTGACTTAGAAGAGTCCATGAAACTGAACCCTTTGGTGTGTGGGTCAATCACTGCAAGGTACACTTTTTTGAAGATTAGGCATGAAACCATCAGACATGGTAAATTCAGCATTGATAAATGAGGTCTGTGGGAAAATCCAAAGGTGCAAAGTCAGCTTGGTGTTAGGGGCTAATGACACCCAAGACAGTGCAAAGCTTTTCCTGGGAGCTGCAGACCACCACTTCTAGAGAGAGAGTGAGGAAAGAGATGCAGAAAAACTTGGAAGCCTTCAGAGAGCACCCTAAGTAAAAGATGGTGAGAGGGCTACTTACGCTACTTGAGGAAAGAGTACAGCCATGATGGGTTTCTCCCCCATCTTAACCAAACCTTTCTACTCTTGCTTTAGAACAACCTCTAAAGAAAGCTATTGCCTTCCTTCTTACCTTATCACCTGGCATGGATTTGGGGACTTCCCTCAACCTTGGCTGACCTTTGTTTGAAAGGATGTCTCATATCCAGTGCCTTGGAGGTCCTCCAGGTACCTCTTTGCTTTGTTTTTCAGCAGGGATTGCACAGGATGCCACAGTTTGATCTGTCATCTCCACTGAACACAGAAAATAGTGAGTGTCTCTTAATGTGTTTTCTTCCAGTGAGGAAACTGGGGCTTACTGTCCCAGAGGATTTCAAGCCTCTCCCTGCACAAGGAACTCAGCTCTTACCATGTGCATCGCCTATGCTATATTTACTCCATACTCACGTAGGATGTGAGGCTGCTGTACTGCCTGTCCCTGTGGAATTTTTTCTATGCTAATGCTGAAGTTCTGAAGTTTTTATATATTTTTTTTTTTTTCTTGTACCTCTAAGAAGAGAGGTTCCTTCACGGAAACGATGACAAGTTTGTGGTTTTTTTTCTTTTGTTTTTTTGGATGCCATAGTTCACCATTGGAAATATGGAATGACAAAGTAATCCTACCTGTGCTCACACATTGTGAATTCAAAACCAAAACAGAGAACTGGGCAAACTCCAGATGTGATATGGGCACATATCTGAGACTGACAATGAACAGCTGGAGAGTTGGCTGGAAGGAGAAGCCCTCCCTCTTGCCTCGCATCCACAGGTCACTAAGCCAGATGGGGCTGGCTTAATACATAGAAACTGCTGATTCTCAAAACAGTTCTGTCAAGGTGGGATGCTGAGGAGGAGGGACGAATCTATTTGTATGCCCCCTTTTTAAGTATTCAGAGTTCCTTTCATACCTGTGATGCTTTCTGCTATGAGACAGAGCAGATCCCCTTTGCAGGATGCTCTACATACAGCTAGCTAGCACATAATGAAAATTGTTACTAGCTCTGGAGCAGCTCAGTATAAACTAATTGCATAAACGAATAATTCAAACTCATCCCAACAACACCTCTGAAAAGCACTGCAAAGTAGCCTCCGTCACTCTTTCTGCATCTTTGCAATGCAATCAAGAGCATCATGAGACCTGTAACGTACAGCCCATGAGAAAATATATCTGCATCATTATAGCTAAAACCCTGAGTAAGGACCAAAAGATTTGACCTTTGAAAGGCATACTGGCTCTGGTTTGGAATGGCTTCATCTCGAAATAAGAGTTGTCCATGTCTGGCAGTATGTAGAAATACACTGTTCTGACTCAGGAGGCAGGCAAAATAGCAGGAAATGACTCTGTTTGAAAATTAGACTGTAAATTTAGATATAGCTGTTCCGATCCTGGCATCATTTGTTACAAGTAAATCAATGTATTTCTGGCAGAGATCATGAAACCAAAAGAAAAAAAAAAAAGAAAGAGAAAAGCACACGAAAAAAAAAAAAGAGAAAAAGAGAGGGAGAGAAGAGTTGAAATAGAGTTTTACCGTGGAAACTAAACAGAAAGATGCCAGTGTGTGTTAACTGTATCATAGACTTAAAATCCCTGGTACTCCAACCTATTGACAACTGCCATCTCATATTCAGTACAACCAGGTGGAAGGAGCTTGGCACAGAGCTGTCTGTGAGCTGAAGCCTGTCTTTGCATTTGGCTCAACTTGTCACTGTCTCTCCAGCTGTCCCTGCCCTTGCCATTTGTACCTTTCCTCTGTTTAAAGGGCAATATTTGGGGCAACCTGGGGAAGGGGTCAAAGATAATCTTCAAAACCAGAAAGCTGCATGTCCAGAACAGGCTATGCCTGTGCTGCTGAAGCTTGCGGAGACAATGCTTGATTGCAAAGACAAAAGTACAAAGGCTTGGAGAGGAGAGTGAAAGACACCAGGACCTGGGAAAAAGGTCAGGAGCCGAGAGGACAGAGAAGTAGGCCTAGACTTCATGTGTGCATGGGCTACCAGGCATTAAACATCTGTAACTAAGTGCCTAATAACCTAACCATAGACCATCATCAACAGCAAAACCCAGTACCAAAAGATAATGGGGACCCAGACTAAACATTGCCAAAGGTGCAGTCTATAATGCTCTGCTCGTCCTGCTCCCATTGCTAAAGCCCCCTCAGCAGCTGACCAGTTATATGTGAGCAGGAAACTACTGTGGCAGGTCAGCACGGTGAGGGTATGTTATGACAGCTGGAGAGGAACTTCCTGAGAGAGTTACGCTGTTTGGTTGGATGTAGCTGGACAGTCTGAGATGAGGGAATCCCCATTTATAGTCTACATCCCCAGGATGAATCCCACAACAGGAAAGCAAAAACCCACTTAAGAAAATGTCCTAGATCTGGGAGAGGACTTGGCAGAGTAAATGTTTCCGAAGGTCAGGTTCCAGAAATCTGGTTAAAGTGAAGTCCTGGAAAAATATCCAGATCTGATATTCATCATGAAAAGGTGGCTTGTGTCACCCAGAGGGGTGGGGAAAGCAAAGGATGACCCATAACATGATTCATTTGGCACTATCTTTGTTTCTGATGTTGGAACCTTGATAAAATCTGTGCAGCACGCAGGACTGTATGCTTACCTCTGGTCCTCTCTCATGCATGCCCTTCATGAGCAGTAGACACCTGGTCTACTGCAATGCAGCCTGCAGTGGAAGATGATGGAGCTGCCTTGATTTACAGCAAGGAAAGATCTAATCCAGAAACTGCTGAAAAGTGTAATTCAGAGTCCAGTTTCTAAGACGTGTCTTGCAAAGAAAAGAAACAGCAAAATTGCTGGGAGAATCTAGCCAGGTAGAATACTATTTCCTCCCTTTGTATTTAATGAAAACACTGGTTTTAGACCATACAAACAGAACATTTCTAGCAGCCATATGCAGCTAGGTCCCTGCTTTTCCACTCTCTCTGCCTACCAATATAGTCCCATGTAGCTCTTTGGAGCTGTAGGAAAAGCCTGAAAGTCCAAATTAGACCCATACAAAGTGACTGTCTCATACTTAGATCACCTTTAGGCATTTATGCCTGTGAAATGCAAATAGCACCAAATGAGCAATAATATTTGTAACACAAGCATTTGTAAAGCAAGAGCCAAGAATTACAGCAGTGGAAAGAGCTTCACAATCCTATTGTAGAATGAAGAAAAAAAAAACATTTTACCCTCTTAGAGAGCCTGTCTTTCCTCGTTGTTGGTCACGTCATACTCATGTTAAGCAGACCCAGCAATACTAGAGGAAAATAGGGAAAGAACATAGCATCAGAGCTGAGGTCAACATCTGGATGGACTTAGGCTTCACAAAAGAATTCACTGACTCATTGGCACATGTGAGGACTGTCATCTCCTACGCAGCATTTAGTCTTTAATCACAAGAACCCATTGGAGTAAGTCTTGGCTTTCAAAAATATTAATGGAGTAATAAAGCTATGAAAAGTGAAAAAAAAAAACAAGGCAAGAAACTGAGTAGTTCCAAAAAACACCAATATGACTCCCTCCCTAAGCACACACACACACACATATACACACAAAAGAAGGGAGCAGCCAAAAAACTGACACTGAAAACTTACAAAGTCACCTGCTAGGTGTTTGAACAGGAGTGAGATAAGAGTCCCATCTGTGCTCTGACCCTCCCTGACTTTCAGGAGCTCCACCAGTCATGCAGAAGGTTTGTGGAGTGGTTGAGGTCTTGCAGTGACCTCAGCAGGGTGTAACATGGACTCTCCCAGCAGGATATCCGCACCAGTGTGTCCCCACAGCTCTGGGGCAGTGGTGCCCAAACCAGGGAGAGGGAAGGAAGAGGAATAGAGTAAGAGATGATGGGCAGGGCTTTCCTGTTGTAATTGTTTGGAAGATCTTGGGCCACAGTGTCACTTCTGGACAAAATGGGCCTTGCACAAGCTGCTGCCAGCACAATGCCTTCCCTCACACATCCAGCACACCCCTCTCCTGTGTCATCAGAGAAGCCCCTCAGGTAACTGAGAGCAACAGCTTGCAGACACATGCCAAGGTATGTTGCTCAGTACAGCATCCTCACTAACCTGGGCTGCATCCTTGCCTTGCTGCTTCTCAGAGGTCTTTGTCTGTGTATGGAGCCTCGCTGGCCAAAGATGGAGAGAAAGGGATCAGAGCTGGCACACTGTCCCATGCATCTATCTGGGCCAGCAGTCCTGCTCTCCTGCAGATGATGAATGAACTTCTGAACCTCTTGAAGTTGATAGATCACAGTTGACAATAGGAAGTGATGGAGAACTTATTTGCTCATGACTACTTAGCTGCTGTACTCTACTATTTAAACTATTGTTTTATTAGGTTCATTTCATGGGATCAGGATTTGGAAACATTGCTTTAAATGTCCCATTGCGGTGATCTCGTGATTTGCAAGGCCCCAAATTCTATTCCTCAGAGAGCTAAGGAATTTCTAGTGGCAGTTCCTGTGAAGTGGAGAGGACAACAGGTGCTCAGGTATCCCCTGCTCCCCATAGGAAAGGCCTGAATAGGGGAAGAAATTCAGATTCTGACTTGATTTTGTGAGATCAGGACCTTCTAGTGTCCTGCCTCCCCCAGCTATGGTTTCAGTTTAGCCAGAAGGTAAATCACCAGCTTGCTCCAGTCTATCTATCCCGCTCCAATCGTATGACGTTGCATAAATTTGAGGACCATTCTCTAGGCAGTGAAAGATGGCCTTTCCTGGATAAGAACAATTAAAGCAGCAATGAGTCTCAGGCATTTATACTATGCACAATAATCAGCTGAGCAACAAATTAAGAGCTAAACATTTCCAGCAATTTAAGAGGCAGTTTTGTTCTCAGACTAAGGTTGAACAGCTACTCAAGACAAGCCTTAACCATTTGCTTCCCCTGTTTTGATAAATTCTGATAGCCCTGGACAACCTGCACCAACAAGAAGGTCTCTGAAATCACATTCTAGGGGTAATACAAGAAACAAGGAACAAAGTGTATTCACCCCTGTTTATTGCAAGTGAGTTGTTATGTCAGGCTGCATGTCTGCCATGCTTTTGCCAGAAAGCAGAGTTACCTGTCCTGCAGTTGTTGTGGGAGCTTCTTTCTATGCTACGATGCATGTCAGAGAAAGCAGTCAGGGTCTTGTTACAACACTTGCCTCTTGTAATGGTTCTTCTTTCCCCCTGTAGAACAGAAGGTAGGAAAGCAAGGATGAGAAATGCTCTCCTTAGTCAGAAAGCTGCTAAGGACATTAATGACAGGAGATAATTGTCTGGTTTGCTCATGGCAGCTGCTGATTTGATGAGGTTTCATTTCACTTGACATAATGTTCCCAAGTACCTCTGGAATTAAAAATTCAGTGGGACATGGGGGAAGGGTCACTATATTTGCCTAAATATGATAATCTAATACTTTAACTGAGTAAATAAGGTTGCCTTTCTAGGCAACAGATACACATGTATTTTCAGAAAATGATCCATTTGGTCTATCTTGGTGCACCTTAGTCACCTGTCTACAAATCCAGCCAAGCACTTGCCAAGGCCTATAAACATCTACTTCACTATCGGTTATGCTATACTGAACTGTAAGAGTATACATGAATGTTTCCTGTCTCCACCTGTGCAGTCAGAGGTATTTTTATGCTAGCCACCTGGTAAGAGTTGGCAGCTAGTGACTAGGGGCTGTGATTTTGTGGTACTACTTCTTACATTCATATGGTGTGGATGCCCTTATGATTGCAGACAATGTTCCAACTCGTACTAGCTCCAGAGCTAAGACCTTAAACTCATTTTCCCTCAAAGATGCACCATCCTTGAGCCAGAAAGAAGTTTCCATCACTGGTCACAAGATAGTCACTGCAGCATTGTAGTTCCACTAGGACTTTTCAGAAAGTCTCATCCTGCAGCAGCCTATCCACTGCTCAGACTGAAAGACAGTACCTCTTGTCTTTCCCCTTCTTAGCTGTCATCTCCCTCCTTGTTTCCTGCTTCTTCACCTCTTCTGGGAGTGTTCCCTGCTGTGTTGCTTCCGGTATTGCCTGTATCACAGCCAGCACTATGCCCTCATGGACAAGAAGGCCAATGGCATCCTGGGGTGTATTAGAAGGGGGGTGGTTAGTAGGTCGTGAGAGGTTCTCCTCCCCCTTTACCCTGGTGAGACCCCATCTGGAATATTGTGTCCAGTTCTGGGCCCCTCAGTTCCAGAAGGACAGGGAACTGCTGGAGAGAGTCCAGGGCAGGGCTACCAAGATGATGGAGGGAGTGGAGCATCTCCCAGAGGAGGAAAGGCTGAGGGAGCTGGGTCTCTTGAGCTTGGAGGAGACTGAGGGGGGACCTTATTAATGTTTATAAATCTGGAAAGGGTGAGTGTCAGGAGGATGGAGCCAGGTTCTTCTCAGTAACATCCAATGATAGGACAAGGGGTAATGGATGCAAGCTGGAACATAGGAGATTCCAGTTAAATATGAGGAAAAATTTCTTCACAGTGAGAGTGACTGAACACTGGAACAGGCTGCTCAGGGAGGTTGTGGAGTCTCCTTCTCTGGAGACATTCAAAACTTGCCTGGACGCGCTCCTGAGTGATCTGATTTAGATGTTCCTGCTCCAGCAGGGGGATTGGACTAGATGATCTTTCGAGGTCCCTTCCAATCCCTGATATTCTGTGATTCTGTGATTTCTGCTTTCAAGGTCTCTGTGAAAGGGTGGCAGCTGCCTGGCAGAGCTGCCTATTCCTCTGATGGGTGGTCTCTCTCTGTATCAGGTGGTGAGTGGACACATACCTGGAGTACCTTTAGAGGTCAACCGCTATGACATATTAGGTATATGTGATGCAAGAAAGTGACTTTTGCCATTTATAAAAATAGCCATTTGGTTTTCCATCACAATAGAAACTCCTTTGTGATTGTTCTTTGACTCTGAAATAGGAGCTTTTCTGCCACCTCAGAATCATGAACTTAGCTCAAAGCTCAAAAAATTTACTTCTGGGCTTTCACTTCAGGGTTTTCACTGTGTTAGGGGGAGGGCAAAGACAGTGAAACTGAGGTCTGTGATCTCCAGAACAGAACTGAAGCTCAGTAGTTCAGAGCCCACCCATGTAACGTGCTTTTCTACAAGGCCCATCTCTTATAATCAGCTCTGACATGACATGACAATGAAAGGGAAAAAAAGAATGAAAAAGGGAATTTGTCAAAGATAGGAAACCCAGACTCATAATTGTTTTCTATTAATTATTTTTTTTTCAGTCCAAAAATGTCTCCCATTAAAGCACTGATGCCTGCCTGTAAGAATTAAATGTCAGAAAAAACAAACCACCCTGTAACTAAAAGAGTATTTTTTTTCTTCACTCTTGTTGGAGTGACACAAATATTGTGAGATTACTTCTATTGTGCAACTGACGCATTGTTTTACTACATAGCAGGATGGAGCTGACCCTAGACACTCCCAATTCACAATAAATTGAGATCTTCTTTTGGAAATGACGCTAGCAGTATGCATCTCAGTAATGATAGCCTTTGAGCCCCGTTCTGGAGTCATGGGGAGTTTATGAAATGTTATATTCTCCCATATCCTCCCTGATGAAACTTCCCTTGGAAGGTGCTTCAGCGTCAGGATGTGTCACTTCCAAAAGGATGTTTGGGCACAATCTATGACAAAAGCATCAGACTACTGATCTGCAGCTAGGTAGGCAGAAACATGCAGTCCAGAGTTGTTCCCAGACCTGCTCCACTGCCTCGATTTCCAGAACTAGATGTGTAAAAACCTTGAGCCTCGTAAGGTTCCTGAGAAATCAGGAAAGAAAGGCAAGAGACTGACATGGCTGAGTCAAGATCTGCAGGTCAAACTAAAGGGCAAGAAAGAAATGCCCAGGGAGTGGAAGCGGGGACAGATATCGAACAACCCAAAGCATCTGGCATATAAAGTCAAAGACACAGAAGGCGTAGGTTGTTACAACCCAAAGTACTACACCAGGGTATTAATACCATAACAATGACTTTATAACAACTGTAGATAAAGACCTTGTTTTCCTCTCATAGCTAGAAAACCAGAAAATCACAGTGGCTTAATGAACATTTCTTTCATTAAATACAGGTCAAAGACATAGTGTGATTGATGCAGGCTATTATTTTTAATAATGCAGCCAAGTTGAGGTGCAATTTTTTATAATCATATCTCCAATACTGCATTGTGCCTAACCTAATGGCTAGTCCCACAGCATGTGGACATTCACAGAATTAGACCACAGCACCTCAGTTCAACACAGCCACCCCAACATGCCAAAGAAAGTCTACCAATACATCAGACCAGTCTACCTGTTCCAAAGAAGAGGAAAGATTAAAGAGGAATGATAGTCTGACTGGTCCACAAATTATCCAGAGACAGACTTTTTTGTAAGAGTAAAGCAGGCTGATACAGCTGCAGATGCTTCACAAATCCTTTTTTCACTCATTAGTGCAAATTTGAGAGACTGGCAGCGAAGAAGGGACAGATGAATGACCAGAGCAGACACTGTATTCTTGTACACCTTGTATTACCTTGTAGTATTTTGTCCTTAAAACTGTTGCTGAGGTGTCCCATGGTTAATAAATGTATGTAGTGAAACTGAAGGTCTCTACCCATATAAGTCATCTCTCTCCTAACATGTCTGCAAATCAAGAGCCAGTTCCTTGCCATCAACAGGTATCCAGTACACACAGCTGCAAAACAGGCATGAGATCACATGCAACCCACTAGCATCTGTGCTTTTTCACTTTCCTAACCCTTGTGATTTGTGACATTAAGCCACCTTGCTTGTACGGGTGACCCAAAGGGATGAACATTTCTTTTGCCTTTTTCCCTCAACTCAAAGAAAGACATGAGAAATAACTTCATCCCTCACCACAATCCCACCTTTTGTTTTTCTTCCCCTCCCCCCCCAGTTTATAGTCTTAAGGGCTATTGTAAGAGACGTTTAATAACGCCTAGAGGTTTTTACGCTTCAGTGAAAGATGGCAATGCAAATCTTTAGGTATTTTTTTCAGAGTGGCTCTAGGCAAAGGTCTCCTTTGTCTGCAGAATATCTTTCTTTTAAAATCACTAGTTTATTATTTTTTTAAGTGTGTTGTATTTTACTGTTAAGGACAACTCATGAAAAAAGCTCACTTGATCTTTAATAGAAAGAGCAACTGCATTAAAACAAGGACAAAGATTTACATTTTTGTAAATAATTTGTTTTACAAAAAGTGTTTTCTCATTGACTTTCATACTCCTGTTACATTTTCAAGGCTAATCAAAAAAAGAGTGCATGATTAATTAAGCTTGCAGGCTGCGACTGAGGTGGTAAAACAGTAGACACTGATAGACTGGAAATACTTCCTTGCTGTTTGCAGATGGCAGGCTCAAACTGGACAGAAGATAAGTATACCCTGCAAGAAAATGAAGTCAAGTATTTTCAGTTGTAGTCACTGGGGATCCTGACAGGTACATCCATGCATAAAGAAATTGGGTGAACCCTAAGACAAAACCTATCAAAAATATAGCTATCCTTTCTGCCTGGGCAGTCCAGCTAGTGGGGTACGATTGGTATAGCAACACAGAAAAGCCAACAAAAAAAGTCTCAGAGGCACAGGTGGAAAAGTCTTACTGTCCTTACTATTGCATACATTTTGCCAGAAAAAAACCAACTACTTATTGCAGAAAAGGACAGAGAGAACCAGCTTCTCTCTGCTTAGGGGATGGCATGAGCACAAATGTACTCTCTGGTATTTCAAAAGCACCATGCTCAGTGTACCAGCACCCTCAAACTTCATCCAGGGCTAGCCTTGCTTCTTGGCTTCATCCATGGCTATAAAGGTATTCCTTAGCCCTAAATATTTCCATTTGTTTTCTATTTAGATACATGCTTCTAGGAAACAGGGCCTTCACAGGGGTCATTATCTTTTATTTTGTTGGTAGGGCAACTTTTTGGAGTCCCTGGTTGATTATGCCTGTTTATCTTTTGATAACTCTGTTTCCTGGATGATTGCCATGTGTTTCTCCTTTCTAGTTAATCTCACGGCAATGATCCTGGCCTTCGACAGATATAGTGTTTCTCCTCCTGGTGTTCAATAGGGTTTAAAATACAACCACTTTTTCATGTGATTCTGGGTACATCAGCATTCATAAAACAAACTGTATTATGATTAGCAGTCATATCCAGCACTCTGCAGCAGACACATGAATTCATGCCTTCTCTGCCTTGCAAGGAAATACAATTTACAAATGACTCTCCACACTTCTGGGGAAGAAAGCTGAGAAATTAAAAGCCCCAGGTAGCAAGAGCAAAAACTAGTCATACATACAGGTAACCAAACATGTAAACAGGTAAGTATTAAAAAGCAGGAAACCCTTGCTTCATGCTGAAGAACAGCAAGGAGGTTTGATCCTTTTTCTGCCTACATCTTCCTCAAGGTATGTGCTACTGACTTGGGAACCATACTGATACTTTTAACTCTGGACCTCCATCACACCATCACTTTTCTTTTTTTTCTTTTTTCTTTTTCTTTTTTTTTTTCTTTTTGGTCTTGTGCTGTTTTGCAGGTTCAGCTTTTGTATCTCGATGAAGTCTCTGAGTTTTCAGTAGCTCCTTCAGTCCCACAAAGTGCTCTAGAAATGCTTTTAACTGACTAAGACTTTTCCCTGACATCAACGCTCAGCAATGTTGAGCTGAGAAAGCGACAGACCGTGGCATCTTATTGTATTTGCCTGAGATAGGATTCAACATGAAGAATCAGTGCATTGTTTCAATGTCTGCACACCAGTTAGCTATTAATGAATTCACAGTCAATAAAATACACTCTCTGGGTAATATCTGGTCAACAGTTAACCTAGTAGTTATGTTTGGAAAAAAGTTTATGATCAATCCCCTGTGGCCACAACCTTATAAGTTCTGGAACGTTCATTGGCTGGCCTGAATCTTCCCAGAACTTTCAGGGTGGCAAAATCAAATCATACATGACCAGGGGGGGAAATGCAGCTTCCCAAAAATCGTGCTAAAAGAAATATGCACCAGTTTGCTAAGGCAGGGGTGTTTTTTTGTAGAAATAATGACTGTCCTACTTGAGGAAAGAACATGTATGGCTATCCCAAACTCAGGAGCACTGAAAAAAATTCCACTCTGAGAATATATTTTTTATTTCACCTTTTTTCTTACATGTACAGCTATCAGGTTATTTCTAGAAGAAATTTTCCTATGCCCATTAACTAGATGCACAGTTCTCAAGACTGCTTTGTCAGACACCACTGTTCACAAGTTTTATTTACATGACTGCACTGCAAGTCTTCAAACTTGACTGCTTGAGAACCTCACTGGGACCTTAAAAAGAAACTAAGTTTGAACAAGCTTGGTAGAGTTGTAAAACAATTTCAAAGTTATCAATGATACACACATATAGATGTATTACTTAGCATTACACAGTCACTTGCAGTCTTCAAACACTTAAAATGATAATAATACTGCAGTGGTTGGCATTACACTTCATGTCTAAATGCCTTAAAGATGCACAAAGTCAAACAGCCAAACCAATAAAAACCCCACTGCTCCTAGCCCAGTAGTTTTAAACTGACTCATACTTCAGCAAAGGACCCAAAACCACCTCAAACTGAAATCAAACCACTCAGAATCTGGTGCATTTTTGACCTAGTTCTGCCTTTCCACATTCAATTCTTTTACCTGGTAAAGTCACGTACACATGCATCTACATAGGGTGTGACACAGGAGGCCCACTTTGTACCCAACAAAGCAGTTTGATGGGCTGGCTAGAAAGTTCTGATAAGGAGAGGGTATGAACAGGGTTTCTCCTGTGTTGAAGTTTTCCCTACACTAATATAGAGTGACTTGATTTTGTTTATAGTGTGGGACCTGAATTGCCCACAAAGTTCTTTTTCACGGGATGCATTTTCTCCGTCCTCCCTCATTAAAGTAAATCTGATTACATTTCAGTCCCATTTTTTTAAAGAGAGGGGAGCTAGCAGGGGGAGCTGGAGCCACACACTTAGATAATTTCCATTCAAATCCAGCACAGTAGTCCTCTCAGCCAAGTAGCACTTAGTGGAAGGAGACAGCAGGGGAAAATTTTGTACTATTCTTTGATAGGCTTCATTGGGTGGATGAAGCATGACCAATCATCCATAACCTGACAAGGCTTTGGAAAAGGCAGAATCATGACTACATCACGTATACCTCTAAAGCCAGGACAATAGGGCATACTGTTGTGGGCTGCAGTGGTGGAAACGAAGAACATTTAAAGTTGTAGAAACAAGAAGAAATTATTATCTGGGGGACAGTAGGAGGTGGGGGTGATCTGGCAGAGGCCATCAGAAGAAGCTGGGGGTCAGGGGCGAAGGGGAGATTGAGATGTTTCGTCCCCTCCCTGCCCCAGCCTCCATCCTCCCTGAGACATTTCAACATTAGTTATCCAAGCAGCAAGCTCTTTTCTATGACGGGAAAGAAAGAAATCAATTGTATTTTTAAAAGCTACTTGGAGCCCACAAAAGGTGCATTGTTTCAAAATGGGTTGAGGGGGCTGGGTGCTTTGGGGGGAAAGAGTTGAACTTATACCATCATTTTGTCTAATTATGCCTGATGTTATTCCTGTTGTCATGTGGGTTACTACAAAGCCAACTGCCAGCTTGTGTCCCTGAGAGCAAAGACTAAACTGTTACGCTTACAAGGACACGAGGCTCATTCCCCTCTCCCTCCTCCCCTCCCCACATTAGTGCAGGCACTGGCTCCTCCTTGGGATACCCACACATTTGGAAGAGATGTTGGGAAACGTGGGGGCAGATACCACCTAGGAGATAGCAGCCATTTTTGCCAGTTAGGAGGCAGCCACTGGTCTTCTCCTGTAAAACTCCAGGGACATGCTGAGAGACATCCAACCAGTCACACAGACAGTGTCTTTGGAGCCAATCCCAAAGAAAACTGTCCTGTCATCTCATCCAGGTTTCCTCTCAGACAGATGTCTTTGACAGAAGGGAACCTGGAGGCCACCAGGCTACTGCATATTGCCAACAAGGAAAGACACAGCCCCCAGGGCAAAACAGAGTAAAACACAGAAACAGAGATGCTACAGCTATCACAAATGTAAAACCTCAGATTGCTCAACAAGTTCCACCTGCTCATCTGAAGGCCAACTCTGGCAGGTCAATGACTTGACTGTATCATGCTTGCACTGACCTTCATCTCATCAAGGTTGGAGACCTTGCTGGCTTTCTAAGAGACCCTCCGGTGATGCTTAGAAAACAAGCAGAGCTTGTGCTGTCCCTGAGCTGGCTCTTCAGATGTGCATCCATCCATAAACGGCGTCTCCTGCCAGTCTGACTTAGCTTGGCCCGAGGAGGGTGTATCCCAAAGGGCGCTTGGGGTGAGGATGGACTTCCAGCTCTGCCCCTGGGTTTATGCAAGCAAAGCCAAAATAAATGTTGTCAGAACCTGATCCTTTGACAGAACCCACCAATTCAGGCAAGGTCACACCTAATAGCTGGGAATGAGTGAAAGTGAGTCACAGGACATAAACAATAGGCCAAAGCCTAACACGATGTTCAAGGCAGCTTAGAAAACCTTTTGTTTGCTTTCATTCTAACTTTCATGGGCTGTGCTCACTGTCTGCTGCTGACATCTTAGCCATTTCATCATTGACTTGGAGTAGATATTCAAAATAGAGACTTACATGTTTCTTCAATGCTAGGAAAAAATCTCTCAGTCCTGAAGCACTGAGGTGCACTGTGAGCATTGCCAAGGCCTTCCAAAGCCCCACAGGTCCAAGCAGGTTTTTACAGTGTTCTTCTTCTGTTCTTCTGTCTGTGCATACAAANCAAGAAAAAGATGATGGGAAAATAGCTCGGGGAAATAAACCCTTTCATGTTTAAAGAGGCTGTGGAAGGGATTCTTTCACCTTTTTAAAAACTCCAGTTTATAAAGAGATGCCACCTTCCCAGTCCCAGTCTCATCTGAGCACTTTCTCCTGCACCATAAAGAACACCTTACACATGACTGTTCTCCCACACTCAGTGTTCTGCTTTGGGACACACATTGTCCCAAATGTCCCACACATTGTCCCAAATTGTCCCACATTGTCCCACACATTGTCCCAAATGTCCCACACATTGTCCCACACCTATGCTAGAGATGGCAAAGTCAAAATAAAAGATGCTTACCTCTAAAAGCCATCCTTGTTTTACACTCACCAACCTCAAATCCTCCCCCTCATCCCTTTGCCCCTTTCTTTATTAGTCTGAATTAGAGAGAAGAACTTGGAAGATAAGTGGGTCTTGGAGGCAACTTGGAAACTATCTGACCTGGTTTCCATAGGTCAGACATACTGACCTTCAAAGCTAGACTGTAAGGCTCACCTTTACAAAGCAGCCTTCCCAGCTCCAGCAAATGACTGCTGGGACAGACATGCTGGAAACTGTAACAATAGCTGTATTGATGGGAGGGAAGATTTTATTGTAACTTGGATTTAGGAATGAGTAATTATGCAAACAAGCAATTAACTAAAATAAATATGAATGGCTTCCTCTTTGTGGGAATGCTTTTAAGCTTGACTTGTAGCAGTATCAGAGGCAGGAGATTTCACAGGACTGAATCATGCCTTTAAAACAAAGATAAAGAGGGCATTGGTGATTCGTGGATAAATACTGTTCTGTCTCTCCGATGCATCATTAAATACTATGTGCATATGTATGAAACAGGGGAGCTGTAATTTACAGAATCAGGAAATACATTAAAATACCAAAGATTTGAGGCCAGGTAAGGCCCCCTTTATTGACCCACCATCTGTTGAGCAATGTTGTTCTACTTCACTGATGCAAGAAAGGGGACACATTTTTTCTCTTGGTGGCTGTGGTTGTTATTTCTCTCCCCCGTGAGAAGGCAGGCTGCAGGATGCTTGCAAGATAGCTGTGATGCTGCTGTCTGCTTCATAACTTCAGCTAGCTCAGCTCATCACACGAGACACTTTGGAAATCCAAATGTTTCTGAGGTCAGCCCTCTCCTTCTGTAGTGCATCACCACCTTGTTTACAAGGCCTGTTCTGCCCCACGCTCCTGTGCTGATGGAAGGCAGCTGGGCTGAGAAAGCAGAGCCAGATTCCAGGAAGAAAGAGAGATTTTCCTGTAAGAGAAAAGACAGCCCTGCAAGTTTCTGAGTGGGAGAGGAGGTAGTGGCAGATAACATACATCATCTTTCCCTGCTCAGGGACACTTCAGCAGAAGGGATGAGATCTAGGCTTCCCTTTGGGAACATAATGCTGATGAGTCCTCAGAGAGAAATTTGATGGAGCTGCAATAGTAAGAATCGCTGAAGCAATTTGTGAATTTCAATTTGACAAGCAGGGTAAATAATGCCCCCCATCAAGATTCTGATTTTACATTTTAGAAGCAAAATGTGTTCCCACACGATTTAGACTCTGTCTTCCCAAGTGATTCCTTTCTTTTTGAAATTCACTTGCCTTTTTGAAGGTAGCATTTAATGAAAAGAAATTTACATCATCCCAAATCAAAATGGCTTGTTTCATTTCAGGTTGAAGGAATAAAATATCCTCTGTAGAAGAGAAACAATTCTCTTCCCTATTATGTAGTTCAGATGCAAGACTCAAACATTTGCTATCCTTTTGTTATCAGCTGAAGTCTAGAGCCCCACCCCCAGAAGTCAGGTTATTATGTTGGAAGCTTTCTTAGGTTGCTTTTGACATTTCTTGCCCTTGTGGTTCGGAAAGAGGTCTTGAAATTGTGTTTTAAGCACAACAAACTGTGACGTCTACTTGAGCTTTTACACAACCAGAAACAAAAGTTTCACATTGGGAAGTCTGTTCCAAGTTTATGAAGACGATGTTAACTCCAAGGCTCACTTATGAGGCTCCACCAGCATCCCTCATGGAGAGCTTGCATAGGACCAGATGCCTTTACTCAAATTCAATATGAATTAGCTTAACGCCTCAATTGACTCACTAGGGTACATGAGGAGGAAAACCTATTCAATCTGGATAAGCCTGTTCCACTGTCCAATGGCGTATGAAGACCATCCATTCCCTGATCGACATTCAATCCCAGTGCTGCCATATCATTTTGCAAAAACAGTATTTCTCTGATCCCTTCAAGTTTTTGCATTGAAGCTTCTGGTAAATTCAAAAGAGATCCATGAGTGTGAGCCAGGGCCTGGTCCAGGGCCAAGACCATTTCCTCTCTAGCCTTGGTATTTACGCCCTTCAGCAATCTGGAGGTTTATCAAGACTCTGCCACTGCCTCTCTCAAAACAATTTTACAGTTATTCATGGAGCTGTGGCAACTGGATTGTGAGTCTGAGCTCTTTGGCCAAGCTGGGCAGATTTCACTTTCTCAATTGTAGCTCAGAAACCAAGCTAGCTCAGCCACCTCTGGTCATTTTGGTCATCCTTCCTCTGAACTGCCTCCAGTTTGTCTCTCTCTTCCTGGCAGTGACCTGAGACCAAGATGTCTTCTTACCACTTTTTCACAACACACAAGCTTCTCTCAAGGACAGAGGTTGCTGTTTAGGATTTCTGAGCTCCATGTTGCTCAGTTCCCTGGTCTCCCACAGACTCACTGGCAGACCTTGGGCAATTAAAGTCCATGCCTGGTGCCTCAGGTCCAACTCTCAAAGGACAGGAGCAATCCTTTTTTCAAACTTGAAGTAGAACTAAGGTACATAATTCAAACCCAACTGCGCTCCTCACCAAAACAACACCACCCCCCAGAAAAAATATAATACCACACTTTTTGTTAGCTTCCTACTAACGCCTTCTAGATAGAGCAGCCTGACATAATTTTGGGATAAAGAGGTGCCATCCATCTGTTCTTTTGTTCACTCAAACTCTCCCCCACAACCCACTGCAGATATATCGTAAATACACACTACAGAGCACTACAGAGCTCTTTGCTTCTCATCTGGACCACAAAACCCTTCCATGACTGATCTCATCAGGCCCCTGCCCCTCTTTGGCTGAGTTTATTTGTCCCCTCCTGGATGCTAAGCTTTTCCTGAGTCTGTCTCTCCTTTCTAGTCCATTCCTTTTCCCCCTTGCAATTCCTGTCATCCCCTGCACGGCATTTCATGAAGAGCATTGTGCTCACACGCTTTCTTCACAGCATTTTGCTCAGTTCAGATGGGGAGTTAATGATTTCCCAGCGCAGTGCCATGGGTCTCGGCATCCCCTCTGCTGACAAAGCATCTTAAAAACTTCCCTAAAAGAACTTTACTCCTCCCTTTGAGAGAACAGTGGGTCAAAAGCCTTTCTGCTGGGGAGTCTTTCTCAGGTTTGCCACCTCCAGGTGTTCAAGAGTAAGCCAAAAGAAAAGAAAATCAAGAAAGCCAAAAAAGCCAGACCAGCTGCAGATGCTACTGCTGAACAAGGAGACAGTGGCTTGGCACACCCAGAGAGCACACCAGAGGCGAAGCTAGAAGGCAGAAAGCCATTGTGGGATGGAAGAAGAGAGGAGCAGGAGATTTAAAAGAGAGAGTGAGGGCAGACAAGGTTAGAGATGATGGAAGGAGGGGAAATGTCAAGGTAGAGAGTGCTGGCTGAAGAGGAGGAATGAAGGTGAAGGGGCTACAGGAGGGCAAGAGAACTACCCTCCCACCAACTGCACCCAGTTTAGGAATTACAAACTCACTCACCTCCCTGACCCACACCCTTGCTTCAGACAAAATAAACAGGTCACTGAGAGTGTCCCTAGTCCACAGAAACAGCAGAGAAAATTCATTTAACCACTCACACAGAGCTTAACACTTGTTCAGAAAGGCCCAAATATCCCCAAGAAGTAACTTTCAGACTGCTTTGGGTGTTTTTCCAATCCCCAAATGCCTAAAAGGTAAGAGCATCACGGTGCCCCAGAGGCATCTGTGCAGGGTGACAATGTATGGTTTGCAAGATGTGCTTGGGTCAGGCAAGGTTGCTGACAGCCCATGGCGAGGAGACCCCAGGGCCCGTTCTGGGTGTAGAGATCAATTCTCAACCTTCAGGCCTTGCTGTTAGCGAAACAGAAGAGCACTGTGCATTCAGGACTCACAGCAAGCAGCAGCTCCAGGGAAGCAGATTAGGGGGACACCCCCCCCTCACCTCCACCATCCCTAGCATCAACACAGCTCTGGGGGCAGCAGGGCACCTACTGCTGAGGGTCCCTGAAGCAGTGACACAGGCTGTCTCCCAGGGAGTCCCTCAGCAAGCAGTGCTAAGAAGGAGGCAAAGTCTGTAAGGAAAAGCAGTATCTTTAATTAAAACAGGCTCTATGTGACTTCATCACTGCACAATTCTTTCTGCCTCTGCCCAACAGAGCTTCTAGTTGGAGTTAGGCAGATCATCTGCTGGGGGTGAGCAGAGGAGAGCTGCAGTCCTGGCTTGCCAAATTTGTGCAAAATGCAGGCAGTTTTACTCCAGGGACTGTAACATCAGTGAAAGTGCAAGTGAATCTGGTTACTGGAAAGTCAGGACACAATACACATTTCTGATGTTTCAGGGGATGATGCTGTCTTAAAGATGATAGGATAGCACACCAGCTGCTGGCCATGCAGCACTTGGAAAGGAGCTGGGGACAGAGTTCTTGTTTATGCAGAAGTGACTGAGTAACCAGTAATTTTGGGAAGGAAGCATAACACGCTCCTAAAGAGCAGTCTTCCACTGGGAGGATTTTAGTTTGTGGTCAGTCATTGCAGTGTGAGATTCATGAGTTGCCATTCAATACGCCTCAGGCTCAGGTCATGGCTGAATAGCTCAGAGAAAGTTCCCCAGAAACTAGAGGGAATCTGGTTCCTGGCAAATGGGAAGCAGATCTGGGACATGGATGTGACATGTATGTGGAGTCATTCAACAGACATATGTACAGGCACAAAAGTCAAACAGCACCTGGAAGAAAGGCACGTTAAGGCTGGACTGTCACTGGGAGCAGATGATGGGGGGAACCATGACCTCTGCCTGAACATCTGAACATCTGGACCCCATCTAGTCACATGCTGCTATCCAGAATACTACAATTTCTTTGTCCTCCCCATGGCGGCAAAATCTGGTCATTTCTCTATCATCTTCTGGCTTGCTGTTGTGGCTTTTTTCCACCTCAGGAGCTAAGAGGAGCAGCCTTGGTCCATGTTCTTGAGTGAAAAGAGAAAGGACAAGCCCACATTCACTTTGCCAAGTCTCAGCATGTGATGTGCTGTAAGCATGCGTTTGGAGTCCAGAATTGGCCACAGGGACATCAGAAGCTTCAGGTCCTGCTGTATCAGGTAGATGATGGCAACTCTGGTTTTCCCTCATGGTGAAAACTGCCCATGAGGAGCCTTGTGGAGTGTCATGCATAGCTCCCATGCAGTCTGAGGTCCCACAAGAGGGGTTTTGTCTGCGCAGGCCTTGCCTAGGGACTCCTGAAGACAAGGGTCTCTCAGTAAAGAGAGAAGGAGAAGCTGGGGAGCCAGGATCCCCATCTCAACCTATGCTAAGCCAAGGAGCTGGCAGCACTTGGGGCTCTGTGGGTAGGGAACAGGGCAGTGAGGAAGGCTTCTTGCCAAAAGGGAGGGATGCTCACAGCACAAAGGCAATTAGGTTTTAGCTGAAGGAAAACTACCTCCCCCCTACTAAGGACATCATCATTCTACATCCACCTCACTTCATCATTTTGATGATAAGCTCCAGGCTTATCATGTTTGGCTCAAGTTTCCACTTGTGCTGAGGCAAAGGAGAGTGAACTCAGTGGCACTGAGGGAGGACAAATCCCATTTTTATGAGTGTCAGGCTGCTCTCACCAGGTGATGTGTGGCTGTGGTTCCCCTTGGCCTTGCTGAAGCCAGGATCTCATTCATGCATCTATGTTTCTATGGAGTTTTAAAGCAAAGCTGAAAGATCCCAATGGAGTCTTGACTTCTGAAATGTCAAATCCCTAATACAACCCCTGTTTAAATGTTAATTATTTTTTTTAATTAATTACATTTTAAAAGAATCAGCCAGAAGCTCCAGCACAAGCATGGATTCAAAGGACAAACCTGCAAGAGCTGTCTAGAAATTAACAGGAAGAAAGCAATTCTCCATGGGTTGCACAGTGTTCAGGTGCTGGGATGATTGGGTGTGAACCCAAGACCAGTCTCTTGCAAGAGATAGTTGCTGGTGCAGGGGTTGCTTGAAGTCTAAATATCTAACGAAGACAAAGAATACATCTCTCCATGCAAAAAATATTTCTTCAGATATATCTAATTCCACCAGTTTACAGCTTGCCTACATTTGCCCTGGAAGTTTGCCAAGTAGTGTACGCTGAATGTAAAACAGTGTAGGCTTATGACTGTTTTCCTTTCTTTTTCAAGATCCAAAGTCAGAGACAGGGCTTTTTTTCCTTTTCTACTTATTTTTCCCAAAGGGCAGAGAGAAAACCATTCCTTATGTGAAGAAGCTGAGACCCTAAAAAGATTCTTGCCTTTGCATGCATGGTTTTACATGTCCCCCTTGCTCCGCTCTGAGAAGCATTCTGTTTTAAAAGAATAACATGGCATGCAGATGCCTATAAATGGAAGATGAAATTGTTACTATTAAGCCTGGACTTCGCCAAGGCAAACAAGTGCAGGGCAAACTGTGTGTGCAAAGGAAGGGAGCTGAGAAAGCTTGAAGTCAGCTGAATCATAACTTCACTTTAATTTTAACATCACTTAAACTACATAAACACAGCCATCTTATTAATAACAAAGCTAGCTCCTCAGTAGAGCTGTTGTTTGGAAAGCCAAGCCCGTGCACAAGGGTGCAATGGGAGGAATGTTGCAGGAGAGGCATGCCTTCCAAAGCTGTGTTTTAAATTTAAAATAGTTGGGATGTCTGAGATGCAGTAACTTCGCCTCAAATAGTATTTGATGTCTTTGCTGCAGTTCACCAGGGTCCCAACCTCTTCAGAGCCAGGAGTTTGTCATGATTGGTATAAGGAAGAAGAACACAACAGGGACAGCTGCTACCTGTCCACAGCAATGCAGCTTCACCTGAACGGGAAAATGTTCACAAATCCCAGAGACTACCCATCATAGAATCATAGAATGGTCCAGACCGGAAGGGACCTCTGAGGTCATCTAGTCTGACCTCCCTGCAGTTAGCAGGGACACCTCCAACTAGACCAGGGTGCCAGGGCCTCATCGAGCTTCACCTTGAATTCTCCAGGGAAGGGGCCTCAACCACCTCCCAGGGCAACCTGTTCCAGTGGTCCACCACCCTCAGAGTAAAGAACCTATTCCTAATATCCAATCTAAATCTGCTCTTCTCCAGTTTGAAGCCATTGTCCCTTGTCCTGTCACTGCAGGCCTTTGTAAACAGACTCTCCCCAGCCTTCCTGTAGGTCCCCTTCAGGGACTGGAAGGCTGCTCTTAGGTCTCCCTGAGCCTCCCCTTCTCCAGACTGAACAACCCCAGCTCCCTCAGCCTGTCCTTGTAGCAAATGTGCTCCAACCCTCTGGTCATTTTCATGGCCCTCCTCTGGACCTGCTCCATCAGGTCCATGTCCTTCCTACATTGAGGGCTACAGACCTCCAGCAGACAGTACTCCAGGTAAGGTCTCACCAGAGCAAAGTGGCAGAATCACCTCTCTGGATCTGCTGGCAACATGCCTTTTGATGCAGCCTAGGATGTGATTGGCCTTCTGGGCTGCAAGTGCACACTGCCTGCTCATGTCCAGCTTCTCATCCATCAGCACCCCCAAGTCCCTTTCCTCAGGGATGCTTTCTAATACCTCAACCCCTAGTCTGTATTGAATAGAATCATAGAATGGTTCTACAATAGAAATCATAGAGTAGAAAACCATCCTGACTTTCTGCTTTCTTAGTGGAGGATGATGGGTTAGGACACTTTCATCGTTCTCCTTTCAGGCTCTCCAAGAGCTGTTAGTATGACCCTGAATGAATAAATCATGTATGCACACATTTTAAAGTACACACGCCCACTCAGTGCCAGCAGAAGTCATTGGGGTGCAGCAGTATAAATCTCCAGTGCATTTATCCACCTACAGTTTTGACTTGCCCCTTGAGGGTTTTCTGCGGGATATTCGGACCCTCAGCTGAAGTGGACAGGCTCTAAGGGTGCACCATCTTGAACACATATGGTTCAGTCCCGTGCTCTGTTTGCTGTTTAGTGAAATGGAGCAAATACTGCTTTGCTAATTAGCAGGTGAAAGTGATAAAGATAGAGGAGCAGTCTGCAGGAGTTTTGAGATACACTGCTGCAGGCAGCAGAACAAAACAAAACAAAACATTTTTAGTGTTGTCTTGAAGGAGTGATTTGGTGTCTGCGGTGATCTAATAATCTCAGGGTGAGGAGTGAAAACACACTGGTATGAGGCTTGTTCTTTATTACTTTTGACATTTTATAAAGGCAAACTGGCTCAGAAACTCCCCTGATATATAGCCCCTAAAGCAGAGATGCAATTCCTAATGCATTCCTAATGAAACTTCCCTGACTTCTGTGGCCTTGTGTTAAGACTGGATTTGGCCCTGTCAGTAAAGTACATTTAGACTCCAAACTGAAAACTGCCTCTGGATTCCAGAGGGACTTGAAAAACTCCCAGAGCACTGGAGTGGAGCAATGAGATTTATGCTTTTCCCTGACTTTTCACTACTCAGTGATACATTTGTACAGCCAAAGTAAAGCCAGATCTGGCATTCTCCACTCAAGATTTCTCTACTACCCAGGGAAGTAAATGACAGCGTAGACTGGAACAGTAATGCTCCAAGCCCCAGAAGAGCTGTTCAGGGCTATTTTCACAGCCTGCGTAAAGAATGCCTACGTGAATATTTGAAATATAAGGACTTGACACTTTAGCTCACTCCAGTCTGGAGAGCCACTGGTGACACAGGTTCCTGTTCAGAGGCAGAGACATGAAGCCAAAAACAGCTCCTTCCAATATTGATTTGTAGAAAAGTATCACCTGTAGTCTCCAAATGAACAGTTGTTACTGGGCACTCTTTTTACCTGCTACCAGAACGAGTCACAGCTCTGCAAGAGGATGACCATTAAAGAGGTAAGACAAGAAGGTGGAAGGAGGAAAGAGGTGCTGGAAAGGTCATATGAAGCCAGAGCAACCCAGGAGGGGATCAAGGCTTCTGAACAGCATGGGGAAACTGGCTGATGCTTCCACAGTCTTGAGGCAGAAGCATGAGAACAGGGAACAGCAGAGCCAAGGGAGAGCTTAGCTGCTCCTTCTGTTACCCAGGGGGCAAGAGGAGGTGGCAGCTGCAATTCCCTCAGCCTTACCCACTGCCCTACAGACCCTGATGATCCCTCAGGGTCAGCTACCACCTTCCTGGGGATCTGGTATGGGTCTTCCATGCAGACCCCAACAACCAGCTGAGAATGTTCCAGGGAAACTTTCCTGGCCTCCCTGCCCAACATCTCACATCCCTTTTGCTTGATGGTGGGGCTGGCTGAAAGCTCTCAGTAACTACTGCCATCGCACTCACAAGTCTCATGTTCCTTCAACCTTCCCTGCTTGCCTGGTGCTAAGAAAAATCATAAAGTCTGAGTCCTGTTGTTAGCAGCAACAACATCTCTCATGAGTGTATCAAGAATGAGGGATGCCTTAGCTGCTTGTGACAGGACTTTGGGGAAGAGGATTGTAGTAGAGCAATACTTCTCACCCAATTATGCATTAAACACTGTCAGAGTTGAAGGGCTGTGAAAGGACTGCAAAATATTAATTTTAATATTTCATGTTCTCATATGCAAACACACAGCCAAAATGGGGAAAATAATAAGAGGAACATGCAGGGGACAGTCTTCTTTTTAGCAAGCTGTGAATGAAATGTGTTGTGGCCCCACTGACAAAATGGTCCCTGGCTTTTGTCTTTTAGGAGCAGTTGTCATATTACCATAGGTTAAAAAGCCCCAAATGAACAGGTCTCTGGAGGCCTGTCTCAGCTCTACTTCTATGGCTTTATAATCTGAAAATGATTTGGTTTCATTTTTTTTCCACTTTAGTATTGCTATTTTCCATCTATTCCCATTGTCTAGATGCATTCATGGGCAGCCTGTACCCAGCTGTTCTAGTGCCAACATTGTACTTGAGTTAAACATCTCTCTTTCCTTCCCACTAGGCCCCTGGTGTATCTGTGGCAGCCAGTCCTTCCCTTTTCAACCTTCATTTCACTCAACTGCACAAGCTGAGCTCTTCCAGTTGTTGTCTACGAGTGCACTCTTCTCTGGGCTGTTGCAGTACCCCTCCTCTGCACCTCCTCTTTCTTTAAAATTAGTGACATTATGGTAATTCTGCCAGTATTTGCTGCCCAGAAAACAATGTCTAAGAGAAAATTACCCAGTTGAAGTTAGCTAGTTAGAAATGGGAATTGGTGAGAAGAGGAACACCACTGTAACAGTATTTTCTAGTAGTGAAACTGGCTATATATAAAAGGGATGTTATTGCTGTCACAGTCCTTCTGTGTTTTGCATTGTGGTTCCATAGTCAGGATAGATGCTCAAGGGTAGGCTACTAACCAATTCATTTCTTTATTCCTGGCTTGATACTTCTAACTGTAGTTTGCCCAGACCCCAGCTTCAAACTGGGTGATAGCATCCCAATCTCCCAAGCCATATCAGTTGTCCTACAAACATTCCAGCCCATATGACTCAGCTACCCCTGGGCTCCACATGCTCCCTGGAGATGTCAGGTCCTAGTTTACTGGCTTCCTCTCTCAGTACCTCCTGACTAGTGGCACAAACTTATAAGGCACCCACCTTTCTTGCAGATGGCATTATCCCTTGCGAGGCCACAAGCTGTAGTCATCTCTGAGCAACCAAAGAAGAGTCAGAATATGAAGAAAGATTTGCTTTCCATTGGGTCCTGAGTGGTAAAACTTTATGGAAGACATGGTAAGGATGTGCAGAGAGCAAACATCTTGCTCCTATCCAGTTGGGGAACAACAGTAGCTGCAAAGTAATAGAAGCGGGCTGAGTATTGAAAAGTCACCACGTACTAGACAAAATACAGCTGCATTTAAAGAAAAAGGGGAGACTGACATTCCCGGAAGGATTTTATTGTTTTCATTTGTAAGATGCTAAGCGTTTTTAATGATGTGTTAATGACCATATCCTATTCAGATGGGATTCATCACACTGCCCTTTCTCTATTTAAAAATCTAGCATCTAGTCTTAGCTGGCCATTTAAGATCCCCTTCTGCTGAAGGGCAGGAGATCTGTTTCTCTCCAAGAATGCTGTCTATTACAGAGGGGATGCACTGCCACCCAGAGCTGTCAGCCCCTTTCCACATGCTGTAGCAGCACATCCAAGCTCCATCCCAGCTGTGCCTCACAATCGTTCCTTAAGCAACGGCCACTCTCTTCTGTCATGGTTTGGGATTTGCATAAAATAGCTTAAATTCCTCCAGGGTTAGAAACCAAGTCAAAATTAGGTGATGGAAGTCCCGTTGTTAACACTGGTGAACAACAGATATACACAGTCCCACAGGATCAGAAACACCCTCCCGATTGCATGTCACATTGTTCTCCCTACCCTTTAAGATTCATATATTTACCAACATTAAGCTTAGGAAAAAAATATTTGTAACTTCTTTGCCCTGTAGATTGCCTTTCTCACCCTCCAAAAAATGCTGTTGTGTGTGCTCTACCCTCTGCTGCCCTGGACCAGACTGAAAGGGCTGATTAAGGGAAAACATCTGTGGGTATTAGGTGATGGGTGAACCAAGACTTCCCAAAAGGCCTAGTGGTATATCCAGCTCACTAGTGCTGAGTGAGGACTGTCCTGTGTGAAATCATGCTCTTTTTAATCTCTGTTATGTTGGGCAGCCAAAACTGGAAAGCTTCAAAATTCTGAGTCATCGTTGAAGATGGCAGTCTTTATTTTAAATACTTCAGGGAGGGACTGCAAGCATTGGCTGCTATGACTATTGGCGCTATTTTTGGTTCTTCAGCCCTCAATAAACAGGACTATAGAAAGGCAGAGCTAAATCAAGAGGCCTGGCCCCTGCTTCTGCAGCCATTTTTGTCATTCATTGAGTGATACAGATCATCTGAAAACCTGATACCAGCTTTTACCGGTGCTATACCCAAGGAGGACATGCTCCAGACCTCCTCCCCTCTGCTGCTTAGAATCCCTTTTCTAATTTTTGGCTTCTAAATTAATTCATGGCTAATTCTGAAGCCTTTTTTTTTTAATCTCTGTGTAAATAACCCCCAGCAGCCTGGACAGTTTGTTAAGTAGGGTTATAAGTTGTTCTCCACAGAAGGCTTTAGGAACACAAGACTTTGGCTAAAATCAGATCACTACTAATGGCATTCCTGTTTTTCACAGGGAAGAAGAGTGGACTTGGTGGTTCAGATGTTGCTGTGACCCAAGTGTTGTGTTGGAAGACATGTTTTTGTATAACAGCCATTTTATCTGCAGCATTAGTCAGAGCTGACTTTTCTCTGTCCTTTGTCTTGGGGCTCTGTTTTTTGGCACCACCTGACATTTGACTCAAGAATCAGTCAGTATTTCCATAATGATTAACCCACCAATTGTCAGCATTCACAGCTCAGTGTTAAATATGGGAATACTTTGATTGCACAGAAGCCAAGTGACCGTTGCTAACCAAATAAAAACGTGTCCCCTCCAGGCACCCTCTGTGCTGTGGGGCAGCCTCAGGAGGCAATCAGGAGAGCTCCCACTTTTGACTGTGCTACCCAGCACTTCCAATGCAATCGTTACATTTCAGAGCAAAGCATGTGATGGGACTCATTGGCAATTTCAATGAAAGAGTTAAAAAAGTGAAAAAAAACAAAAAAAAAGATTCTGAAGGTAATGGTATTTTCAAGGGAATTTAGTTTCTTGAAATACAAAGGTTTGCTCAACTTTATGCCATTTTCTGTCCCTTTTGAAGCTGATTTTCTCCTCCAGAAATGCCAACAGTTTTCATTTTTAGCTCCTCTGAAAAGCTTGGGAATTTTTTTATCTTCTGAATGTTTTCAAAAGAAAATGTGGAGCCAGAAAGTTATTTCAAACAAACAAACAAATGAGAAAATAACAAAGTGCCTGATTATAAAATGAAATATTTCAGGATTTCTTCTCTTGCCACCCCCAAAATAATTGAAGAAGAATTTTGAGATTTCTCTCTCTCCATGTTTTTTCATTAGAGAAACTTTCTTCTGGGAAGTGTTTCTGGGAGCTAATCAGAGGTACTGTGCAGATTACAGGTGCAGCAGGGCAGCTAGTTGCTGTGGAAAGACAGTGAGCTGGGAAATCACTCTCGTTTTAATTGATTTATGTCTCTCCCTTTGTGCTCAGGCAGAGAGTAAGGAGCGTAATGCCAGGAAAAGCCAAATACTTCAGCGTAAGAATTGATAAGGGTATGAGAATTCATTCTTATCTTTAGTGCTTCGCATCCTGCAAGCAGGGAAACCAGCTCTTTTCTTCCATGATCATTTGTTGTTCGATGTTAAGTGAGTCACTACACTGAGTATGATGGAGCAGAATTTTCCTAGTGTCCTGCAAGTCATGAAGAGACTCTGGGAAGAGGCTGCAGTGATAATCAGCTCAATCAGGAGAGGAAAGAACATGGTCTCTAGACTCAGAACATTCAAGGCAGGAAGAATCTGCTGGATGAGAGCAAAAAAAAGCAGGTCAGAATATGGACCTGCCACTCTAGTGATGCAACTCTGACCTGGAATGACCACATATATGGGTCCAGGAGATCACGGGATGTTTGTAAAATAGATCTTCTCTCTTGTGTAAGCAAGAGGATAAAATTATCCTGGCAGCAGATGTTGTTTCCCAGAATGAGGATCAAGGCTGGCTGCATTTCCTGCAGTATTCAAGACGTGAGGCTTTCCTATCCCCACGATCCTGCGGTTACTGTCCTGTGCAAGTGGTCTCAGACATTCAGATATACACATTTCTTCCTGACACAGTATTCATGCCAGTGTGGCATAAGGTTCCCCTTAACATCTCACACCATGTAAATCTGCTTCTTTACTCATTTCTGCAGCATAAAAAGCAGTAGAAGGAAGAATGGGGAATGCAGAGAAAAGAAGGGAAGACAGAAGAGAAAAACAGAGTAAACCAAGAAAATTTGGCAAAATAATACTGTTTTGCAACATGCCCAGGACTGGAGCGACAGACAGGGTGAAGCTCAGTTACAAAGCTAGAAGTTAAGTTCTATTTCCACTTTTTAAAGAGGAAATGGACTTTCTCAAAGCCTCTATCCAAATGTGTGGTCAGCTGGTGCAGTGAGGACAGATCTGATCAGTGAGGGTGGCAGACGGTCACTCGGCCAACTGGGAGAAGAAGGAGGGTGGTTGGAGGAACAGATGTCTCACCACATGATGCCCGACAAGCCAGCTCTGCCAGGAGGGGTAGGACAACACCAGAGCTTCACGGAGTTCCCACTCCACCAGTACATGGGTTTCTTTGGGACTGGCTGCTCTCTGTCTGGCCACCATCCCACACAATCCATTCAGCTTCATGTTGGTAGGTCAGGTGTGAGCTCAGCAAAGATAAAGTGCCTTTCTACCATGTCATGAAACCACACTGCTCCCTCTTCCCCCTACAAAGGAGTCCACATACTTGAGCTTTTATTTTCCTGGGCAAAGAGGAGGGTGAGTAATATATTTTCTTTGTTACTGGCAGTGCTCACCGCTGAAGTGTGGGCCTGCATCTGCTGCTGAGATAAATCAGAGGAGATGGCAGGGTGGTCGGGCGAGCATCTGACCAGCGCTTTAACAGTGCATTAAATTTACAAGCAGTGGGAAGGTTTAATATTTCCGTCCCTCTGTAAATACACGCATGCGGCATCCCCCGACCTGTCTCCTGGGGAGTCGGGCTAATTGCCACAGGCTGAGGAGCTGAGTCCAAACTGATCTGACAGGTCTCTGCAGCCAAGTGTGACTGTGGGCAGAAGCATTAGGCATTAAAATATTACAGTAAGGGCCCCAGTTGTCAATGGCTGAGGAGCAAACAAACACCTGGCTGGCTAGGTTGCATTTATTGCAACAAGAAAAGTTTATTTGGAATGTAAAGAGATGTACAGCCAGATGTTGGCTATGGCAGGTAAAATGCAGTAAGCTTTCAGTTTCAGTCTCTCCATCAAGACCTGGCTCTTGGACTGTGCCATCTCCATGACCCAGATCTGTCCTGTGTCCTATTTTCAAGGCGCTCTCCCTCAATTCACCCAGCACCTCCTGATCCCATAACCCTGGCAGAGTTTCCTTCCATGAGGTGCAAGGAGAAGAGCATCACTTCCATCCTGTCCATAATATCACACTGTAGTGGTCTGTGGATTTCTCCAGTGCCCAGGGTGGTATCTCTGGAGTCATGACTCACTGCGAGTGGAAGCAGGGTACAACGAGAGTGTCTGTCAGCGTTGGGAAGGAACTGCATCCCTCTCCCTGCAGTTGCTTGCTGAGTTTATGGGAATAATGCCCCCGAGTACGCTGCGGCTGGCTGGATTATCAAAGATCTTCAGCTGAGATCTTTTCACACGGTGCAAAGTGCCAGCGCTAACCTGATACTGAAGGACACATTGCATTACAGCCTCTGAACTGGCTTTTCTTTAAAAGTTCTGCCTTTTGTCTGTAACTCTTCAACTTCCCGTCTCTTTTTACCTTCTCTGGGGCCACTCTTTGCTTCCCTTTTTCAGCCCTTATTTTTCTTTTCCTGGTCAGGCAGTTTCCCTCTCTGTGACATAACCATCAGATTGTGACTTCAGCTCACTGAACAAAAATTTTAGTCATCTGTGCTAAACTAGTGATCTAAATTCCTATGGCTGATGGAGAAAGAGACCCAGAAAACAAATCTTCCCTTCCCGTTTTGACTACTTGGTTAGACTGGCAGAAATCCTCTCCTGGAGTTGCCAGTGTCTCTCCAGCAGCTATAGAACAAGTTACATTTATGTAAGCCACCCACTTTTTAGTTAACCAGAATATGGTGAGAAGACTCCTGCCCCTATCTTCAGAGAAGTGAAAGACAGATTTTCTCTTCTATCTTCCTAGTGGCCTTTTGAAATAAACATAAACATACAGGAAGCTTTGTGGGGTTTTTTCATTTTTAAAAAAGAATACGACTAGATTATTAGGAAGGTTTAATCCCAATATCGAAGTAGCACCTTCCACCTTCACTTCTCATCAAATTAGTGTTTGGTTCATCTGTATCTAATGAGTATGAGCTCCCATCAGTAGACATGACAGCTGCTGTTTTGCTTAATTTACAGAGGCTGGACCAGGGCCTTGCAGAGTAAAAGCCATGAATTTTAATTGTTTCTCCCCAGAATCAGTCTCTCTCTACCACTTCAGACCCTCAACACTGCTAGAAGCCTTGCAAAAAGTCTCATCAGCGGGTTAGGCTGGCACTTCTCACCACTAAAGCTCCTTGAATGCTTGTAAACCACAATGTCCACAATAGTCACTTCATCTAGGACCTGCATACAGATATTCCACAGCAGGATGAGACCTTCGCTTCTGACACAGATTTACTGTGTGTTCTATAGACCAGATGAGGACGGTTCTGTTCATCCAGGCACAAAGGTTACCATTACCCTCCTACCATACAGATGGGATAATGTTATTTTAACATCACTCAGGAGCCATTATAGCCCTACCAGGAGGGAAAGGAAGAATGTTACAGGCTAATCCAGTATGAAATCTGCATTTCTAAGACCAAATATTCAAAAGGATGAGTTCTGCTACAGAAACCAGAAGTTAAACTTTAAATAAAATTTAAAAGCTTATTTAACATGAGGAAATATGAAAGGGAAAGTGTTTGAATTCAAGTTTTTCAGTCTTTCAAATATATAACGTTCTCATTGTATAGGTCAACTCCAAAAGTTTAGGAGCTCATTATTATTCTTATCTAAAACAGAGATGATACACCATCATCTGACTCCAAGAACAGTCTTTTAGGTAAAACACCTGCAGCTTGTCAGGGTGGGGGGCAATTTTAATGAAGAAATTTGATGAAAGGATGTTATTCTTCCATTCTCCCTATCCCCCCCAGCCAAAACCTGGAGGTAGAAATGTGAACATAGATCAATTTAAATCATGGCTTCTGGCTATAGCGTTTTGGCCCGCTCAGTGCTTAGAGCTAATATCAAAGCATGGGGAGTTTTACATGCAGAGCAGTATTGTTCTACCCAGGTAACATTCTTTTTTTCTGACTGCAGCTAGATGAGCTGCTGAGATGTAAAAGAACTGGGTAGAGAGTTGGCCATCCCTGGACCCTTAACGTGTTTACTCCTCACCACCAATGCTGACTACCTTTGCCTAATGGCCAGCATGGGCAGCTCTGCAATCGCCTCCAAACTCAGCTCTCAGAACAGCCTGAGTTGCTTTTTGGAGCAGTTAACAAGCAGTTGAGCTGGTGGGTTGGGAAGGGAATGGAGGGAACAGAGACGAACAGCTGGAGAGTAATAACTTTCTAAGGGGATAGGCAGCCACTGGAACAGCAAGCCTGATCACAGATTTGTTGCCAAGCATCTGTTTTCCTCCTACCTCCTGATGTGGTCCAGTTTCTTTGCTCTGACTCTGCTCCCTCTCTCATTTTCAGAGACTGTGTTTCTCAATTCCTTATACATCCTCCAGGGTAGATAAAGACCTCAGCTGCTCCACGGGCTCTGCCAATGCATTTGGGAATTGCCCCCCATCCCCTTGTGTGTTCTGCCTAACAATGTCATGGCAAACAGGCTTAATCAAGCTCCCCTGAACTAGTGAAATCTCCAGGGAGTCCAAATTTGTATATTTTCTTAGGCAGAGTAATATCACACAGAGTATTGAATGACAGTTAAAAACCACATCTGGATCTCGCTCCATTATAATACATCCATAGCCCTAAGGGAAAGCAGTGTGGTTTAGTGATTCATGAAACCTGGGTTTTATTCCCAGCTTCTCCACTGCCTCCTTGGGTGACCTTAGCTAAGCTATTTCACTGCTTTGTGCTTCGATTTTGCCAACTGTGAAAATGGGTAGAGTGGTCCTGTTTCCTGCCCAAAGTCCTATGGTAGCCACTGAAAGCAATAGTGCCAAGCACTATTGCTCAGCTTCACAGGCCACTTCCTTGGGATGGCATGCAGGCAGGTGGTGTGCCCCACACACGCACACACAGGTTCCTCCACAGCTCAGTGCTCCTCTGCAGGCCCCCTGAGACTCTCCTACATCTCTCTGCCACTGCTGCAACTGGGCACACAGCTGTGACTGTCCCTGCTGCACAAGACCCATGAGCAGCAGGGAGCAGCATCTGGGGACTGTGTCATCCAGCTTGTCCTGCTAGGAAATACCATGCTCAGTGGCAGCCCTGTCATTTCTCTTGCTGTGACAGACATACATTTAATGGCCTGCCATGCCAGTTTGTGTATGTAGGCAGGGACAGGAGCAGAGGGGGTTGTGTGGACTGAAGGTCCCTATCTCCCTTTCTTCTTGCACAAAAAAGAAAAACTTTGGAAAAAAAGAAGAGTGTCTGTGACATAAAATTTGTGTCCTGCAGAGAGGGAGCAAATACATTCAACCCCTCCTCAGGGCAGCACAAAGTAGTGGTTGTCCTCTGTGTGTTATGAGGCTCATCCACCGAGACACAAACAGTTAAGCTCCCAAAGAGCACAAAGTTACAAGCCCTGCTTTTCCTTTGAGAAATATTCCCATATTCCCCAGGTTACAACCCACTGGATAACAACCTTGAGCTGAATGTTATCACGGCTGAGATTTCCCACCGCAGCAACATACAGGATACTTTTTTGGTTTACAACCCGCTCAAAAAAAAAAAAAAATGCATACAGCTAAATAAAGTGAAGGTTCACAGCTCTGACAAAGCCTTTCAGTGGGAATCTGGGACGCTTTTCAAGTGTTACCGACTGCTTTATTTTCCCATGGCTCTTTCCAAGATAATAATTGCTCCGCAGATGTTTCCCTCAGGACAGTGAGATGTTCAGGTACCAGGGCAAAAGCTGAGGCTTTGGGCTATCGTTCACAAGGCTACTGTTACCTGCTGTGTTCTTGCAGAGTGCAGCCTTTTCCCATCACAGAATTTCCTAGGCGTCTGGTTTATCAGAAACGCCGTAAATTTGAGCCCTCTGGCTAATTGTGCCTGATTTATGTGAATGACGCGGTTGTGTCTGCATGCAACATGAATAAGAAAAGGGAGGGCACTTTCTTCCTGTCACATACAGTAACTCAGACATGCCCAAATACCCGAATGAAATATGTTAGTCAGCACTTTGGGAAGTCAGGGCATTTAGACATCCAAGAAGATTCGAACTTCCGGCTTTTGACACATTACCAGCTTTTTTACACATCCTGCAAAATCAAAAATGCAGTGCTGTGTGTTTAATCTTCCACTTTATGTGTGCTCTTCTCTGCCAGTCCTTAAACTGGCAGAAGCAACATGGACTGTCACTTTCCTTCAGGATGGAGCACCACTTTAGGAAGAAGGGACTTTGCTTAATGGCAAATTCAAATTCAAAAGCAGGTGAGAACCACACTGAAAGGAAATGAAAGGAAGCGCTGCTTCCTAGCACATTCATATCCCATGAGAGTGGACAATCAACTGCTTCAGAGAACTGATGAAGCTTTCCTATTGCCTCTAAGTCTGTCCACAAAACACTTGCTTTATCTAGCTTGGAAAGACCTGGCCCAGAGCTGCAAGTTATCAGTGCTCCTTTGTAGGAGCAGGGGAGGGGGCTATCCAGAACACCTCCAGAAAGGATGACCACCCAATAGCTCCTCCACAAAAGCTGACCAGGAGGTCATTTTGATAAATCCTGAGAACTCTTTCCACATGGCAGCTTTTATGGAGGACCTATGAAATTATAAGGAGCAACTTGCTCTCTCTCCTCTGCTCACTGTAGTTCCAGCCAACCTGTGTGTCACATGCTTCCAGACACAACAGAGGTACTCTTTTCTCTGCAAGTTCAGGGGAGAGGAAAGGGAGTGGGAAACCCTGAATGCAGCTGCAAAACTTGGCTTTGACTCGGTTGGGTACAATGTTGAGCACTATGGCGGTCTGGTCAGCCAGGGATTTGTACAGAATTAAAAGAAATATATACCCTGCTTTACATTGCTCTTTTAAATTGGTCTTTCTCTACTTCTCTCCACATAACAATGGAGGGAATATTTTCTGCCTAGTCACATTCACACACACGAACCAGCCTGGAAAAGAAGCCAGATATCTCACTTGGGACCCTATCCAACAGTCTCTTAGAAATAGAAAGCCAACAAGAAAAAAACACTTGGTCACTGCCAGACTCCAGTGCCTCTGTCTGAGCTGAGCTCCTTGGAACCAAAGCAGACACTGTAATGTCAGGACATTGGATTTCTTCAAATCTGAGTCCATTGCATGGAGCACTGCTTGGGAAAGGGAGCCAGCCCAACAGCCCATCAGTGAGGGTGATCTTTGATCTTCAAAGTTACCTGAGAGACCATGGTGGTGCCAAGAGCCTGTACCACTGCCTGGTTTTGGCTGCAAATGGCAATGCTCTTGCACCATAGAAACTAGCAGGAACTGTTTTCCATGCAAACCTCTCTTCCCAGAAGCTCAGGACTGTGACTTCACTTGAGCATCATTGCTATTGCCTAGATATACACAGGGACTGGACATAGCTGGCTTTGGCACCAGTCCTTTTCTAGAAGACAAACAGACAAAAAGCCTATTAACACTAGCTTTGTCCCCCAGTGCACTAAGATACAACTTGAAGTAGTAGTCTGAAGGATTGCTTTAAACCTCAGCACAAATTCACTTTCCTTGGGGAAGCTGCCCAAACTCACTATGCTGGACTGCTCCTATTAGCATCTATTTTACAAGCTAGCATAAAACCCTCCTTCCTACCTACTGCATAAACTTGCACGAGAAGGAGAAGGCAAGGGGAGCACCTTCCTCCAGACAATCAGCTAATTAATTAGCAAATGCCTGTGTGTAATTCTTTCAGCAAAGCCTTGTCTGACTGCTAATTAGTATCATTAACTGGTGCCCCAAGGAACAAGCTTTGATTACCCCTCTCTTACTGATTACACAGAAACAGCAAGGCAAATGCTTTCATAGGTCATAAAATTATCTCCGCTCTTCTTAAAGCCCATCTACAGCTCTTAGCTCTCTGACCTGCTGTGCTGATGAGTCATCCGTGCATCGACTGAAAATGATCCTTCTTACTAGTTAACACCTGCCATTAGACAGTCTGGCATGAAGGCATGGAAAAAATACAGCCTTTTATCATGTTAAGCTTCTTCTGTAGGTTTACATATTGGTTTAGTCCTAGCTGTCATCATATGGAGGAGGCACATTTGCCTGGGTTATCTTTTAAGAAGCAGTTCCCTATCCTAGATTCTGCGGTGACCCCTGCACAGACTGTGTAGGAAGAAGTTAATTTCTGTTATTATTTTAGTTTCTGTGGATACACTTGACCTGGACCCCTCAGATCTCCCTTCCAACAGCCAACATAACCCTGGACTCCTGTACCCTCCGAGCTCCATGGAGAAATGAGAAAGAACACAGCATCTCATGTAAAACATAAAACATCCTATGATCGCTTGGCTCTTGCCTCTGTTCTGGGACTTGTCCCAGTGGATCTGCCCCTTCCACTTCTCTCTGGATTATGAGGCGTAATAGCCACAAAAAACTATTGTTGACTGCTCACAGAGCCTTCCCGTGATGTAAGTTTTACTAGCATAAGTCACATTTCAAACCCATGTGCTCAAACATTTTGTGAAACCAAACACTTATCTGTAAGAGTTAAGGCACTGGTGCTTTATATACTCACCCTCCATCAGAGTGGAGATTGAAGCCTGTGAAAACAGGTATAATTAGCTGTGTCACTCAGCTAGAGATAAAAGCTGATAAAACCTACAGTCAAATAAGGTGCCAATCAGACAAATGCAAAATAACAACGAGCCACTCTTTCTTCACAGCTAGCTTAATAGGATGAATTAATAACCGCAAATTACTCAGTTCAAGGGAGCACTTCTGTAATAATTAAGGACACAGTTAAACAGTCATGAGCAACCCTTTCACCTCTCTGTGGGCAGCCACCTTTTGTGCTGGATCCCGGAGGGTGGTGGAGTGAGGAAAAGGGACTTGCAAGCGCAAGAAACTAAGAATGGCAGAGAAAGAAAGAGAAGGAGAAGGTAAAAAGGGCAAGTTCAAGGGCACAGGACTGTCTCAGGTCTGACAGACAAATGTAAAAGGGGCTGTGGTCAGTAGCTGAGTTCCCTTTTGGCTTTAAGATAGAGCTGAACGTATATAGCCAATAGTAAATGCAGAAGAAAAAGAAATGTAAGCAGACATGGGTTTAGTTCTTTGAGGTAAGGTCCACCATATGCATTTACAGTGTTTGGTAGGGACAAGGGCAGAGCAGAAAGGACTCTGTAAAATCCTAGAAGTGCTTTTCAACCCACAGAATCAGGAACGTTGTCCAAAGAGCTGAAAAAACAATAGATCAGTATATTGCCAAACTGCGCAAAATGGCTGACTCATGCAATTATCAGAGCCACTATCACCAAGCAGAACAATATGCCCAAATTGAAAAGGAATGTATGAAAGACATGGGAAGACTCAACTCAACCAGTCACATGCCAGCTTCAGAGCTGGAAGGAAGCCGGGAATACATTGTACAAGACAAAAATTTACAAATGTTCTCATTCATCTTCCTGTCAAGCTGAGCGGGCACCCAGAGCAAAGGCTCAGCTGTCTCTGGAGAGGAGCTCTTCAAGCAAGCTGACCTGTCACCCTATGTAGCTTAATACGCAGATGAGGTGTAAACTGGAACGTCATCTCATGGAATTTCTCAAGTGCGTGTTGTGGAGTAGGAGCCAGGACTGATGAAACTGCCTGCCCTTCTCCCATCACCCATCACAAAAGAGAACAATGAAGAACCTCAGCCAGTGGTTACCAGGCAATGAAACCCCATTTCACATGCTCTATGTTCATCCTTTATCCAGGAATGGCTTTTGGGTCACATTCCACCAGAGTATTGCTGCTGTCAGCCACAAGGTAAATTTCCTAATTTTAATAAATTAAATTAAATTAAATTAAATTTAAAAATTACCAACACACTGTCACAGAAACAAGCAAAACACAACAAAAATATTAGGCCAGCCATTCTCAAATTTCTGTTTGAGGCCTTGATAGCACAACCACTAACATTAACACACATATATACCCTTCTGTGCTACTAATCTTAGTACTGGTGTGACAGTGAAAAAGGAGTCCCTGGCTGAGAAACATAATTTCAACCTTGGACTCTCACACAGATGCCCAGTCAGGATCCAGCTAGTTCCTCAGAATAAATCATATGCCTTGGGAGGAAGAAACATCAGTGGAAATCATCAATCCTTGTTTGTGCCACAGGCTGGTTAGTGGCCATGGGCTTAACTGCAGCCAAACATCAAGAGCTGGGTAACAGTGGAAGCCACAAGCAGCTTAGAAGAAACTCAAAGGGAGATTCCTTGTGTAGACCCTTGTGCTCACTGCTATTCAACTCCTCCCAGGCATTTCTGGAAAGAAGATATTTGGCTAGGCAGAATCCCTTCTGCTCAATAACTATCAGAACACACCTCACTCACCAGAAAATCAAGTGGAGAACAGATCTATGTGATCACAAGACAGATGTTCATAATATCGCTAGCCCACCTGTGTAGCATTAAGATAGGCAGAGAAGCCTTTGAAATCCTGATTCCTAAGAGCACATGGGTTAACACTATCCTTCCTCTCTGAGCTAAGCTGTAGTTCTATAGATTTTAAGGTCATTGCTAGCACACTAACTACCTGGGCAGAACATGACATTAAGATTTGTTTTGGGATCTCTTACAAAGTAGACAATAAGGCTGTTAAAATGGATTGTGATACGAACAGGATGGAAGGTGTAATGATGAAGTAGAGTGAAAAGTGCTTTCTTCCTGCTTATTGTGGAAGGATGGGTACCACATCCAGCAGGGACTTGGTCCTCTTTCTTCCTGTGCTGGGAGAGTATGTACCCAATGCACGTGACCAAACATGGTTCTCTTTAGCTGAAGAGTTGCAGAGGTCCCAGAAAGGAGCATGACAATATTGCGTGCACAGTAACTATCTGCTATCCTTGTCATCACCTGTCCTGGCTGACTTCGTCGTGTGGCCTGCCCAATATTCTGAACAAAAGCCCATTTGTCTGTGATGCAGCTATTTTTAAGAACACGTACCAATTTATTGCCCACAAAGCCTTCATTATTTAATTCTCCAGTGAGGGCTTTACAGACGTGAAAACGCTTTTATATGTTGCACACAGCCATGAGCCTGTGTATTTTCTCTTTTTTGTTTTCAGAGCAAAAATTGGAACAAAGACAGCAGGACTAAACTAGAGCCCCTTTTCTTCCTGGGTAATCTTTTTGGGCCCAGTCCAATTCTGTGTCACCTGTGCCTGTAACTCTTTCATCTCTCACAGAGTTTGCATCCATTTCCTCACTCTCCGTATTTCCCTGAGGAAACACTGCATGATCTGCAAGCAGCTAATCTGTAAATAGAAGCCTCGGTTGTCATCATCAGCACCTTTTCTTGTATCTGGGGCTTTTCTTAAATAATGCAAGTGAAATATTTCATAAACAGATTCATACTCCACCCAGCCAAAAGCTTCTAGGCCAATGAACATGTCCTCCTCCTGCTATAAAGGGAGAATCACCAGTTGCTATTTGAGTACTAAATAATGGTCTTCCCACGGCTGCTTTTATAGCAAGTTTCAGACACATCTGTAAAGCAGAACAACAACTGTTGTGCATTTCACATCTACAAAACCAACTCAGCCCATAACTGTGACTTCCTTTATTCATGTCTTCTGTAGTTTTTAAACATGAGCTTATGTGGGTTGTGTGTCATGCAAATGAGCAGCAGTGGATTCTTTGGGTAGACCCACTAAGTTTCACACTAGCTCACCTGGGTACTGTGGAAATGGTAACCATACAAACAGGATACTCCATATATTTTACTACCTAAGGTTTCTTCATATATCCTTTCTGCTCTACAGCAGTTCCTGAGCTTATGTTTCTCCAGATAATGCTAACCACATTTTGATGGTGGCCTTGTTCCACAAAGGGTAAATGGCTTTCATCAGAGTTGCCAGCACCAGTCCTTGATGCATCATAGCTGGCCCCTGAGGGCTCTTCTCAAAAACCTGGGCACTTTGTATCCTGCTGAAGCTTGCCAGCCAGAGGGACATTAAAGAGTCAGAATGATGCTGCAAAAGGAATAAAAAAAAGCCCTCCTAATCAGATCACTCTCCCTCACCTGTGCTGGACAGACTTGGATCTGTTGCTCCTACCTGGAAATCAAGTTTTCCCTGGGGTTTTGTTTCTAGGAACACGTACCAACCAATTACTCACAAAGCCTCCTTTCTTTAATTCTACAACAGAGACTCTGAAGAGATGAAAATGCTTTTATATTTTGCACAAAGGCAAGAGCCCATATATACCTCTCTTTGTTTACAGAGGGAAACTTGGAACATAGAGAGTAGAAGTAAATAGAAGTTGGAGGGTTTTTTTGTCTTTTTTTCTTCTTTTTTTTTTTTTTTTTTTCACCAGCACTCCTGGGTCTGATCCAGGCTCTTGAGTAACCGTTTCCGTGCTCTCTGAACAGCCATGGAAAGCCACAGGGTTATGTGTACACCATTCACAATACTTTTGATCAATACGTGCTACATGGTTTTGATAGTTGGGCTCCAAATGCAATGTCAATGCAAGAGAGAGTCTCTCCTAACTTAGCTACCTGCTCTCCTTCCCTGGGGACTGCTGCCAAATTGGTAATCAATTATATCAAGAGTGAGCAGATTGTGTCCATCTTGCCATTGAGATGACAAAGTCCACATGGAATTCTGGGATAGTCTAAATGACAAATGTCCACTGATGCAGCTATGTAAACACCACAGGAAATGTGTCAGGAGATAGCACTGTCCAACATTCCCATTTTTAAACATTTCCATTTTAAATTTGAAAAATATTAGAGAGACAATGAGTCTGAGGAGCAGAGAGAAAGCTCTAGCCCAGACCCATAGTATGCCCTTGCTCAGGACACGGAGAAATAAAATCCCTGCCAACATGGGGGAGTACTCTGTTGAATCTGGAGCTTCTCTTCGCCCTAGAAAAAGAGATTCTTAACTGAGAACTCGGGTGTCTCACAGAGGATTTGCTGCAGACCCAGCCGCCATGCCCATTCAATGACTCATTTGAAAACAACCATTTTCTGAGAGTCTTTGTTTATGGATATTTGAGCAAATAAATGTCAGCTCCTCCTCTCTGGTTATTAATGATGCAGTTGCTCGGCTCTGTCTGCACAAATTCTTCACCCTTATCTGGTGCCTCATCTCAGACACAAACTGAATGACCGAGATAAACCATGTGCATCTCCTGTACTTCAGCATCATCAGCAACAGCTAATCTCTGCTGGGATCACCAACCAAGCTCTACCTGCAGGGGATCCATGGGGGTGGATATTATAACAAGAGCTATCCTGTCTTCATGTCCAGATACTTTCTCTTGAAACTCATGGCAGAAGGTGGGGGGGAGTCCTGTCTAAGAAAAATAGGATTAAGGTGACCTCTGCGGGGTGCTCTAGACAACCCACTTGATAGTCAGCTGAAGAAATGAATGATCTTCTGGTTCTCCTTTCCCCTAATATCATAATTTTCATAGGAGTTGGGGTACAGATCACTGAAGATTTTGGTACAAGAAGAATATAGCAAAAAGGGTTGGATTACTTTTTTTTTTTTTTTTAAATGCCAATTCATCTCAACTTAGACAGTACAGAAGAATTAATACTACCAAATTTTGCTTTGAAAGTCTTAATTGCCAAAAATATATGTTCTTGGTTTTTTTCTTTCAAAATGCACTTCCATTTTAATTATAAACTGGAGAAAAAATTTATTTAAAGTTTAAAAACTAAACAAAGCATTTCACAAAACCTAATATTGATGTCAATTTTAGTCTGTCAGTCTAAAGGAACTTTTCATTTCACATCAATTTTGCCAATTCAGGAGAGGAAAAATGAAAAAAAGAGTTCAAAAATCTAAAAATATTTCCTTAAGAAAAGGGTTTGTTTCATAGACATGTATTTGTCTAACAAAGGGAAATTAACAGTTTTGACTGATAAGTGCAACGACAGTGATGGAAATATAGACTGTAGTCACACTATCTTCAGTGAATGAAGATTATCATCTGAAGTGATTCATTCTTTTTGTCTCATTTTCAGCAAATTTAATTTTTTTTAAAAAAGTATGACTGATGTCTATAATAACCTAATCTTTAATATCTTTAATTTTATTCATGCACTTGTACAAACACAAATTGAGACTTTTCAAAATTTCAGTGATTCAATTGACTTAAAATACAGGTCCATGTGGTTTCATGGTGTACTGTGCAAACTCAGGAGACCTTTACCAGCCACTGTCCTCCTTTCCCTTGTACCTTTCACTTCTTATGAGTTGGAATCCAACTGCTCATTATTCTAATGTAAGTCCCCGATTAACTTCTTTCTACACTTACAGTTGCTGTAGCAAAAAAACAGGCATGAAAATTATTTTATTGTGTTGGAGCCAAAGACCTGGATTGTCCTTTATTCCCTAGCTCTCTCAGGCTAGGAGACTGCAACCTCAACCTTGATTGGTCCCAAAATGCTCATGAAACTTCCTATAGTCCCTGTTTCCAGACAGAACTAAGGACTGTCTTTTGTCTGAGATACTCATATAGACTTAATGCCAAATTATCCGAGTGTCTCACAGTTCTCCCTCTATTTATTTTCCCAGCAATTCTGGGAAAACTCTTGCTAGCTAAGAATCAGACAGATTATGTCTCTCCCCAAGCCCAGATCTTTCTTAGGTACCTGACATTTATGCAAGTGGAAAAATCCCACTGATTTCCACGAAAGCAAAGCTGTAAAGTACACTGGGGCCCCACAGATACAGGCACATAATTATGGCAGCTTAGCAAGTTACCACCTCTTCCTCTGAGGTTTAAGGTAGACCCTTTCTCTTCATGATTAGGACCAGATCAAACAGTTTTGGGTGCATCAGCTGATGGGCAGTGGCTCCATTCCCTTATCTGCACTCACATCAAAATATAAGAACCTTTTTAATGGAATGGACATCTAATCATTCCCGGCAAAAAACAAACCCATAGGTCTGCTTGTGTAGTTCTACTATTTTGATTTTCATCACAGCACATTGGGGATCAGGCAGGACTTTCTGTTCAGCTGCTAGTTTTATTTTCTCCCATTTTGCTTGTTCTCCTGCATGAATAGGACTGGACTGCACATGTAAACTTGGGAGCAGTGTATTCATTTTGAGTTTCATTCTCAGTCATTTTGGGGGCCACCTTCTGATGGATCAGTTTTCAAACATTCTTCTAAGTGACTTATCCAGGGTCACAGGCCCTACACCTGCATCATTTTCTGATAGATGCTATACTAACAGCTTCAGGACCAAAAAATCTTCCCTATCATTGCTCTGATGACCTTCATGCTGGCTATTCCCAACAGCTCAAAAGCTGCGGTGCACTTCAGAAACTATTTGTGAAGTAAAAATATGTAAACATAGGAAATCTGCTTCACTGTTGCAAATACCTTGGGAAAGGCGACAGAAGCCCACCGTGCCTCAGAGCTGATGGGACGTTCCTCTTTGGGCTAGGAGCTGATGGCTCTAAACCATGTTCCTATTCAGGCCAAGGTTAGTTATTGAGAGGCTTTTCGGTCCCAGCTGCCTATCTGTCCCTCAGCTCCAGCAGCAATGTTCTTTGGCAAAAGAGCAGGATGGTCAGCTGTGGGCAGTAACCCCAAGGTGTACAAGGCAAGTAAATCTGCCCAGTTTAATTAGCTCAGCTCTTGCTCACAGTTTCAGTGTAGACCCAAAATAAGATAAACCCACTGCGTCTGGTTTAGCCAGTGATAGGACCTTAATTCTGTTATTCTATTATCTACAAAGGCAGGCAGATATTAGATAGATAAATAGATAGATAGAACAGCCTGAAGTCATTCTAGTGATAAATCTATTTATTTCACTGTATTTATACAGATAATCTTCTTGGCTGAAAAATGCCCTCAAAAGAAGTCCCTGCGGCGTCAGTTTGCACAAACAAAGGCAAAGCAGCAACAAACAAATAACTCCATCTCGCATGCTACACGGGACATGAAACACACGGCAAGCACTTTGCCCCTGGAATGTTTCCAGCAAAATTTTACCAGAGGCAGTTTTGAAGGAGATGCTCCGTGCTTGTTGGGGGATCTGTGTGCACATGCCATAATTCTGAGGCAATAAGAAATGCATTTGTGAAGCTGCACTGCAAAATGCAAAGAAGTTGCTGTAAGATCGGTTCTGGAGTCGTGTGCTTGGACTGGTTTGTCTGCTAAATCTGGGTAACCATGTATCTTTGTAAGACTATGTTTATTCAGACGGGAATAGACTCAGAGGGTAGGAAAAGATGATTTCTGGGGAATCTGCTTCAATGTATTTACACAGAACAGCCTTTGTGGGATGAAAAAGGGTTTGGAAATAGTCCCAACAGAAGATTAGGGGCAAGGGAAGGGTCACACTTTCCTGCATTACCTGTTATCATCAGAGGCAAGATACTGATTGAGCTGAACGTTGACATGTTCTTGTCTGACCTCTTTAATACTCCTGTCATAAGAGTATTTTAGGTTTCTGGCCAAAGATATCTTCTCTAGCTTTTGACCTTTCTCGGTTATCCAGCAGGACCTGAACCAAGATAGTCAACAGGGAGACACTGACTTGAAACGTGGGCAGAAGCCAATATCCTCAGCCATTTTAGACCCTCCAGGGCATCTTCAGCAGCCTCATAGGCCTGTCAGATACAGGGCAGAAGTTATGTCCCACTCCTCTCATTCTGCATATCCAACAGAGGTGAGGTGGGATACCCCACTTGTCCAAAAATGACACTGCTTCTTTTGCTTAGGCAGCCTAGCCTCACACACGTTGTGGGTGTTGTCACGTTCAGAGACACAGCTTCATGGAAAACAAAGGCACTCCCAGCCCAGTGTCCCAGGCATTACCTGGCCTTTCTAGTATTATGCCATTCACTGATTCATCATCTGTATCTAGAAGATACTGGGAGCATCCGCTCCCCACTAGGATCCAAAAGTGCCACTGGAGTGTCTGTGTTGTATATCTTTGTGGTCCCAGCACATTCTTCTAGACCAGGATGACCTCACATCTCCTGCATCCCAAGTTTGTTGTCAAATTGAATCCCCACAAAACTGTTCACACAGCAGCCTTGAAGAGACAGGATCAAGGCAGGGCTGTGCTTATAGGCATCCATGTACAAATGTAGCCACTGTGTCAGAGGAACAACTCCCAGTTTGATGTTCCCATTTCATATTTCACTACTTTCCCAAAGGTATAGGTTCAGAGCTGTCCAGTCCCAGGAAGCAAGAGTGAATACTTCGGGCCACCTGGCCTTCAAGTGAATCAGCTAATTCATCCGTCTTACCATGCAGATAAGCTTTCATCAGATTCTTCATCATCTTGTATAAACACAAGCTCAGGAAAGTCCATCTCCCTTTTAACACGTTATTCATTCTACTCCTTTCCTAATTAAAATTCCTGCCCGGTACTCAAACACCAGCAGTCAGTGTCATTGTCAGAAGTGTCATTTAAGTCCCAATAAATCATTATTAGTGCCAGCATTGTTTAGAAACATGCTATTAATAGAGAGCTCCAATGGAAACACAGGGGTTTCCATTGGAAACAATGGAAAAATTCCCAAGCAGGGGGTGATGGGTGAGCTGGTGTCACCCCCACTTTGCCAACAGGGTCTCCCCCTCTGCCACTCATGATGACCAGCAGCACTGAAGATCTGCCAAGGAGAATGTCACATCTGCCTGGTAAAGGCAAACCCCTGTGCTGGCCCACAGCAAGCTGAGCCTGGCAAAGGAGACAAGCTGTGTCACAGGGAAAGACATGAAAAATGAACATTTAACTCAGAGCTGGAAGTGATGGTTCACAGCAGCAAGGCAATGCTATACACCCAATCGCCTGTATTAGCAGCTGGCTCAGAGCAGTATTTCAACATCCCATGGCAAACAGGACCTTCTCTCATCCCCATGTGGGAGTGCTCACTCCCCCATGCACTTCGATGTTGTGGTGATGAGTCAAGGGAGGCTTGATGGATGGATGTTTGAATTAGCCGGGTAGCACACGCCGACTAGAAAAGCACGTGGAAACCAAGTGTTTATTTTTCGTGTACAGCAGCATAAATCCCAAGCACCCATCCCTCCCCTGAAGGGGAGCAGCCTGGTTCTCAACGCACACCACTACCTTCCATCTCACCTGCTCCTGCACCGAGCAGGTTGGATTTGCCATCTAGCTCACAAAACTGGGTGATAGCCTTCATACAAGGGGTCTGGAGGGTATTTGTGGAGAGAGGCAAAAGTGCTGACTGTGGAGACACAGCAGCGAAGGAGGGAGAGTCTGTCAGCAGTCTCACTGGGCACCCAGGATGATCACAGATCAAAAAGTAAAGCTTTGCCACTGAACTCTAGAAGGTGGCTACTGGTTTTGCTATAAGACATCTGGTTCTGTACAGTAAATTCTATGGAGTAATATTGCCAGGAATAAAGTATCTTCTTCCCCTCTTCTTTCCTTGGCCCTTTGCTAATAAAATGAAAATGCTCCCAACAAAGCTCCCATCATGCTTTTTGTCCTTTGCTGGGTGAGTTAGAATCTCTTTATTATGAGACACTACCAGGAAGCCTGGACCATTTCAGGCTTTTGTGCCTTTTCCTCCCAAAACACTGTCTTTTAAAATTTCCTCCATCACAGAGTGATTTGAGGGAGACCAGCCCCAGGGAGCTCTCTTCAGGAGGCATTTGGTTCACACCTATGGAAACACATAGGAAAAGACCACACAATAGCTTGTGTGTGGTCATGGCACTTGAATGGGTGGCTGGGGAAAGGTGTGATTAGGGCAATGGGAAATAAACCTCTGATCTTCTCCAAGCACATCTCGGGGAATGTGCATGTGTGTGCACGTGTGTTTTGGCGGGGAGGGGGAGAAGGATGGAGGGCAAGTCTCGCAGCTGCAGGTAGCAACCAAGGTATTTCCCATCTTGTTCTTCCCCAGATCTATTACTGTAAATAGCCTGGCTTGCTTCCCCCCAAGTCCTTTTTGTGCTTTCTAAGACTCTTCAACTCACATGAAAACACACAACCTTAATTGGCACTGTCAATTCCAGCTGACAGATCTCCTATAAAACACACCCAGCAATAAAAAATGTAATCCCTTTTCACTCCTCCACAACGAAGTTCAATTAAAGTGAGACAAGGAAGACTCCAGTGGATGGCTGCAGGCAGACTGCAATTTGCTGGATTTATGAAAAAATGTTGTAAACTTGCCAATACTTTGATGAGGACCACTTTGTGCTAACAAAATGAAGTTTTATTTATTCATTGGAAGGAAGACATTAAATCCCGCGGTACTAATGGGTGGGTTTTAAAGCTGCCCAAGGTACTTCATCATGAAACCCAGTGTGATTTACCAGCAAACAATCAACTCCTACCCACTCTCTCCTGAGCCTTGTGCTTCTCACAAACACTCCTGGTGGTTTGCTTTCTTTCCTGTTTCCCACATTGCTAACTGCCACAGCATTAGGGACTCTGCTTACATTTTCCCTATCCTGCACAACTTCACAAAGGCTTGCTGATGTTTGTGTGTCAAAGCCTGCTCAGATCCAGACTGAAGAAAAGCAGGGGATGCAAAAAGGAGCAACTCCTCCATCTAAACCCTTCTATCCTTCAGTATGGTGGGGACCTTCAAGGACTGAGTCAGTTTAGAGCTGTCCCCCATGCCCTCAACCCCTGCAACAAAAGCCTCAGGTGTTCTGTAAGAGGGAAACCCAAGCTTACCTCCTGACCCATCATATTTCAGCCCTCCTCATGCAGTCACAGCACCTCCTCTGCCCCCTCCCGGGCCATAAACCACCACCACCATGTGTGGAGGTGGCAGAGGAGAGGAGCATCAGTAACAGTGCAGCCAAGTGTAGGCAGGGAGGAAGGAAAAAGTTGAAGGCAGAGGGAGAGATGGCTGAAGAAGGTGGGATGATAATGTAACAACTATCTGGAGCCTTCTCAAGGGAAACCACAACCAGATGTGCTTGTAGTGTTGCAGTGAGAACTTGAGGAGAGAACTAAAGGAGACCCTTTGATCATCATCTCTGAGGCAGGTTGAGCAAGGGGGCCAGCTTTGCTCAGCAAGTGGGAGGTGGGAGGAAGAAAGGGCAAAACTTATCCTGAAGGCTGGTGGGAGCAAACTCCCCCTTGCCCTCTGGCAGGGGGCTGAGATGCAAAGCCATGATCAAGTTGTGAAGGGAGAGACAGGGAGGGTGCAGAAAGTGTCCCAAGTCTTTGGATTTGGGTTTTGTTGTCAGCAACCTTTGCAAGGGGTTCTTCTGCCAGCTGCAGAAGTGGTCCCTGGGGAGTCTGGGCCAGTGAACAGCACTTTCCAACACCCAAAGCCAAGGATTCAGAAGTAATGTGGGTAACAATCTTGGCAGCACTGAGAGCGAGTAAAATGCTCCTCCTGCTTCCCTACTACCTCACTTCTTGGGTGGCCATTGCCCTGGGGCAGAGGGGGAGTGTGAAGTGCTTCTTGATAAGAAGGGGAAGGGTTAGGCGGGGGACAGGAGAAGAGGGCAAGAAAGGCTTGGGGAAGGAAATCAGGATCCTGATCCCCACAGTCACCTCAGCATCTTGCTGCTCCCCAAGTGCCAGCTTCCTTCCCCTTCCCCAATAAGACACCTCACCGCTCCACTCCTGTGACTGACCAAAGCCCATCAGAGCTTGGAGCTTGCTGCCACCATGCCAGGTGGGACATGTGTCCCAGTCACAGGTTCAAGCCCATGGGTTTGTGTGCCTGCACATGCTCGTTACTGCACTGGCAGTGGTGAGGAGAGAGGAAAGTCAGTGCCAGCTTTTCCCAGGCTTTGCACTGAGCTGCTCCTTGCCGGCAGCTCTGCCAGGGAGGAGGAGAGGTAGGCAGCCAGGAACGCAGGCTATGAGTGGAGGGGGAGGTGGAGGAGGAGGCTGCTCGGGACAGGGATCCTGGCTTGTGCTGTGGGTCTTGGTGGTGATAGATCAGTGTGGGATGCCAGAGCCAGAGTGCCTGTGGGGGAAGCTTGTACTGTCTGGCGCTGCTTGGACGTTCTCTCATCTTTGATAGAAACAACTGAATTTGCGAACTTGTTTCCCACAAGAAAGGCCCTCAGTGTTCACAAGGGAACAGATTAGGGATTGTCCTAAAGCCTCATGGTGGCCAGGGCAGTGGGGAAAGCCAAGTACCAGATTTCCTTGGAATGCAACAAATCTCACAGTGCGATAAGAGCAACAATAGCTTTCCCTCCGGCCCTCCCTCTGACCTCAGACTCAGCACCTCACAGGAGCTTCCTCTCTGGGCAAGTGCTTTGCGGCAAGGGCAAAGCAAAAGTGAAGCCTAATGAACTCTCAGGCACCTGAGTCCAGAGGGACAAGTAGAGGGCAACAGTCTGAGCAGAAGAGGCAAGAGATGCCTCCGTGGCACCAATGCTCTGCTTGCACATGGACCTTCTCTAGGGATGGTGAGACAGTGCTGGTCTTCTCAAAGCATTTGGGAAATCTCCGAGCAAAATGCTGAGCTTCCTCAGTTTGCCTCAACTATGAGCCTCCTTCTTATCCAGAAAAGAAGACTAGATTCCCTGCTCAGCCCATGAATTTGAATGTCACATCCCTTCTAAGCTTATGTAGCAGTCCACTGATCACAGGTACAAGAAAAGCTTGGTGAATCTTCCTTTTTTCTTCCTTTCTTTATTGCATGGTTTTTCATTTCCATGACAACCTGCTCTGCACTTGAAAATGGTCAGCGATGTCTCTGGGGTGTGTAGACCTTCCACCACACTGACATCCAAAGGTGAGTAGAAAGCCTAACCCTGCAACTGGTAGCTGCTGGCTGTCTGCAAACTGAAGTAAAACATTCCACCACAACATTGCACTCATCTCCCAGTTTAGGAGTTAGGCCTGGGCCCATGAGAGCTAGAAGCATAACTTTAAAAAACGCAAGCATTTTTTTCTACAATTTGCATATGGTTATTGCAGCCCATATATGATTAAAACCCTTTTTCTAGGCATAGAAGTTACATGCATTACCAGAAGGGCATTATAAGCCATGGTGATGCTGATTGAGTGGAGGAAACTCTTCTATCCTAATTACTGCTCTGCAAATGAGTCAGAAAGGCCCGAGGGGTATTATTTGTTAGAGTAACAACCTGAACAGCCTGAACTCCTGACTGCTGAAGCAGAGGAAAGATTTCCCTGGGGTTGCCACAAGGCATTCAAACAGCCGTTCTCCTTGTGGCCTTTAATCCTTACATCCCAGATAGTCTCATGATTACATCATCAATTATGATGAAGAATATTAATCCTCATCACAGCACAAAACATCAGGCTGGTCCCTGTCATAAGAAATTTAACAGTGTAAGGCAAAAGGCTTCTGAAGGCCATGGGCAGATGCAGCAGTTCATGTTCAAGAAGCGTCTGGACAAGGTGCTACAAGACGTGATTTAGTAGCTTAGTGGGTAGTATTGGTGACAGGAGGATGGTTGGACTAGATGATCTTATAGGTCCTTTCCAACCTTGGGTTTCTATGATTCTATGACCAATGCAGTGGTCACCTTTGAACTCCTCGCTCTACAGTGGAGCTGGTGTACTGCACAGCCTGTTGATCCACCCCAGAAGCCCAGAAATCTACATTTCAGCTGAAAGACAAAAGTTACCTATGATACCACTACACACAGCCCTGGGGGTGAAACTCCCACTGACCATAGCACAGCTATTACAGCCCATGATTCCCGATAGCGGTGATGGTGGGGTTTAGATTAATTTGCCGTCATTTCACCATTTACACTAAATGCCATGGTTCTTTGATAAACATTTCAGGCCTTTTTCCAAACAATTTTTCCATTCGCAGCTGATGAAAACAGGCTGTCAGCACTCCCGGTAGAAACACCCTGCTCGTGGCAATAGTCGCTGTCTGGCCTAGTGGTCTCCCTGGAGCAAGTCCAAATGGGAAGGCAGTATCAAGGCTCCATTCCTGGAGCTGACAGGGTCTGGGAGGAAGGCAACCACTGTTTCAAGGAGATGATGATGCTCTTTCCCTCTGAGGGATTTAGGGAACAACAGAGGGTGGGTTTTGTGAGTCTGGAGGCTAAAGTGGCACCAGTCAACCCAAAAATGAGGAGGGGGATGATGGCAGCCCCCAGTGCTGGGGAAAAGGTGCCATTTTCTCAGGACAAAGCATGGGTTGTCTTCCAGGTGTTGGAACTAGCAGCCTTTTTTATCTGGTGAGCTTTCCAGCGTCTTTTCCTTCCTCCATCCCTTAAGAGGTCTAGCACTCAGGGGCACAGGCCCCAAAACACTGGGAATTTCCTTGTGGGGGCTACTCTAAACACTCTTACTTCTGCATCCATCATGCAGAGCTGAATGAAAACCTCATTCTAATCTGAGAGAAGTCTGAACCTGAAGCCAAACATTGCACCACTAGAGTGCAACTCTGTCTGTGGGAGGACATCAAACCCAGAGTTCTGGTCAAATTCTGGTTTTAGACATTGTACCATACTAAGGCAGGGTCCATGGGATCTGCTTGGTCCGTGATTGACACCACAATAGTAAAATGCCCCTGAGAGGCAGGTTCAGGCCTGGCAAGGCATCCCGGATTTAGGAAGACAAGCATATCCCTTCCCTGGATTTCTGCATGGGTCCTGCCCATGAAGAGTCCTGCAGCATCTTTCATCTGTGCTTCCAAAGTTTGTCCTTAGAAACTGAGTTCCCTGTGGCAATACTAAAAGACAAAGCTTAACTAGATCACAAACCTGGAGGGAAAGGATGACAGTTTGTATGTTTAGTTATGAGAATTGGGCAGTTTCTTTTTAGAGTATTTATTAGGATATTGTCCAAAGAGTCCTTCACTGTTTATGACACACCATAAATACCATCTGTCTCCTCTCACCTCCCGAAACAGAGAGCTGTTCTTTGCTGCAATGCTGGTTGCAGGTCATCTTGATAACCTGCCCCACAGGAGGAAGGGACAAAAATAGATCTCCTTGCTTAAAAAAATCTCTTTATTTGCACTAAGCACTGATATTTTGCCTCTATTGATGTAATCAAACACCACGTTGACAGCGTGTGAAAAGTCTAAAATAAAGACTCCCTTAATCTGGAAATCAGCACCTGGAAGTGTGCGATCAAGGGTAGCTGAAGTGGGGAGAGAGCAGAGCTTGTATCCAGTATACTGAAGCATTGTTCAAGACATCCAGCTTTGCTGAGGGCCAGTGACATTGGTAGAAGATAGTTGCTCTACAAAGAGATATGTAAATAACAGGGTTTTTTTTTCCTAGCCATGCTCCTTTTTCTCATTTGGACTTCAGCTATAGGTATATTTTGGGGCCTTTTCCTGCATCTCTGTTGCTCCACAGAGGCTGCTGTATCTCCAGAAATGTCAACTGTATCTCCAGAAGCATCTGCAGTATATGCTTAGATTAATTAGACAGTGTATGAGGACTTCATGAGCATGACACAGTCACAGAGGTGTCTACAGAAGTCCTGAAGTTCCTGCAGAGCCATTAGGTATGAGCATTATGCTCAAAACAACTTGAACTTGTTAGCTTTTTTTATTCTCCTGTTGTCAGCAGGGTGTGCTTGTTAGCACGTGACTCTCGAGCATAACTTTGATTTTAAGGCTTTATTTAGGTAGACAGGAAAAACTAGACAGAGAATTCATAGATAACAGCAGCTCATATGTAGAAGTTCAAGTAACGAACAGTGAGGCCAAAAAGAAGGGGCAAATGCTCAGGAAAAAATATGACTTATCCCTGAAGCAACCAAATTTTAGTTGATGGTACAACCTCCAGAATGGGAAATATTTTGCTGAGAATGAGGTGTTGTTTTGTTTTTTTTTCTAGATGGTACAATGAAACAGGATTGAATTAATGGAAATCCTTAAGTCTCAGTGTTGTAGAACGAAACAATTACAGACGTCCCTTCCAGCTTTATAATTGGTGAATCCAAGACCCTTCAAGAACATCTACCTGGGATCATATGGGAGGTCAGCAGTAGACAGCTTAAGTATCCAGTTAAAGGAGATCAGCTCTTTAATGTTAACTAATCCCAATGGACAGCTGACAAATGAGGCTATTTAAAGAACTATTTACTGTCATCATTCCAAACTGAAGAACAAACTGTTTTGAAAAATTCAGAATTGCCTCACAACTGGTCCGACCTGAGGAAAAAGGCAGAAAAGGCCAGATGACATATTGTGAACTGGTTTCCCTTCTCTAAAACTGTCTAATCGACTTGGCTTAATTACAGAACACAGAACCCTCTGAGCTGAGACTGCAACATAGAAAAATCTGTGGGCAATTTGGATATAACAAAAAAAATAACATCTCACAGAAATCCCTGATGTCCCCATATTGTTTGCATGGGGACTAAGTTGTTCCATACACATGAGTCCTTGTTTAGATTGTTTGCTGCCATCCTCAAGAGAAGACATTGTGGTGGAATGGGAGAATGAACTAACATATTCTAAACCATTCCTTAGCCCCTTAGCTTCATGTCACGGTAAGTAATGAGTTTGGTACTACATCACGGCAATGTTATGACAGAAAGCAAAGCCCTTCTGACCTCAAATTAATCCTGTCTTCTCCGAGAGCGTTGTTTCAGGCTTCACTGGGGACATGTGTGTGTAACTTTAGATGATATCTGAAGGCATTTCAGATGTTAGCCAAAAATGTGCTTTATATTTGTGCTGCATTTTGTTGCTCTTTTCCATCCAAAATAATTTGGGGGAAGGCAGGGAAATCTCAGGTGGAAAATCTCTTGAGATCCCCTGATTCCCAGTGTAAAAAACTAAAAAGCAATTATCAAAAATGTCACTACTGCATGACCTGTATCTGCTGAAATGCAGAACACTGTATTCAGGGCTATTGTAACCATTTACATTAGAGGCAGAAAGTCAAGACAATCACACATTGCAGGAAAGAGCTAGCTATTGCAGATGAAAAAGAGGAGAACAAGCCATTTTATGCATCTAGATCATAGAAATTAGAAATGAAAGAAGCCTCTGGGATATTTAAACCAAGAACCTGTTGTGTTGACATCTATGGAAAAGTTCCCATCCTGATTCATGGAAGAAAAATGTCTTGTTCCCTGTTGGTCCACAAAATATCTTCAGACCATTCAGCATTAGCCAGTTTCTGTCAATCACCCGTCTCTTCCACCTGTATAGTTTCTGTCCCTCTTAGGATGCCTGAGACATATGTGCAATATCTGGTCGTGAAGAGGCGGTGCCTGGTTAACTTTAACTTTTACTCCATCTAATTTCAACTTTGAGTGAAGATGGAGGACGCAGGATGCTTAGGGGAGAGTTGCTTTGCATACCACAGGATAACTCATGTATTCCGTTTTCTACAGTCAGGAAAAAATTAGAGTAGGACTAGAAACTCTTTGAGTTCCCATAGGATTCATCCACCTATCTGCTCAGCTGGCAGAGAAGAGCAGACCTTGACAATCTCCTCACATTTTCTAAGCTTTTTGCATTATGGCATACAGGAAGTGAGAACAGCCCTATTCTTATGGGTCAAGGAAATCTCTGCTGGGAGGTGGGAGACAAGGGGTTAATGCCAAACAGCAGCAAGGCCACAGCTGTATCCAGGAATGGCTGGACTCTCCAGGGTCAGGGCTGGAGCAGCTGAAGTGAATAGGTAATTTCCCCAGCATCCCATAAGAGGTGAGCAAGGCTATTGACAAATCTTGTTATGTAACAGGGGTTGGATAAGAAGTCCTGCTGTTTGAGCTTTGTGAGAACCTCCTCTAGATTGGTATCAAGACCAAGGTGGAGAAAGCCTTTGAATATTTAGTGTCATGTGGGAGCCCTTAAGTGTTTTCTCTGGTAGTTGTGGTCAAGTGTGTTTCTGTAGTGATAGTGAGGGAGCAGTAGATGGCAATACAAGGAACCATAAGACAACTAGAGAGTTACATTTCTTTTCTTGCAGTACAGATGAATAGAAAAGAAGAGGTTTGAGTCCTGTGGTGGTAAGTTCAAGGTTGGTAAAATCCCTTGAAGCTTTGTGAATTGATAGTGTCTCCATTCCCATGCCTCTGGGGAACCTCTACCTTCCATGCTCTTGGCTGTCTTCAGATTCCTCATATAGGTGTAAGGAGAGAAGCATAAATTTCAACAAAGGGCAATTGTTTGCTTGGTTTTCATTCCCCTTGTCTGAGCCTTTCATATGTTCTCTTCTCTGTTGCTTGCTTGGAACAGTTGAATTCTTGTGAGCTCTTCAAATGTTGCTATGTTGGATGACTTGGTCTGAAGCATCTGGTCCTGCCCATGCAATGGTCCAGCTTTATCTCACCTCAGGCATCTAAAATAGGATCCTGCTAGCTTTCAGCTCCCTCTACAGTTATCAGAAAGAGAAACCATCTGAGGTTACACAGGTCACCTGAGGTGCAGCCAGAAGGCCCTGGTCTCTCTCCATTGACCAAACGGGGACCTCATCTTGTCTGTGTTCCTAACCTAGGCAGTTCAGTTATCAGCTGTAATTTAGGGCAATTATGATGTAAGGGGTGAAAATGAGCAGGGAGTGGCTGAGAGAGGAAGTATTTCTGTCAAAGCAATAAGATGTACTGAGGAGAGACTGGAAAAGGATCTGTGTCCCTGCTTAGGGCTCAAGAAGAGGGAGGACATGTTTGAATACCTTGGTTTCCTTACTGCAAGATGGGGGGCAGAAAGAGGAGCCATCTGAGAACATGTGGAAAGGAAACAGGTAATGGTGAATAGTAGCAGAGGATGATACTCAACTTCAGGGTAGTTTGTGGGGCTCTAAATTATCCCAATAATGAGAACACGAAGGGCAAGCAATGATTGATGTTCATATTTTTCTTCAAAAGCTACCAGTGCCACAGAATTTCCCCTGCGGCAGAGGGGTTGCATATCAAGCAACCAGGCTGCCTCTACCATTAGTGTGCCCAGGATTAACATTACCTTCTTGCACCTCTGTCATTTACTTTCCTGGCTGTCACGTTGCATCAAATGAAAAAGTGCTCTAGTGCAAGGTAGACAAGGGGGTTCTGGAGTGCTGAGAGGTGCTGTTTCATGAGGGGAGATACAAAAGTAAGGTCTTGGAACTTGCAGCCATTCACCTACATTTTTGTCAAGAAAATTACTCTTCCTTTTTACTGGCTCTTGCTTGTGCATTTCCTTCCTGAACTGCCTCAGCAAATCCTATGGATTATAGTATTTCCCACCCAGAACCAGTTTGTACTACTGCTGTTTTCCATTAGACAGCCATCAGGTGGCTGTTTCAGTAGCAATAGGTCCCTTGAGTCCATGAGGAAACTGATTGTCAGAAATATTAAGCATTTGTGACTTCTGATGATTTGAAAATTAATTATTTTCTCTGAACAAACCATCTTGTTCTCTAATATTTGGGCATTTCTCTTGCTTCCTTCACAACATTAGTCCTTTTAGATGAGCAGATCATGCAATGGAATGCAATTTGGCCTAGTGTGCTTTCAGCTTTTTTTCCCCCATTGTGTTTGGGCTGCAGTTTTTACTGTTTAGTGTTCAGAAGACCAGTTAAACTGATTCTTTTCCACCACTGAGTTTCCATGCGGTCCTGAGGTCTCTCTTCCCCATGGTCCCACAAAAAGTTGTGATGTGAACCAAGCAGCAGGGGCATAGCCAGCTAACTGAAGGAAGGTGAGAAACTCATGAGAAAGGAATAGGGCAGGGAGAGCAGGAGTTCACCCAATCTGGCAAAAGTTTAGAATTATCTGATGCCCTTAATGAGATATCTGAAGGTGGCAAATTTGTGGTAAATCTCGGGGACAAGGCGGGAGGGGTGGGGTGGAAAATTTTTTCTGAACCATTAGAGGGCATTTCTCCAGGCTGAGGGGGTGAGGAGCTTCACTGTGCCCCAGGGAGGAGAGTTTTGTTCTCTGACCATGTTTCTTTTTATTTTTTTTTTTTCTGTGGAGGATCTGAATCTGTGGCACTTGTCATTCTTACATCTTCCTTCAGGAATTAAATACACTAAAAAGTATTAATTAAATTTTGCCAACATAGGGTTGCTCCAAGAGCTTGCTGGCATCCCACCTCCCTGTCCCTGACGTTTCTGTGGTCAAAAGCAACAGCCAACAGTGGTCACAGGCAAGTGGGTCTCAGCATCCCAGGAGCAGGATTTCATTAAGGAGTGCTATGGCTCACTGCATGGGTGTCTCTCACCTCCTTTCTATTTGAAGCAGAACAATCAAGAGAAACAGCCAGCAAGCTAATCACCACCACAGCCTATTGGGAAGATAGGAATAATTATTTAAACCAGTCTTGAATTACTCATTGGCATGCATCTAATTAACAAATTCCGTTTATTCCTGTAACTATTGTGCAATAATTAGTGGGTGTTAAATTGAGCTCTTCTGCCGGCAATTTCAATGGTGTAATTTTGCCAAGAAGTCTCTGTTTTGCCTGCAATGCCTGGTGCCACTGAGAATAGTCGAGGTGGTCAGAGTATTTCAACTAAATTTACTTTTGCTGAAAAGTACCATTCCCTCAAAGCCTGGGGCATTTTTGCAAGAAGGACAGAGTGATTTCAAGCAAGTTTTTTCTTTGGCCAGATTCCTGAACTCTGAGACCTGCTGGTCACTTCAGACAGGAGAGGAGCAGACATATGAACAAAAGCATAGAGCTGAAAACAGATGTTCTGACACAATTATGCTTCACATGTGTGCTGGGTTTTTTAAAAGAAAAATGCTGATTCCACTCCAGGGTAGACCTAAAAAACATATTTCAAAACCTTGAAAGATTTTGCAAAGCTGAATTGTCTTCCTCTGGCAATGCATGCACGCCTGCCCCAGGGTGCAGAAATGCTCCTCAGGCTGGGAGATGGAGCAAGCCCCACAGAAAGCACAGGGCTCTGCCTTGCACTACTGCACCCAATGCCAAAGATATTACAAGGTTTTGAAGCCATGGCAATCAGCAGTGAAAAAATGTCTTTTCTACAAGCAAATCCTGAAGAATTGAATTGCTGTAAGATGCTTCTCCCTCCCTGCTATATTCAGTCTCCAAGAGTCACCTTCCTCCTGCAGTCTGGTGGGCTGGCCTGGGCAGATACCTGTCTTCCCCATGGTTCCTGCATATGCTCCTGAAGCTTTAAGCAACAGCATGGGTCTAGAACAACCTTACTTACCAAAATGGAGGCTGACGTGAGACTTTTTCCCATGTGCTGGGCTTGATTGTCCTATTTACAATTTAGTACCCTAGCTTCTGCTTCATACAGGAAATCCCAGAGCCAGTCATGACTATGACTATGTAAGCCAGACTCCAAAGTGAGGACTGAGCTGTGGCTGCAGGTATTTCATTTCACAAGACATAATGGCATCTCCTAGAGACCTTTACCCAAGCCATAGTTTAAGATGTGGCCCTTCTCTCATGGCTGAGCTATCTAACACTGGAAGATCATAGAATTGTCTAGGTTGCAAGGGACTTTTAAGATCACTTAGTCCATCAACCATCAACCTAACTCTGGTTTAAAAAAAAAAAAAAAAAAAGGAAAAAAAAAAA
>VZTM01002891.1:155179-186325 GCA_013400555.1 Jacana jacana | reverse complement strand
CCCCAAACCTCTGTCACTAAGCTCTATGTTAACCTGTCTTTTGAATGCCTCTAGGGATGGTGCCTCAGCTCCTTCCTTGGGTAGCCCGTTCCAATGCTTAATAACCCTTTCAGTGTAAACATTTTTCCTAATATCCAATCTGAACCTCCCCTGGCACAACTTGTTCTGTCACCTGTGACTTGAGAGAAGAGACTGACCCCTGCCTCTCTACAACCTCCTTTCAAGTAGTTGTAAAGAGCAAGAAGGTCTCTCCTCAGCCTCCTGTACTCCAGGCTGAACAACCCCAGCTCCCTCAACCTTTCCTCATAAGACTTAATCTCCAGACACCTCACCAGCTTCATCACCCTTCTCTGGATCCACTCCAGTACCTCAATGTCTTCTTTGTGGTAAGGGGCCCAAAATTGGATACAGTAATCAAGGTGAGGTCTCACCAAATTAATTAACTAAATAAACAAGAAACAAAGTCCTGGCACCAGCTATATTTGGCACAGACCCCACCAGGGTCCTGACATTGGTAGATGTCTGCCAATGTGAGGCTGCCATCTTCCCTTCCACACCTGATTCTGCCAATGGTGAGCTTAGTCCTTCCTGGGCAGGACAAGTACCACATCCATCACCATTCCCTGAGGTGTTTTCCTTTATTCATCTGTTTCCATCTTGGCCAGGTTGAGTCTAACCTGCTTTACATGCATTCATACTGCTCTTATATATCACAGAGAGATCTTGGCTGCTACCAGTGCCTTATTTTTTCCAGCATGAAATGGTCCCACAACATTTGTAAACCATTTAGGACACTTGCTGCTTTTCCCTTTGACCATCCTCTCCCTTCCTCTTGCTTTTTATGTCTCTCCTATAAATAAAAAGCTCCCTGAGATATCCGAAGCATTGCTTAAAAAAGAGGTGGGGGGAGCTTTCTGGGGGGAATGGGCCATTATAGAAAAGGCCAGGTGCTTGGCATGTCCCCAGCTTGCGAAGGTGGGAGCTGTCACGAGTCTGAAAAATATCAGTGTGGGAGTTATAAATAAAAGCTTTAAAGCCAGGGTTTTAGAAAGTCATCTTTAAATGCTGCATAATTTATAGCCTGCTGCAAAGAGAAGAGTGTGTGAGCTCTGGAAGCTGAGCTAACCCATTCTTTGCTCCCTCCATAGTTGGATTGTTCCTATACATGTGGTAAGAGGTATGCTGAGTCTCCAGAATTCAGGATTTTAACTATCAGTTCCTCCTGCAGGTTTATTTGGGTCACTGTGGCTGCATTCTTTTCATCTCCTGGTGTCTCAGTATGAACTGGAACTCATATGAACCAGCCTCATATTAAAAAAAAATGGAGTCATGAGTAGGGATGCTGCACTCAGGTAGGGCAGTGTTGAGAGAAAGCAAGACACTCAGCAGTAAACAGGCAGGCTCACCCTGTGGCTCTGTACAAGTGATTTACTCTCTCGCTGACTCAACTCCTTCTCTTTAGAACAGGGATTATCCTAAAAGGTCGAGAAACTTCTTTCAATAGCAGCTACAAAATGCTTTGCTCTTCTCTCTCAGAACAAAGCCGTACAAGACGCAGGGGGTAAGGGCCTGCCCCAAGGAGGGCTGGAATAGCTGCCAAGCTGGCATTTGCAGCAATCGTTTCATCCAGCCTTGGAAGTGCAGCTACCTCTAGGATGTATCATAGCAGCTGTGCTATCACCATCCAACAATAATAAACAACGGGAAGCAGAATGGGCTTTCAAGGCAGCTGAGTCTCCTGAGAGGATCTAGCCCACCACATTATCTTTGCTCCCCCTTTTCCCCAGCTGGAAACAAGTCTGGAAATCATGAGTCCTAAACCAAAATAAAATAAAATGAAATAAATAGATGGTGTCAGAGCTTTAGTATTAATGGCAAATAGCTCTGGTGCTGCTGCTTTCCCAAAAGATGGTCAAGCGTATGCTCCGCTGCCCATTTCATTGCCTTGGGGCTTACTTCTGTGATGATGCAGAAGGACTGGTCCCACCTTTCTGGTCTCTTTCACCTTGCTTCTCCCCAGACATCTGCATCTAAGCCTCAACTTGTTTGGAGCCCGCTGAGCTGGTGAGATTTAACAGGATCTCACCGCCCAAAGTGCCGTGGCTTGAGGCTATAGATTTAAGCAGAAGCATTAAGCACCCTGCTCTTTAACTCATTTCTAATCCATTTATTTAAACTTCAGAGTGGTTTTAAAGCACAAGAATCAAAGGCGAGAGCAATTTAGTTTTCCAGCCCAGCTCTGAGATCTGACCTCTGCACATATCCTGGCTGCCTTTAAAAGTGCACAGGCATAAAAGCACAGTTTGTGACAAAGCATCTGGAAGGATTAAAAACTTTCTGGGATGGAATATGCTTGTCAAGGACCTCTTCCCTATCTCAACTCAGTTGCCAAAAAAGATATTTCCTCAGGGGTCTTCTAACCCGCCTGAGGGATTTAGAGAAGAATTGCTGGGAAGAGCATATAGCAATTTGATTAAAGGATAAATGTGAGAGGGAGAAGGAGGGGAGTAAGGGATAGAAGGGAGAACCAGGATTATAAAGAAAATAAAAGAAGTGGGAAGTAACTGAGCTGAATGAATCTGCATAAGCTAGGGTTTGTGGAAGAATTTTGGAGTCCAGACTGGGGGCTGTTTTGCCTCCTGGTATGCCTGACATCCTTTAGCAGTGCGTAAATCTAAAGTAGAGGAGGGTATCAGGGAAGGTGGGAATGGGAAGGATGGAGATGCTGAAATAGAGCAGGGAAAAAGCAGAAGGGCAAGGTGATTTTGAAGAAGGGTTTCGAGCCCTAGTGTGGGCTGTTCACTCTGCCTCCCTGCTTGTGCCTCCTCCTTGGACAATGCTTGGGAAATTGTTACCTGATCCCTCCCACCTTTGTTTACAAAGACAATCTGGGTCAATTAATCCCTGCTTCATTTCTTCTCATTCTGTCTGGATAGTCACTATGAAGTAAGTGGTAACCAATCTCCCAGCCCATGGAGTCAGTCTGTCTTCTTATTTCCTTATTCATTAAAGCAGACACCTTAGAAAGGCCGGAAAATATTACCAAAGCCCAGGAGACTCGATCTTCAGAATAAGGAACCAGTATTTCAGCCTCAGAGGCGACGTAAGTCTGGGACATGAGACAGAGCTGGGTATGAAAACAGGCCCTTCAGCTGAGGAGCAAGCCGTCTCTGGACATACTGTTTTCTTGGTTTGTCTGAGGTTTTTGGTGTTGGGGTTGTGGGATTTTCTTTTTTCTTTTCACTATCTGCTCCCTCACCCCTCCACCCTGAATTGGCCTGACATTAGAAACTGATGTGAAATGAAGAAGCTGCCTGCTAGGACAATTTCTTCGCTCTTCATGATTCCTCCTGCATGCCAACTCTCCCACTGTGTTATTACAAGTGTATTTCTGTACACTACCATGCTAGGTGCTGTACAGATTCAAACCGAAAAAGAAAAAAGACAGGAAGAAACACTGGACAAACAAACTGCTTGTTCATGTAGTACTACTGATGCCTGGTTTCCCACTGACTTGTGTCTAGTGATTAATGAAGACCTCTGTTTGAAACTTTTCCTGTTCTCAGGACTCTAATTTAAACACATGAACTTACGTTACCACGTATCTCTCTGTATCTCTCTTGGTGGTTGTTTTTCCTTGTATCTCAGAAAATCTCTAAGGACTCTATCACTTTGCCAACAGGTTTGACAGTTGTTTGGAGGGGAGCAGATTGGCACATACAAATACAGACAATACAATTGCTCAAGCCTAGTTTCCTGGGGTGAAGAAAATCCTTCCCAAGAAGGATGAGTCCTCCCAAAGAAATGTTATTACCTTGCAGCCAAGAAGCTGCAGGATTTTGGGGTTCTTGTGGTCTGATCTAGGAGACAACCAGTTGATCCAGATGGACAGGCAGGGGAGTTCAGCTGAACAATCAGACAATACTGAGCTTAGTCAGTTCAAGCAACGCCAACAGTCACTTGAACTGCTTTTTCTCCTATGGCTATACTGCTTGCCAACTATTGAGGCTTGGAAGGCATCTACCCTACATCTCTGCTGGGGTCAGAAAGTTTTAGGTCAGCTTGTTCAGGGTTGAACTGGAATAGGATGACATTTCACTCGATTGGATGCATGCCCCAGTTCAGCTTACTTGTGCTGAGTTGCATTCTGGAGAGGACATCACCACTGCAATGTGATGGTAGCTGTAGCTTTGGAAGTCACATCTCAACTAGCTTTATTCCTGAAGGGAATATCAGTGTGATGTAAGGAGTTCCAGCTAGACTCAGGGCATAGAAGTAGACCAGAAAGTTTGATGGTTATCCTGCAAAGCAGCATCATGATGAGCTTGATTCAGTTTCAAGTCTGTTCAACTTGAGCTGTGGTCCTGCCTTTAGCTGCAAGGCAGTTGTATCCTCAGAGAGGGAGGATCTCAGTGACATTCAGTGAAAATCATGCTGGATAAAGTGCCCCCTCTGAGTTCAGTGGTTGAACTGAAGAAGAGAAAAGCGTTGAACTACTGTAGGGACATAGAGCTTGAAGGGGGAGAAAGAAAGTCAATGACCAAGAGTCAATGTGCCTATGGTGACAACTGCTTCATTCAGTAGTGTCCTCAAAGACACAAGGAAAACATTGCGCCTTTTTTTTTACTCAGTGTTAACTCATCTCAGCAGAGATGAGATCTGGAGTAGAAACCATATGGCATGATCTTCTGCTTCCCTCCAGGAACAGAATGGAGGGTTTCTACGTCTACTACTGTATCATGTTTCTTCTACACTCATGTCTGGTTAGCATGTTTCTGAAGCAACTGCGGTTGTCATATATGGTGGTTTGCTCTAAACAGCACAGTGGGCTTTTTGTATCACAAGAAGATATGAGCAGACAACCCATGTCAGACTGAGTCCTTCTGTTCCATAACACCACTACTGACAGTGGCTAATAGCAAATGCCAAGGGGAAAGATTATGAACAGGGTGAACAGGGAGTGTTTTATTCTCCCACCAGCCTGCAGCTTCAGGACTTCCAAAGATGGAGATGAGGGGTTTCTGCTTAAATAGCTGTCAGTACATTTTTACTGGCTGCCTTTAATCTTTGTGATCCTGACTTAGTGCAGCTAGGGACCTCTGCAGTGATGAACTGTCTTATGAATATCACCTCACATCAGAAAACAAATCAAGATTTCAAGGTCTCTGGTTTTGTGTCACATGGAATAAATTTGCCTGTAAGTTGACTACATGAATCCTGAATCCCTCCCTTTCAGATATATCTGGCATTTCCATCACTGATGAGTCTCAGCAGCAGCAACCAGCAAGTAACAAAATACCAAAAACTTGTAGGATACTAAAGGCATAAATATATCTTTACTCTTCCAAATTATTTGGCTCCATTCCCACCCTTTCCCCCAGTTTATGCTACAAAGGGCATGCTTTTCCTTTTCCAGACCACTGGGTGGAATACCTAACATTACCCCTTCACCTTCTCTATTGTTAGTCATGAGTCTGAGTCCCTTGAGAATACCCTTCCAGGAGACCCTTAACCCACTTGTTTTGGGGGGAAGAATTAAAGGGAACTTTATCATTTATATCACTCTTGGCATAACTCCTAAACCTTAGAATCCAGCCTGAGCATAACACAGCTTTTGGCAAAGCTTTGTTTCAGGTGATGAATTTTGGTAGGGACCCTTTTGTCTTGTATTGACGCCCAACACAAACTGATCTGCTCTGATTTGTCTTCTTAGAATGGAAAAAGAGAGAGAGAAAGAGAGAAAGTATCTCCCTTTAGCACAAGTAACAACTTAAAGGAGGTCATTACCTACCAGTGCTGAAGGAAAACATACCACAATACAGACCCAGCCCAAAGAGACTGAAATGACACGGTGAAGGTGTAATCATAAACGGCCATAGAAAATATAATCTCTTGTGAAGAATTCCCAGGGCACTGCCTTCGTTTGTCAGTTCCCAAGCTTACCTGGAACACAGGTAAGTAACCTAATGTAGGATCATTTACTAGTAAAGCCTTCCTCAGTGTTTCCCCTCCTGCCCAGGGCCAGCTCATTGCCATTGAACATGTTCTCTGACTTAGTCAATTTGTCTCTATTGTCTGTCTGCTGTTTGGCTAATTCACCTATGGAAAATGGCAGGTATCAGATACTGCTCAGCAGAAACTTGAAACGGAGCATACGTGTAAGGTGGGTATTGTATCTCTTTGCAATTTTACAGACACAAATCCCTCTCCTTTCCTTTCTCTCTTGCCTTGCTAAGGACTTGCAGTGTTAACTGTTCGTGCTCAAGACCTGCTCAGCCCTTGAAATAGGTAACTTAACAAGGACTTTCTGGGGCAAGAGAGAGGACAAAATCTCTTTCAGAAACAGCAGGTTCCAAGGGGACTCAAATCATTGTGAGTTATTCTAATAGCAAGACAATATCTCATTCTTCATATACTGGCCTTTGGCAGAACTACAATACATCTCTACTGTAAATACAAATATATTGAATATATTGTCCACTGTAAGTTTTTGGCTGTCCCTGCCTTATGTGTTTTGATATTGCTTGACAATTGCTAATCCAGTCCAAGCCCAAACCACACACAGATGGGCTTCCCTGACCTCTCCTGTAGTCCTAGTCTAATGGTCTGATTAGACAAGAGCAATATGTGATTCCTACCCTCAATTTCTGTGGGTCCCTGGAAGAATTCTCTTAATAGAAATTCAGTCCTTGGGGTTTCTCAAACCCTGACAGGATAAAGCTAGGCTGAAAATTGTTTTTATTATTATTGTTGTTGTGTTTTTGTTTTCTTTTCCCGTGGAAAATGTTGAGATTTCACCAAACAATGAAAACGTTTGGCCAAGAGCCCTCCATTTCAGTTCAGAAATGCTCCCCCGTGGGAGTTGTATCTGGTATGCTTTGTGTCCCTGTCCTTCCCTGTGAGCTGACATTCCTGGCTTGCCCACATCTCTCATGGTGCAGCATGGTTCCCTCTCTTGCTGAGACAATGCCACGCACCATGGAAGTCATATCACCATGGTGCTTTGTGAGAAACGCACTCAGCATGACAAGTCCAGCCGCTGGAGCAGGATGGGGTCACGAAGCCTGTCAGTGACAGCCTCTAGGACACACTGTCCGAAGATTTCCCAGCTGAATCTCCAGGCCTCCTGCCACACTCTGAAGCCTTGTTGAGAGATTGGTCATAATTTAACACAAAACAATTTTGCTTTTATTGAAAGGCAAGTTTTCCACTGAAAAATATTCTGATATAAAGTTCCACACAGCCCCAGAGGACATTTTTCCTAATATCATTTGCCAATTTAATCTCAGTTTTGTTTTATTTCTTTTCTGTTGTCTCTGCATAATCTCTGATTTATTTCTTTATCACACAAATGTGAGATCCAGGGAAGCTGACATATGTTGCTAACAACATATGGAAGGGTTTTTACCTTTCTGAATGGACAGATTTACAAGGTGAGCTCTCATAAGTCCCTGAGGAGAAGAAGATGTTTCCCTGTCTTTTGTATGTATTAACAATGAAACAACAATTCTTTCAGATCTAAATCCAGCAAATAAAGATCCTTTCTTTTTTTAAATATTTCTTTGCAAAGGATTTTGAACCTCAGTATCCCATTCAACTTGTTTGTTTTTTTCTTTCTTTTTAACTCATGTCAGGCTGGTGAAAGGTGACAAACTGCCTGAGCTAGAGATCTCACTTGCACCTTTTTATTTCTTAATTATTTTTTTTTTTGAGACAGAAGAAAGAGACAAGTCCCATGCTGTAGATAAAGACCCCCAACCAACTGGACCCTTCACATGCTTTCAAAAAGTTTATTTTTACATCTAACATCTACCTTATTGTCTTAGTGAGGTAGTAGGCCTGTTCACTTAGGCTAGTAAGATCTTCCTTCTTCCCAGACTAGCAAGCAGTATCTTCAACCTACTCTCTAATGTTTTGAAGAAGAGTGGAACTAGAAGGGATGACCCCAGTGGTGGTTAAGAACTGGGTATCTTTTAGCAGGGCAGTGAGCTAAGTGGCATCCCACAAACTTTACTTTCTTTCTAATCTTTTTTCTCTTTTTCTTTTTTAAGTCCCTAAGTTGCATATATTATTTTGACTGAAGTGATGCTGCAGCAACTGCTAATATCCCAGTGGCATTTTTACTGTGGATGTGCTCTAGATCAGCTTCATTTCAGCCTGGAAGGGGGGACAGGGGGCATGTTTATACACTTGCGGGTGGGAAAGTGCAGTAGACAGCATATTCTGTTCCAGGCTCACTGTACAGTTCATCTCCAGATCCCAGGTTCCCCCATTAAAACCTACCCCCTGCCCCAGGGAACAGCCTGGCAAGCTCTTCTGACCTGACAGCACTGGCAGCTGTTTGGCAGCTTCTGAAGTGGATCCAATCTGGTATGAGTTTGCTACACTTTCATTTTGTCTACATCTTCCAAACAAATAACTGAGTCCAGAATCCCAAGCTGTGTTTTGCAATGGAAATGCTTCAACGTCTGGGAATTGCTTATGCTGCAGGCAAGATGTTGAGCATTGTTAACTGTTTAAAGGTTCAGTGAAGAAGGGAAGGCAGTCCCGCATTTAAGGGCCAAACACTTGTGTTCTGGGCTTCCTAATGAATGCTGTGTGGTTAGGGAACCTGGAGAAACCGAGGGAGCCGGGGGATGTCTGACTCTCTGAGTCAGTGCCCTCAAAGTTCTTGGACCAGCATTTTTCTGTCAATTTCCCATCTCTTACATGAATCTTCTTTTACTATAAGACCTCTGAACTGGAAACACTACACCCTTGCTATGCTGCACAGTTCCACTGAATAACTCTGAGTCCCATTCCACAACCTTGTGGACAATTAACACGAATTAGGAGTTACCTTTGTTTTCAGACAGATATAACTTCTCACATTTAATACCACTGGACTTGATGTAAAGAGCAGCAGAAAGGAGAACTCAGCAAGACCGCCCTGCTTAGTGATGTACACAGATGTCTTTCCATACTTGACGTTCCTGTAGAATCCAAGGCAAGAGAATGAATCAAATAACAGCTGGTGCAAACCTTTACTTAAAGCTGGGAAACGGTGGGGGAAATGTGGCTGTAGGAAGGCCAGGTTTTCATTCTTGATTGTGCAGCACTTGAGAGAAGAAAAATTAGGAGAAAAGAAATTCTTATCTTCTATCCAGAGGTCTCTAGAGCTTTTGATTCCCTTTGCAACAGCCTCAGAGCATCCATGGGATTGGACTTCATGAATTAGCTGGAATACATTACAATGTATATGTGAATGGACAGTCTCAAAACTTTTCTAAACAAATTTGGTTGCCTTATTTTACAGCTGGAGTATGGGAAAGGGAAGAAACCAAGCATCTTGCCCCACTTCATATAAGAAATCAGCAGTAACACCAGGCATGAAATCCCTGTCCTTGCTTTATTCCCACTACTGCTCCTCCAGCCCCATCCCTCCTTAACAGAACACTCCTCTCTAAAACCTAATTACAGGAAAGAAGGTTTTTTTTTTTTAACTTCTCTTTATAATTTCTTCCACCTCCCCAAAGGAAATTCTAGCTGGATAGTTAAAAAATAAACCCATCAAAATTTCTGTTTTATTAAATAACATGTGTCTTGATCACAGAACTAATCACAGCTCATTTCATCTCCCATTCTTTTCTTATGTTACTCCAGGGCAGCAACAGAAGGGCTGATCCAAAGTCACATAGTTCCATGACGAAGGCATGCCAGTTCATGGTGTGTGTATCTTTAAACCAAAATTTGCCCAAATTCAGAAGGATGACAGATCAGCTCACTGCAGCATCTTTACCTTTCCTGCCAGACTGTTTTATTCAACTTTCCAGCTGTTCTGACTCAGGTCAATGATTTGCCAAGGGTCAGAAGCTGAGTCAGGAGCTTGGAAAACCCACAGTACTGCTGGCTCCCAGCTCAGATTAGACCATACAAGGCCTCTAGGTCAAATCCCTCCTCACTTCCATCAATCTCTCCTATCCCAGAGCAAACAGCTTTCTTCTTGGAAGAGGTAATAACCCTTCCAAGCCCCTAATTGAGCAAGATAGGCACAGCTTAATTAGAACACACCTGTACTTTTTCTAGCCAAGTACCTTGCGAGTATCTTGAGTGTGGCTGATGTCAGGTAAGTTCAGAAGAAAAAAATTATCATAACCAGCTCATTTGCAAGATACCAAATCCATAAGGCATAACCCGCTTGATTCCCCTTTCATTCACAGTTCACCCCAGAGCACTGCCATACCCTAAGCTACAACACCAGCCCCCAGATATTCCTTCTGGCTCAGAACTGCAACTCTTCTCTAATGACAGCACTGACAGGCAGAGGTCTAGGTCATATTTGCCTCCTTTTTAGGGCATACCCCTCTCCTTCATCCATGCTGCAGCTCTTCTGTGACTGCAGTGCAGGGCATCCTGCAGCTCCATCACAGTTCTGGCCTAAATTGCAATCCCAGCTGGTGGCACTGGCCTGCAGCCCAAGGACTGACAGAATTTGGATGGGATGCATTTGACATGGTGTTGACGCCCCCATCTCAATTAATTGCATTAAGCATTCTCTACAAATCATTGGGATGTAATCAGTGGAGTGAATGGAGACTTAGCCATAGATCACCACATCCAAAAGTAACTGTCTACATTCATACAGGTTAATAGTGTCTGAAAGCGCCCCTTTCTGCTGCCTAAATGTGGCTGGAGAGACTGGTTGTCAACCTCCACTTCACAGACAGCTAAAATAAAGTTGGGTAAGTCATTTATTGCACCCTACTGAACCAAAGAATGGGCAGAATTTTTCCCCATGTAAAATTCTCTTCTTCCTCCACTTTCTCTGCATTCACCTCTTCAATGAATTAGAGCAACAAAGACTACAATTTTCTCTATCTCGCTGTCTAGGAGAGCTCGGTCAACGCTTACCCACTTCTGACTCTCATCTCACAGCCACTATCATATTTGTTCACAGAACAACTACCATTTCATCTTACTTTTCTTGATTGAGAAGACTGTTATTCCAGAACTTGTGTAAGCCATCTCAAGCGCAGAGATCACCCTTCTCAGCAGTGGATTTGCCATTAGACTGGCTTGTCCCAGACACAAACTCCTCCTAAGTAACCTAGCATTCACTCCCAGGTTCTTTGAAACCCTTGGTAGAAGGAGGAAGAAGAACTTATAGAAGCACCAGCCACACTGAAGGGGTATGTTACCATGATGATTTGTCAGGAGATACCAGGACATCAGGAGTCCTTGCTCTGAAATAGCTATCACTTGATCTTGAAACAACATTTTAATATGGAAGAATGACACAAAGTAGAGGAAAAAGTAGGGAAAGCTAACAATGTACAGCATAAAATTGTTGGGTCTGTGTTGTGCCCAGCCATTGAAGAAAATCTTGGTTTGGATTTGGTCTGGGGAGGTTTTGTATTTTTGTACCCATGGCTGATTGTCTGGTGGCTTTGCGAGTTTTTTGGTATGATCACATCAGAGGGTGATGTTTCTCAAGCAAATTATTTCATAAAGGAAGATATAAACACTAGTCAGCTATTTCAACATACTCAAAATCACATCTTTCCTACTTTTACATTTTCTTTCACTACAGAGATCTCAGATCATCCGACAAATTTGATCAAGAGCATTACTGTCAGGGGAGAACCTCAGTGGGGAAACTGAGGTACAGGCTTACTGGTGGTACACTCTAACCTACAGGCCGATGTCAGAGCTGGGGAGAGACTCCAGCCCCTCCCACCCTTGTGGGCAGTGGTAGCCAATATTTCCTCAGAGTTTCTTCCATGGCATGCTTCCAAATGGAGTCCTCATAGCAAAGCTGGACTCATATCCCAAAATAAGTGCCGATACCCTCAGTGGAGTCTGTAATTGTTCTCTTTGCTGCCTGGCTGCCCTCTCCCCTGCCTTCCCTCCGGGCCTGGACACCTGTGTTGCACCATGATTGCCTCCTCATTTATGGCAAACAAGTCTGGATTGTCCCACTGTATATTTTTAAGACATTTTGAAAAAATCTGTTTTCTTTTTTTCTCTCTTTTTGGCCTGTGTTTTTAATTGGATCCATGGCTGCTCTTCCCCTGCTTGCTAATGCTTTTCTTTGGGGAAGTACAAGTTTTTAATAACCCTGCATATACTCACTCCTCTTTTCTGAGCCAAGTCCATTTCTTGGGGATAACCTGGCTCTGACCTACTTGTCAGTTATACAGCAAATGCTGTGCTTTCAGATCAGCCTACTACTGTTCAAATCCGTACCACTCAGCTGTCATTTGTACACCTGCAGGAGAGGGGAGGAAAGTCACACTTGGCAGCTGGTCTCTTCAGGAAGGCTAGGTGCTTCCCCTGAGGCAAATCACCTACCCGTCCCAATAGTACCAACATTCAGAGATGCCTCTCCTCGGTGCTCAGCTCTCCTTCCATAACCCCCTGCAATGCCTTTTCTGCAGCGACTCAAGCCTGAAGCTAGGCACTGGTGTCAAGGATTTCATCCTGTTCAGTTTCTCTCTGGTACCATTTACTTCGAGGAACATTCCTGTGGTTCTTGCCAGGCTCCTTTCCAGGGGAAAAGCTTCAGGTGGCTTCGTTCCTTTTGTCTTTGCCAAACATTTACATTCCTGCTGACGCCGCAGGATAGCAGTGTCACAGGCAGGAGCACTGGCAGGAGAGCCTGGCCTCTGGTCCCTGGCCGTGGTTACATGGCACAGGACTTGGAGCAACTGAGAAAGGAGTGATTTGCATGGTTTCCTCTAGGAGACCCAGCAAGCACACTTTATTCTGATGACTGCCTAATTAGCAACACTGCCTAGCGCAAAGGTAGAGGATTCTTTTACTCATTAACAATGGTACTGATTAACTACATTTCCCATCTATCTTTCGGTTAGAGCTTTGGGATCTTTCCTTCACTGCAGATTGCACTGAAGACACTCAAGAACAAATAGCTCTGACCATATTGCTCCAAGAAGGGGTTGCTGCTGAAGCACATGCAGCACCTTCCAGCTCGTACCTTTCCTCAGGAGAAAGGACAAACATGCTTAGTTCCCTTAGATAACTTAGTGTTCTTACCATGGAAACAGAAAAGCAATTTTCCATCCAGATCCCCTAGTACCCAAGATGGTTTTGGTCTGGGAAACTCTAATGTCTTTGCATTTTGCATCTTGGCGACAGATCTCCAAGCTAGGCATCTTAGAAGTTTCAAGAGCAAGTTTGATGGTGTCATCGGGACTTCTGAACGAATCCACTGCCACAAGTACAGTGATTTAAGGCACAGTAGGGTGGGAGACAGCAAACCAGAAAAAGAAAAAAAAAATCACAGTTTGTACCTGTAATCAGTAGCCTCAGAAACTTTCTCTCCTTTGCAATCAGACCTGCAAAGAGCACTGCCAGGCCTCCATAACCTTGCCTTGCCCCTCAGATCAAGAAAAAGAGGTTGCTATGACACCACAAACCATATTTCTCAGGCTGAGATGTGCCAGAATTTCAAGCAGATGTGGCAGTGCAAACAAGAAGCCCCCTTGGGAGCGTGCCAGGAGGCTCAGACAATGCAACAGCATCCAAACATGGTTAGAAGCTGTTCAGAGCCAGCCCAGCAATAATGGCCCGTACATGTACTTTCTGGCCTGCCTTGCAGCTGAGCCCAGAGCAACTCAGCAAACAGTGGTACTGGAAAGCTTTGAAAGAAAGTTGCTGAGTCGGGAACTCTGCTGAAATAGCACCTGCCTGCCTTTTATTTTTTCCTAATCTGCCTTCTTTTCTTTCTCTCTCTCTCTTCTTTTTCTTTTTTCTTTTTTTTTTTTTTTTCCTTCTTTTACAGCCACGTTTATAGCTTTTTTGCCGCTTGGAAAAGCTAAGCCCAGGCCTGTTTGGCATTTGCTCTTGGCTTGAGCCTTCACATGAAGATCCTCTGTAAATAGGCTAAAGTTGGTTTCATTTCCACTCTGAAAGCAAGAAGGGAACCTTCTGTTTCACTAATGCTTTCTTCTCTGGCTGTAATGGAGAGGGCTGGAGTGGGGCAGGAGCAGGGTGCGGGGGATGTTGGCTGGAAGCACCACCAGCCAGACTGGAGAGGTTCTGCAGGAACAGGTTGACTTTGTCAAACCGTTTGCCTGAAAGTAAGGTTTCCCAGGGAAATGTGCCAGCTCATCTTTCACGTCAAAAGGTCAGAAACCCACTTCCAGTGAATTTGGACATTTTGAGGTTTCACTCAGAGGTGGAATGAATTATTTTTATTAGAAGTGGGTTTTTCAAAGAGAGGGAATATCTCTTCTTAGACTAACTAGGAGAGTTAGAAAAACAGACGCACTTTCAGGCTCACCGGCCCTTCTTCATGTCTGAAACTGGAGTGCACCATTTTCAGCTGCACACAGGTGGGAAACAGTTGTTCTTGATTTAACATCTCCGTGTCAGCTGTTCAGGCAATTTCAGTAAAGAACAGTCAGTCTCTGTGGAATGGAGGGAAGAGACATTAGCAAAGAGAGAGGGGTCAAGGTAATAATGTGAGACAAAGAGAAGTACAGGTAGGTGAAGCTGTCCCTGTGTTGAATCCATACTTTTTATCTTCAGTTTTATTATCAAATATATCTATATATTTCTTTTCACTTTTAAAATTATTCTTTGGCTCCTGTTGCAATTCTGGAACCTTCCTGGGTGCAGGAATCCTAGACTTTAGCTCCTATCCTACACTAGGATTAAAAGACAAGTCTGCTCCTCTGGGAGAAGGCAGGAAAATTCTGGCATAAGAACAGACAGTACAGAATATTTTTTCTCCCTTCTCCGAAGGGTAGTGAAGCCTGTATTGCCCCCACAAAGGGTGTTAAAGCAACTAGAGCTACCCTCAGTTTTTATTCCAGCTGCAGTTTGCTATTGGTCATTGCATTAAACTGAACTAGCTGGTACAGGGAAATCTCCCGACCTAGACTCTTCATCATCCCCAGCCCTGTATTACCCTTTTAGCAGGACAGGGGTGGATTTAATTCCATCAAAACATCATGTGAACAACTTATGTGACAAAGTGAAAAACAACTGTTCACTTGGTTGTCTTAGTTCTGCTACTTGTGGTGCAGAGGGGAAAAGAGCATTTGTTTTGGAATAGGGAGACCTGAATGCCTGGGGAGAACGGGCAAAGAAAGACCCTCTTTACTGTCATATGTTTGGGTCCCCAGGTGATTTTGGACTCTGTATTCCCTCCTCAATTCCCTGCTTATTTTATTGGGAGAGAATTCATGAAAACAAATCATGGACCTGTTCTTTAAACTTTTGCAGGTGTGTGGGCAGCTGACATGACAAAGGAGAGAAGAATGGTGCATGGTTGTGGGAAACCAGCTCCCAAACAGGAGGGGCAGTCTGGGAAAGGTCAAGGGAGGTGCTTGAAAGCATAGTGGTATCTTTTCACATTATGTGCACCTTCCACAAGAAGTTTCTTTGCCACTGAATACTGAGGATGCCAGAAGCAGAAAAGAAGGATGGTACCTATCAAACAGAACAGTTTACTGGGCAGTCTTCTTGGCAAGTTCTTTAAGGAGCTGATTAATAGGAGTTGGGAGGTCCCATCTAGAGAATGGAGAGTGCTGTAGCTTACTTTCTGATGCTCCATCCCCATGCAATTTGCCACTGACCATGGGTAGAAGCCTGCTCAGCTGGGTGGATGCTCAGTCTGACATTTGCAGAGGACATCTGACAAAATGCTTGGGAACTGGAGTGCCACTGGCAGAGACAAAAGTGGAAGAAAAATTACTGCCAGAGGGTTGCATTCAGCCAAGGAGATACCTTTCTGCAGCGAATCTGAACCCTTTCATGAAAAAACTCATCAAAATGAGAACTAAAACATCGGGGAAACTCAAGCTGGACTCATCCAGTGCTGTCTGACCATGGTAAGCAAAGCAGCAGAGAGATTCCACTAGTGAGAACAGGAGACAGTGAGTGACAGGTCTCACAGACAGCAGTCTGAAATACTCTCCTAGGAAATAAATATCATGTTTACCAGCGCTGTCATCACCCAATACCCAGCTCTGTGCCTCTGCAGGTAACTTCCACCTGAATTTGATTCCAGTCCCTCTCTCTTTCTTTAGCTGAGCAAGGTAGGAATGGTGTGTTCATTCATTTACTTATGTATTTATCTATTTTTCTGACTTACTGCACATAAATCAATTCCTCTTTGCTGTCCTGGCAGTGTTTTAGTGAGCGGGAGGATGCGTGGGAGCGGAGGCTCCTGAATGGTTGCACACAACAGCTCCCTGCCTCCTTCCTGGCACAGAAAAATGGTTTCCCAGCACTGGGTTTCCATATTGCTCTGCTGGAAGAAACAGAGCCGGGCATGCTCTCTCTGGGCCTGATCTTATCTAAAAAATCTCCCATCACTGTATTGCGTAGGTATGGGATGGCTGTGGAGAACCCTATTTTGGCAGTCTTCAGCAAGCTGTATGGGAGCTCTGATTTTCACATACCCTGCAGCATGCTTTGTCTCCTTTACATCTCCACTTTTTTTTTCCTCCCTTTGATCTAACAGAGACAGAGCTTCCTTCTTTATTCCCTTGTTAGGTTTCAGGCCCTGGAGGATTTATGATCATTGAGTCATGATCGTACAGAATCTGATTCAAAGTCAGAGAGACCTCTTCTTCTATCTGCCCTCTCTGAGAAATGAATTTCCAACCTGAACCTGACCCAGAAAAGAGGAAAAGTGACACAATCAGTATCTGGACAGAATCTGAAATTACCTAGCAGGTAAAAAAAAAAAGAAAATACTGTGAGAATAACCTACTGGCGTCTAATCCCAGCAGGCAATTAGTCATGAGATACTCACAGTGGACCAGAGCCACAGAGTCTGGACACAGAGCTGGATCAGAAATCACCTTTCCCTTCACCAAACTGAAACCACTGATATTTCTAAATCTGGTAATGGTCCCGAGTCAGTTTTGCAATACCATTCAACCTGGGAAACCTTTATCTATCTAAAGTCATGTATTTCTTCCTTTGACATCAAGCAATTAGGGCACATCAGTTAAAAGGGATTTACCCTGCTCTCTTTCATCTCCTCATGGCAAGAGGCAGGTGCAAGCAGTGTCACTCAGGAAAGCCAGTGGTTTGGGAGAGACAGAAGAGTGGAAAGAAGCTGCTTGAGATACATGTGCTTTGCATGTGTGCTCCTTTTGTCCTTTCCTTCATCCAGACTTCTTTTGTTTCCTCCTGCTACTGCACACCTTCCTCACTCTCAGGCTGCATCACTGAGCTGACCATTGGTGTAGCAGCCCAGAGAGAAACCCACATGGCATAAGTCAGGAGGATTTTCTCATCAGCTGCAGAAAATATGGTAGGATTTTCTCCAGATCTTTCTATACACTGCTTTAGAGCAGCTGAGCAAAGGACCAGATCTGTAGGCATCCAGCAAAACAGCGCTGGCACAGCCAGGCAATCACTGGTCACTTCTGAATAAGGGTCTTGTGGCTTAGCTGAGGCAATGACAGGTTTCAGCCATGATCCTGCCCTTCCTAGCAAACCTACCTTCTGAATAGCAAATTGGCAGACACACCAGGTTGGCTGGACCCCAGGCCTTCCTGGATCCCTTCCCTGACTTCTCATCATGCATGTTTTAAATTACTGTTTAAATCAAAGATGTCAGTGATTCAGGCCAAAGGGTTTTGCTGAGAGGTAATCTCATACTTTTTCTCTGGCATCCTTTCTTGTGCTGATCCCAGCACTGAAGTCTTGGAGATCATGATGGGGCTGGAGGTACTGCCTTTCCATGCTGCACAGACTGTGGCCCACTTCTTTGGAGGACCAGAATATTTCATCTAACATTTCCTGCTATAGGAAGGACATGGGACAAGAAATACATACCAGATCTCTTCCATTTTTTTGACATGTTGCAAGTTGTAGCTTTTAGGTTCGCTTCCTTTTTTTGTTGTTGTTTGTTTGTTCTTTTGCAAAAGATCAGATTTGTTCCAGGGGCTTGGGAAGGATTCAGGGTGAGTGTATGCAATGGTGTGAATGCTCTGTGGACTGTTACAAGAGAAAATTTAGTTTTGCAGGGTTTGTCTTCAGTGACCCAGTTGCTCTAATATTCCTTTTCCTGGGTTCGAGGTCACCTTCTGCTGGTGTGGGATGCACTCATGTCCCACCAGTGGTCTCAGTGTGGGCTGAAGGATACTTTCAGTCACTGCAGACTAGAAAAAGTATTTTAGAAAACTGCCCAGCTCCTCTGAACTTGGACTATAGGACCTGAAAATGAGGGAGAAGGAATCTAATATCTGCTGCCAAACTCTGCAGGAGAGGGGAAACTCCTCACCCTTCTCTAAGCATAGTGGATATTAATGTATACTCCCTCCTCCATGACAACATATCCCACTAGGGACACTACTACTTATACCATTGAATATTTGAATGTAGAGAAATAACCTCTCCTGTTACTGCCTCTCCTGTTTCGGAAGGTGTTTCGGTAATTATCTGCAGTACTGCATTCCCTAGGTTGGATGGAAAGGGAAATGCATTTCCTTCCCTGTCACCTTTAATTCTGTTACACCTCCCCCTCATTTCTCAGCTACAGCAACACTAACAAGATGCCTCTGGTGAGATGGCTGGCACGGTAGATTGGTATTACATCCTGCTCTAGGTACAAACAGGGACTAGCTAAGTAGGGTCTGGGGGTGTTAATCAAGCTTTACATTTGCCTTTAGTCTGATGGATAAATTTAAAGTGTCTAAATCAGATACCTGCTCTGACACAGCTCTGCCTAGTCTTCAGCTTTGCCCAGGAAGTTCTTTTTGGGGGCTTATTTCTGCTTTACTCTCAGACAGTCCTTCTGTATTTACTTGTCTCTCTCAAGCTTCTCTTGTCTCTCCCTCCTTACATGTTTCTCTATCTCAGCGTCTTCTGTTAAGCTGAATTTTTGCCAGACTTAAGAGGCCTTTTTATAAAAACCCAATAAAATATGATCATGGCTTTATAAAGTGCCCAAACATGAAAAAGGCAAAGTCATAAACGCAGCTCCAGCCGAAACAGCTCAGCACATAGACTAATGCTCCCAGGCATGAGGGAGGCTCCTGGAGTTAGTCTGAGGGGCACAAATTGCTTTTATTTCCACCCCTGCCAAAATCCTCAATCTCAGCACCTCAGTAGCAAGCTGTGGATCCTTTCCATAGGGGATATTTCCCTCAGCCCCCAATTTGGCCATAGTGCAGCTCTGTTACTCTCCAGACTTCTATCCTCACCAGTCCCTGACAGGGATTTGTGTCCAGATCAATATTTTCTTGTGGGTTTTTTTAGTGTCCTAAGGCCTGAACAGCTGCATCTCATTCTAAGGAGTAAATAAGTCCTCAGTGGGTGGGAAGGATGTCTCCTTATTGTGATCTAATGTACTGTTGTCTTTTGATATCTGATCACTTCTCTTATGCTCTCTAGATGCTCAGTCCAAGTGGACGTAGCCCTGTACTGCCAGTCATGTCCTGTTCTTGCACTATGTTACAGACTGGACAACACAGACTTAAAATTAACCATCCAGCTTTAAAAAAAAAAAAATAAATAAATAAAAGAAAGAGTAAATATAGATATGTTAGTAAAGTTCTCAGTTGGAGTAAAATTTCCAAAAAAAAATAATTAATAAATGCTGTCATGCACTTGTCTCATATCTATTTCCTGTGGTCAGTCAAAACTTTCCCTAGCATTCTAGGAACTTCCATGAAAATATTCTGGTGAATGTTAAAATCACTCTGGTTCTATGAGATTTCCATGGATAGATACCAGCCAAGGTTTCTTGCAAGTCTGATTTTTAATGATGATACACGACTGGGACATTAGCAATATTGAAAAACAATCTAGAGATTCTCTCTTTCAGCTAGAAATGCAACAGGAGGGGATGTCCACGTCACAGGGATGTCTGCCTTTTCTGAATTTCTAAATCACTTACTCCCATTGAAAATGAAATCGCAGCCACCCCCACACTCCAACAAAGGTTTAGTAACAAAGCTCTACTGGGCAGATGCAGTATAATAGGATATATATCCTATTACTAAGGATTTATCTGTGTAACAAAACAGGCATTACCCATCATTCTCTAGAATCTAATAAAATTAAGCATTAGATCCAACTTTACATAACTTTTGGTTATTTCAAATTTGGAGCCAGAGAGCTAAGCAAAACTAGAGCACCAAACCCAAACACCTCACATTTTAAGAGAAGGCTGGGAAGAGATGAACTCAAAGTCACAGATGGTTGCTAATCAACTTGTCCTAGGTAAGGACATTGTGTCCTTTGTGAAGTAGATCTGGGTGGTTTGGGAGGCCAATTCAAGTTTATCCACTATTTTTCTCACTTAGTCTACAATGTTTCTGAGATTAGGTTGTTGGTACTTTCTTCCTTTTAGACCTAGAGCATCCATGCAAAGCCCTCCTAGCACTTACATGTAAAAAGGAACAGCCTGGTTTCAGTTTTATGCTCAGAAGGGAGCCAGAATACCAAACCAATACACATACAGTGAGAAAATATTGTTCTTTAGAACACCTGACAGAAGTACACCAAGACAACAGGGCAGTCTTGTTCTTCTCCCATCTCCTTTGCCCTTATCGGTGTTTCTCAGTTTTCTTGGAAGAGTCAATTCTAATATTTGAACAAGGTATAGGTTCCCCACTTGTCATCTCTACTGGGCTGACCAACTAGTGCCAATGGCCAAAGGACAAAATGCTCCATTTTCTATTCCCCTGGGGTATCCATCCCATGAGAGAAGAGACATGGCCAAGAGATAAGCATGGCTGTGTAGGCCAGAAGTTTATTTCTAGGGTTCACAGCGATTCAATCAGCTGCATATGTGACTAACCCTATTGGGGTCCCTGTCTGGGAGGAAATCTCTGGAGACACATCTTTGTACATGGAGAGTATCAAGGTCTACAGTTTCTGCCTGACACCTTTTTCCCTGGATGAGCAAGTACCTCCAGTTTCCTGTCCCACCACTCTTTGGGCACATTTCACATCTCCTTCTCCAATGGAAAAAGTGAGCTAATGATATTATAACTAATAAAACTAGAGATGTTAGCTAATGAAAGAGCAGAAATTAAATATGTGTGAGGAAGAGGTGTTCTTGTAATGAAGGTCTAAGGGATGATTAGCTTTGCAGCCCAGAGGTGACCTCAAAGCTTCTGCAACAACTTAACTTGAAAACTACATTAGCAGGGGTTAGTTCCTATTTTGAGCCCTCTCCGATCCCTTCAAAAGTATAAACACCCTACACCTCTGTACCTTGATGAGTCGAGTTTGTAGAGGAGAAGCTCAGGTTTCATTTTGTACCATCTCTGTTTGAAGGGTTCAGCCATGGGCTAACCCCCATGCCCTGTAACATTTCAGAGCAATCAGGGAAGGCAGACAGATGGAAACACAGAGGGATGGAGGGAAGCTGATTTATATGCAGCTGAAACACAGCCCTGGGGCTGCTGCCAAGCCATATAGATGTGGTGGCAACACAAACAGAGACACGCAGAACAGCCTGTGCAAATATAAACACTGCCACACGTGATGAGGGTTCACCAAGTTCATGCAAACACCAGGGAAGGAAAAGAAAAAAGAGGCTTAACTGGAGAGGCAAGTGTAAAGATTATGTCAGGCACAGGAGCTCTGTTAAAAAAAGAAAATGAAAAGAAAGTGTCTCTTCTCTTGTTCTGCAGAAAAGTATGCTTAGATAACAGGAATTTGCAGCAAATTTAAAGGACACAGGCCCATCTTCGTGTGTCATCAGGAGATATTCTTAACACTCCTGTGCATAACAGTGATCAGTTTCTCTCTCCTGTCTAGACCTGGTGACTGGTAGTTCATTAAATCATGTCTCAGGTGGATCATTTTATTTGTTTCTCTGTCAATTCGGGACTGTTTCCAAATGTAGAAGGCTCCTTACAGAAAGCTGGCTTGGAACTGGGCACTCCAGTGAACTGGCATTTCTTCTCTAGTTTTCCCACGTGAATCTACATCAAGTTCAGCAGAGACTAGAAGTCATCATCCTGCTAGAAGGGGTTTGCATGGAACGAATTTGTGGAACTGTNTGCTTTGGAGTATCATGTTGCAGAGATGCCAGTGCAGCATTTTTTAGCAGCACCAAACTGCAGAAAATATTGTATTCCAAATAGTTGGTGGTATACTCTTCTTTCACAGAAAAAGCATTTACAGCACTTCTTCTATTGCACATACCCCCTCGATTCACATCCTGGTGTTCCTCTAACGTCTGCCTCTGCTGCCATCCTTTGGCAGCCTCCAAGTAGAAAAAAGGAAGAGAGTCACTGACTGCCATCTGTGAAACCTTCAAATATCCCCATCAAAAGCTAAGCACTCAACAAACAAAGCTGTGGTGTCTTACCAAGGGCCCACAGGGACACCGCAATTTCCTTTGGGCTGAGAGATTAGATGGTTAGAGCACAGGACTGTAAGCCAGAAGGCTCCCATCCAAGCCCAGCCACTGACTCAAGGTCCATAACCACCTACAGGCCTTTGCCAAATACAGCTGTAAGCAGAAAGTTATATCCATGAGACTGATGAGACACAGCGTCCTCTTGTTTATTGCTGTCCTGAGCAGGCCACATTGGTTAGTTGAAATTGGTTAAGATATCCCTGAACAACAGGCCTTGCCATTTCAATACCCTTAGCTATAGAGATGCTCTTGGCTGTTGGCACATCCTCTGTCCACTTGCAGAAGACAGCTCCACAGATGCCAGGAATATTCCAGCCTTTTACTGCTCCAGCCTTACCTTTTCCACAGAGTGTCTCTCCTCTGCAGAAAAAGGATGATGAGACTAGGAAGCTGAAGTTCCGCCTATTTTGTAACCAATAGTTTCTTGTTTCTGTGGAATCTTTTTATCTCTCGGGGGTTAGTTGGATATTTGTCATTGGCATTCTCTATTCCAGACAGATGAGGCTGTGCATGTCTCATGTACTAATCTGTCATGAGAGAGTACATCTCTCATGTACAAATCAACCTGCTGGTGATAGTAAATACATGCTATTTCAAGATTTCAGTGTACCATAGTGATTTCCTTCAGATTCTTACTTTCTTGATTATTCTTTCATTTTTCTTCAGTGTCTTAATCTCTCCAGGTCTTTCCCAACAGTTGTGAGGCACTGCTGTTGCCTCATTCACTAGACGATGGTGCTTTTTGATTTCCAGACATTAAGAAATGAAAATGAAATTACTATTCGTTTTTTGCATTGTATTTTGATAAGGAGATTGAGTGAACTCCAAAATATAGCAGCATGAAAGTCATTTGACTTTTCAGAAATGCATCAAAAACTCTCCATATCTGTTTACGTTCTCCAGTTCTACATCCCGTCTCCACAGGGACTGAGCAACTATGCTTGATCTCTCATTGAAATATGGGTATTTGTTCTGACTAATTGGGAAGGTTGTACAACCCAAAGCACAGTTCTTTTGGATACATCCCCATTCCAGAAAGATCACATTTCACTTTNAAAAAATAAAAAAAAACCCAACAAAAAAAAAGTTTAAAAACATTATGAAAGAAGATTAAATTCTATACAAAACTTTTCTTACCTTTTCAAACAGCTCCTTTCATAATTTGTTCCCACATCATTTAAAGCAGCCTGCTATGAATATCTATCATGTTATGATGTTATCTTCTTTGAAACTCCATCATTATATCTTCCCTTCTTTGTAACGTGGAAGGGAGTCTTGGCACTGGTTAGATTTCTGATATCCTAAGACACCTATCTGCTCATTATGTTTCATTGTTTGCTATCTCTGTATCCATTTTTCTGTACCCTCTCTTACAGAAGGCTATCTCTTCGGTTATATAGTTTATTGAATTATGTAGTGTTAGCTTATGAATTAACTTTATGAACACCAGTGAGTATCAAAACAACCTCATTCATAACACGCATTTTAAATGTGAGGCGTTTATTCTCTTCCTCACTGTCAAAGACAGAAAATCTGTTCTGTGGAAAAGCTGAGGTTGGGAAAATGTTCCTTAATGAATAAGCTGGGGAAGAGCAGTCTGGGAAACAGCTATCAGTGCTTCCCTTTTTCCTGAAAATGGCCTTTTAAAGGCACTAGTGTCAGCACTGGAGTTACAGTTCAATAAAAGGATGCTTTTGATTGCCCTCATCACCTCTCTTTTTAGTACAGCTGTATCACACAGGTAAAGTGTGAAAGAAAATGAATTCTGACCTGTCCTCCTGCTGTATAACTTCAGGCCAGTTGTGTTCAGCCTGTCCAAGCTCTACATATCTCTCGTACCAAGAATCGTTGTTTCAGTAACCAGAAAAGACTGAGGACTGTTGTGTGGTATTTACAGCTGTCAGTGATTTCATGAGCTGTTGTAAACATCTCCACCACTTAAAGATCACAAAGTGTGTTGAGAATATATTGACCATATACTGCCATGGTCAGTGCCTTTTCAGCAGAAAGGAAAATGTATTTAAGACCCCGCGGCTGACTTTGATGTATGGTTTCCATCATAAAAACTGAAATGCTTTAATGAGAATATGCTTTATGAGTCTAGCCATGGGTGTGTCATCACACTGTAACCTTCCAGTTGTTTCCTTCTGGGATGAATCAAAGGTGGCTAGACTGCTAATTTATTACAAAGAAAGACAGGTGCTGGAGACAGCAGAAAGAAAGCAAGAAAGCAAAGAAAAAATGACAAAATAGAATTTGCCTGGGCTGCAATTCGTTTGCATGCTAGATGTCTGAACGGTTCAGGGCGACAGCATTGAAAAGGGTGGGAAGTTCAGTTCTGCCCAAAGCCAAAAAGAAGATAAATAACACAACAATAAAATAAAAATTAAATAAAAATGCTGTTTGTTTCCCTTGCCAGTAAAAATTGGGTCCCTCCAGTCACATAGTTGACCATACCATACACTAACACTTTCCCTTGCAAATATGTCATTGGACTCTTCCTCAGAATTTGGCCAAACCAGCTGAAAAAGTGGATTTTAATGCAGTAGGCTGAGGCAGTCATAAAATGCTTCTCTCTAATTAATTTATTAGTTTGAGAGTGAAGGACTTGGGTGAAGAAATGTAATGATGTCCATTCTGTGATATTTGAACAGGCTTATTTACATTCCTCACCTTTTATCTTTTCCTTTTGCACCCATCTTCCTTTTTTCACCTCTCCCCCTGCCCCTTGCCATAACTCTTGCTTGCTTGCTTCTTGCCAAGTCCATTGCATACCTGGGGTCAACCAGACAGTTCTGCAGATGGGTCAATGATACTGCAAAACACTCAGCATGAGATGTTTCAGTCTGGTCTACAGATGGGAGACTCATAAACACTTGATACACCCAGTCCCCCATTACTGGTTTAGCAGCTTTTCTACTGGAAAGCCAAGAGCTTCCCCAGGCAATGCAAGGAGTTACCATATGTTTGGGATACTAATAGTTTCTCTAAATACTCATATGTTTTCAAGCTAATGGAATAAGTTAAATTCTTTTCTTCTTGGTATGTTTTTAGTGGTTGAGAAAGGATCCAACTACATGGGCTGTTCTGTGGGTATTGGCAGGCTTTGCCAAATGGATATGTGCGAGTGTGAATGATGCTTTTTGTCTCTAAGTCATACAGATTGGTTGCATTTAAAATGTTCTGTGTCCGTATCTTCTGTCCCTCATGATTCCTCATCACAGCTCCTCAGAGACACTGCCTGAGTCAGAGCACAATGTTTCTGAGAAGGTTGCATATATCGCTGTAAAAACTAAGTTGGAAAAGGAGGCTGCTCCACACCTCCAGAGCTCTACTTCACTCTGCACAGGGTAATAGACCTCTCTGAAGCCAGACTGTCCCGGAGTAGGAGATAGTTAGGAGTGTCCTTTTTCCCAGTGAGATTCCATGTGTGAGCTCAGGACATTCGCATCTGCCAGAAGAGAAAGCCCTAGGAGATTCTTCCATATGTGAGACCTAAGAGTGTTCAGGTATCCTACTAGAAGAATGAGTCTTCTTAAATTCCTTTGGCTAACCTGAAATGGAGATGGTCAAACAGCTACCAGGTGCTAGGAGGAGCAGAGAACGTGAAAAAATACTCCTTTATCTCCTCTATTTTTTCATCAAGTGTTAAGAATTATCTGTCTGATGGCACCCTGAGGACTTTAACAAAAACACGTCAGCCTGTGTTTATTAGGAAAAAGTTCTTTAGCCTTGGTTTTCTGGCTGAATTACTTCAGAGAAATTGCATTCTTCTTCCTGAATCCCTTTGGTGGTTTGAGATTGACAGAGCATCCTTCTTTCTGCAGCAGAAATACTTGAGTAGTGTTGTTCTGTGCCACCTTCTGTCCCAGATACAGTCATATTTTTTGTATGTTATATATGTAAATCCCTAAGGAAGCTGTAAAAAGTTCTGCAGACCTTGGTGAAAGCAAACTGGCTTCTGAGTGAGACAGAAATGAGGTGTGCTGAGAAAAGAACACCTCTAAAGGGAAATTCAGAGAGTTTGGGACTGGAAAGAGACCCGAGTCTTGTGCCAAATTCCTTTGTAGCCTCAAGGTCTTGGTGGCCAACAGAGACTACATCACTCTTAGGAAGAGGCTAGAAAACATGACTGAAAGTGCTAAAATGCCATTGTGTATACAGCATCACTCCCTGACCTCAAACATAGCTTGAATCACTAGTCCGCAGAAAAATGTATAATATAAACAAAAGAGATCTGAAGCAGAAACATGAAAATACTTCCATATAGAAAAGACATAGAAAGGAGCCCTCTGATGTATATCATTAACAAATGAAATACAAAACAATATAGAGTAATACAAAAGAGTAAAATAATTAAAAAATGGTAATATAAAACTATGACTGACACATGGCAGTCCTTAATCCCATCATTCCTCCCGGAATGAGGGACTGTCACCTCTTTCTGAAGCACATACCTAGTTTGATATAGGTGAGCTCTTCCTGTAACACTTTCATGGGAACACCTTGGACCATTCAAAAGGTTTAAATTTTGGCACTTGCCTTAGGACGTTGCTGAGTCAATACCCTAGCCTGAAGAACAGCCAGTGGACAGGACTGCCCCATTCACCGCAGTGGAAATCCATAGACAGGGAAGCAGCCGTTATGATTTCCAGTCCCAAACCAGCAACTGACTCATCCTACCTTCATTCTCAGAGCCTCAGTATCTTCATACCAGAGATTGTTCTTCCTTTAGATTAATTCTATCTCTTTGACATTGGCTTCAGCCTTGGGGGTGACTCTCTCTGCCCTTCCCTGAAGAGCATTTTAGACCAATAAGTTCTATCTAGATGTGCTAAAATAAGAAAACTAATAGCCATCACTGTAGAACATTTCCACAGAGAAAACAGGGGGGTTTGTTCAGAAAAGCCTGATACATGCTGTAGAAGTTATACAAAAGTAATTTGTGGTGAGATCTTTGTATATGCAAGCTGCTTTTAAAATCTCAGTGTCATAAAAGGCTCTGTCGTCTCCTAAAAAAAATACTGTACATACGTACATTAAAACCAGAATTCTTGGAAATCTGTTTCTTCTTCTGTTAGTTGCAAAGGAAAGCAGAAAATAATCCACATTGGTAATTCTTTTGTCTACAATACAGCAAAAACGCCTTGGGTCTTTTGCAGTCTGTCAAGTACTTCTTATTGTTACTCACATGGTGAAAACAAATTTTGTATCTTCTTAAATGTGGTTCAGGGGAATATTTATGCGATGAATTAGATGAAGAAGGCTGGAGAGCCTCATTCTTATCAACACTGAAGTTCATTCCACCAACTTTAGCCATTTTAAAATCCGGTGTCTTGATTAACTATGTCTAGATTATTCAGTTAATGAAGAAAAGTAGGTATTTCCAACCAGGAATACCCTCCACCTCTGGGATAGTCTGGGATAAACACTCTTCAGAGATATACATCTTTCTCCATTGCCTACACTGGGACCTATACAGCTGGTTGTGGCAAATATCTAAATACTAGACGGCTTAAAATTAGATGAGTTCAACCCTATCTTGAGGGTGGCCTCCTATAACATTAATCATACCATATATTGGATTAATTATTTCATTTTATCCTGTTTGTCTAACCTGCTGAGTCATTCTCTCTCTGGTAAAGCTGTGCCAAACCCCTATGGCACAGTGGCGGAATTTTGCTGCGATATGATATGATATGATATGATATGATATGATATGATATGATATGATATGATATGATATGATATGATATGATATGATATGATATGATATGATATGATATGATATTTTCACCCTCACAGCCTGTCATTGGGTTAGTAGATCTTCTTGTTTCATGCCACCACAACAACAGTCATCTCTCTTTTCTATAACTGTCCCTTTTGCCCTTGGTGCAAGTTCTAGGGACTTTCCCACACTATGTCACTTCATCTGGTCACAAAGCCACAGTCCCAGCACAGCCTCCTTTGCCAAATGTGTTGCATAAGGTTCAGCCTTGTGGGTTTCCTCTGGAGCAAGGAGACAACAAAGATCCTCTGTGGGAGCAGAAACACCGGCCTGCTCTCTCANTCAGCAGGTGACAGCCCTGGAAATGGAGGTCCTCTGCTCTAGCCGTAGTAGATGCAATATGTTTCACCACTCCACTCACTGGCAACAAGACCTCAGCTTGGAAACTCAGCAAAAAGAAAAGCAACCATGACCAAAAGCTAGCTCTTCTGCTGTTGTAATCAATAAAAGTGGCAGTTTTGAAGAACAGGCAGTTCCGGGTACGTCTTACTTACCTTCTTACTGGAATGAACTGCTGCTGCTATGATTCACTGGGGACCTGGGAGAACCAGCAGTGAGCCCAGCAGCAATCATGGCTTCAAATTAATAAAATTAATTTAAAAAAACAAAACAAAAACAAAAACAAAGAGGCCTTCAGGTCCAGCACCAGCCTCTGCTAGAAATATACAACTACAGCAGCCCTGAAGATTTATTCCATGGCTAAGGGTCAAGTCAACCTCCCCTGGCAAGAAGCACAAGCAACAGGCTCTGTGCTACTGCTGGTAAACTTCTGCTTTGCCCACCGGCCCCCGCAGACACAAGGGATCAGCACGAGCCGCTGAATAAATAGCGTCCCCCTCCCTCCCTCCCTCCACCAGTCACGTCACCAGCATCTCTTTGGGCTAGAAAGGGTTAACACCACAGTTTGTAAAAAGTTTCAAAATAAAAAGGTAACATACAGCCTTAAAATGTCTAAACTGCAAAGGATGGAGGAGTTAACTGAAAAAGCAGGTGCCCCAGGATAGTACATGCGTACGAGGGAGAAACTTAACACTTGGGTCTGCTCGTCTTTACACGTTAGGTGTGTTTCTTGTAGTTGGAATATTTTATAGGGAATATTCAGCACTTGGACAATGTCTCTTTCATCTCATCCAACAAGTTGCTAAGCAGGGTGGAATCGTTGCATTTCCCATCTATGGATACAGAGCTCTCTCCCTGGGGAAGGAAAGAAACCGGCAATCCGTTAGTTCCTGATTAAATGGGGACAATCTTATTCCCAGTCAAGTTCAGGGACTGGGAAACCGCTGGTGGAATGAAGCAGGCTGAGCCCAGAGGTCAGTTTGGGGAAGCCACCAGTGCTGCCACCACCCACCAGGTATATGCTGGGTGACAGAAAGCCCCTGGGGAGGTGTGAGCTTGGAGAGCAGCACAGCGAGAGCCGCTGGATGGGCCACACGGATTCATCCCCCACAGCACCCACAGGGGATTTGGCAGGAGTATTTCCCCCTCCCTGTTAAGGCAGGGAAGGTGGTGGATTTAACCTCTCTCAGGTCTTGTTTCAGGGCAAGTTACAACGCTCTCACCTTTTTTACCAGTAGGCAGACGTGATGGCCTTGGATAGAACGGCTGTACATCGACGCACAGGAATCAACACGTTCCACAACTATAAAGAAAGCAGGAGGTTTCATTTAGCAGCAGCACTTTCTAAAGTAAGTTTTGCTTCCCATGGACAGGCCCTGCTGCTTCGCCTGGCCCCAGGGAAGAGAAGCTTCGACTGAGCGTGGGGAGGGACACCAGGGTTAAGATGATGTACGTGTCTGGCTCCCCCCTGGCTATTGCACAATAATGAGGTTACTCATCTGTCTTTTGAGCAAATCACTAATGCTTTGTGGCAAAAATGCTGATCAGAGTATAGATCTCTTCCCAAAAACACTTCCAGGGAGGCACTGTCCAATGCATACACCAGAGCATGATGAAACAGCCATTTGTTTTGCTTCATCCAGTACTTGTGTTTTAATTAGTAAGCCCAAACTGGAATAGCTCAGGCTCCCCCGTGCCAGCAGAAGTGCCGAGGATGAAACACGCCCTCGGGGGAACAGCCACCACCAGGACTGCAGGAAGCTGCTCCCAGCTGCTCCCGTGATACCTGCCACGTGCCTTGCTGGGCTGGAGGAGAGAGCCACAGGGACAGCAGGAGAGCTCATTCTCTGGGAAGAATTCTTGCCTCATGGCCAGCCTAACCCTACCCTGCTGCAGCTTGAAGCCAGTCCCTCTCCTTCTAGTGCTCATTGCCCGGGAGAAGAGACCAGCACCAACCTCTCTCCAATGGCCTTTCAAGCAGTTGGAGAGAGGGATGAGGTCTCCCCTCAGCCTCCTCTTCCTCACACTCAACACTCCCAGCTCCCTCAATGGCTCCTCACAAGATTCATTCTCCGGGCCCTTCCCCAGCTCCGTGTCCCTCCTCTGCCCTCGCTCCAGCCCCTCCAGATCTCTCTTGTGCTGAGGTGCCCAGAACTGGACACCAGACTCAAGGGGTGGCCTCCCCAGTGCTGAGCACAGGGGGACAATCCCCTCCCTCCTGCTGCTGGTCACACTAGTTCTGATCCAAGCCAGGATGCCCTTGGCCTTCTTGGCCACCTGGGCACACTGCTGGCTCATGTTCAGCCCCTTGTCACCCAGCACCCCCAGGTCCTTTTCTGCCAAGCAGCTCCAGCCACACTGCCCCAAGCCTGGAGCCATCCCTGGGGTTGTTAGGTGACGTGAGCCTCTAAATCCAGCCAGCCCTCTGCAGCAGGGCATTTTTGTCCTGCCTTGCCCCTGGCTCCAAGCCACCTATCACTGCAGGGGATAAAAACACCCCTCAAAGTCCCCAAGGTACCTCTCTGGGGTCCCAAAGTCTCAGCCCTTTCCCACGCTCACACCCATGGCACCCAGGCGGCAGGGAGGGGCAGAGGAGGAACGTTCCTGCTGTTAAGGCTCATTTGCCAAGAGGAGGAGGAGGAGGTAAATGACCTTCCCTGACTCTAGTGCTGGT